>OX346723.1:1202500-1802500 GCA_947063395.1 Hemistola chrysoprasaria
AAGAGTTTGCCAAGAACATCTCATTATTTAGTATCAACCTCGATTAATGCATTTGAGAATACTGTAACATGACTGTCAGGCTAAGTGTTTGCCTGTTAATATTATAATGAAAATTATTATAATTTATTCAAGTCAGAGCTTCGCGCATCGTTGCTATTATGCCATATATGTTAATATTCAAAGTTCAGTGGAGTGTGAGAGTAAACAAAACGACAAGAGCCTAAATCATAATACAACATAATATCTTGATCAATAACTTAACTACCCGAGGTACGATCAACCTAAAAGTCTAAAAGCCTTCATGAATTTTAGTATGAAAACAAAATGGCCAATACGTGGTGAGGTACGGGGTTGTTCTCATTGATATAAAAAAAAGAGGAGAAAGGGTTCCGGTTTTGAGCTTGCCATTTTCGAGAAGTGTAATCATGTCCCCTTTTCTATATATCAGTGTTTGTTCTTATTGGATTATTCATACTTCAAACATTTCATGATTCATGATGTCGTGTCATGTGAAAATATTGAATCAAATCAGAAAGAAAAAGGGGTGGGACCTTACAAAATGGGCCTATCAGGAAATGGTACTTTCTGCATCACTGGTAGAGAAAGCAGATTACAAAATTGTTTAATAATAATTATATTCCATCTATACTAATATTATAAAGAGAGAAACTTTGTTTTTTTGTTTGTAACGAATAGGCTCCGAAACTACTGGACCGATTTTAAAAATTCTTTCACTTATGGATAGCTTAATTCAGTGTGAGTGACATAGGCTATATGAGATTTTGAAAAAAAAAATAGGGATCCGTAAGAAAACTGCAATATTGTGAACCAAGGTGTCACATAGTATAATTACCATATTCATAAATTTGCGTGCGCTGTGAAATCCATTGATGGTAGAATAATATAATGTACTAGGGGTTTGTAGTACTTATCAATATCTACAAAATAGTCCACGGAAATTTTATCCATCTATTTTGGTTTAGTCACAATAATCGAAACAGACATTATATGCATGCGCTGTGAAAAGTATTGGTGGTAGAATAAAGTAATGTACTAGGGGTTTGTAGTAATTATCAATGCCTACAAAACGGTATACATCGATTATATCCATCTTTTTTGGTTTAGTCACAATAATCGAAGCAGTGATTATATTTCATGCGGTGTAAAAAGTATTGGTGGTAGAGTAAAGTAATGTACTAGGGGTGTGTAGTACTTATCAATACCTACAAAACAATATACATAGATTATATCCATCTTTTTTGGTTTAGTCACAATAATCGAAGCAGTGATTATTTTTCATGCGGTGTGAAAACTATTGGTGGTAGAGTAAAGTAATGTACTAGGGGATTGTAGTACTTATCAATACCTACAAAACAGTATACAACATAGATTATATTTGACAGCCTCGTTGGCGCAGACGGTAGTAACTCTGCTTTCTGTGCCGCAGGCCCCGGGTTCGATCCCCGGCCAGGTCAAACATTTGTGTGCATGAACATGTCTGTTTGATCTGTGTCTGGGTGTTATAAGCGTATTTAAGTATGTATATCAGTCATTTAGTTACCATAGTACAGGCTTCTAGCCTAGTTTGGAACCAGGTGACCGTGTGTGGAAGTTGTCCCATATTATTATTATTATTATTATTATTATATCCATCCATCTTTTTTGGTTTAGTCACAATAATGGAAGCAGAAGCATCAATATCTTCAAAATAGCCCACGATAAATTTATACATGTGTTAAGGTTTGGTCATTGTAACAGAAATAGTCATTAATTTGCGTGCGCTGCGTAAACCATTAGGGTTATATCTAATATAATACAATGTATCACGAATTTACTCCTGTTAAACGTTCACTATACCTACTTCTGCTACCGTGCGAAGCCGGGGCGGGCCGCTAGTCATTTAATAACTCCCAAACATTTATAAACAAAGTCAAAAACCATCTTTAACGTGGTGACATTTAAATTTAACCTTGTAAATTTTTTTTTTTTTATCTCTAAGTCCACTTTCCACCTTTCCATATGTAATTTGGAATTTCATGAGTAAAAACTAGTATTAAAAGTAATTTAGTAAGGATTTTTATGTTGATTGGATAAAAATAGAACTCTAGGACAAACCAATTATTTGAGTAGTATGTAAACATCATAATCATCCCCAAAAATAATGTTATTACCAACTTTATAATAAAAGCAGTTACCTATTAAAAGAGCATAATAATCTGCAAAGTTGCCCTGGCAGGAACTCCTTTATTCCATCAGTAATCAGTCAATTAGCCTTATTCACGTCGACAAACGCTTTTGTTGCTCTACATGTTTATTTTGTATCAGTAACTCAATATGTAAAAATATCTCCTACTTATTTTATCTATTTTTGTATAATCCTATTGGACTGCCTCGGTGGCGTAGTGGGCGCATGCTCGACTGCCAGTCAAGAGGTCCCGGGTTCGATCCCCAGGTCAGGCATAGTGTTAAATATTGGATTTTTCCATTAGGAATTATCTCAATAGCTGCCTGGAGTCTGGAACTGTGCCCGGTATATGGCAATAGGCTCGCCCCCTTTTACATGGGACCAATAACATACTGGCGAAATATGTGTATCTACTATGGGACTGAGTCCTGGGTACACCTCTGCCTACCCCTTCGGAAAAAAGGCGTGAATGTATGTTTTTATGTTTGTTTCTATTGGAAAAATAATTATGGAAGCACGCTCTGTATAAAATAAGGCACTGAAAATAGATCTAGTGGGATTAATATTTTGAAGATAAAACATCTTTTTTTCGATGTATTTTCAATTAATTACTGGTAAAGACCTAATTGAATTTATTTGCGTTAAGTAGGTACCTACATACCTATATTACTCCAGTACAATATCGGGCTTATTCCCATTCATCCAAAATTTGTTTCAATCCCACCCAAAGCTTGCGGTATACATTTTAATTTTTAAGACATCCAAAGTTGAGTAGACAAAATTGACGTAAGCAACCTTGCATAGGTTGCTATCTACAGTTGACTATTATTTAAAGCCACATAACAATTTTATTTAGGCGACACCTAAGTTAGTCATTGTGACGTAACCATGGTCGTAACAAGATTTCGTTGATTTCAAGCGTTATCATTACAATATTAACGTTTGTATGTAGTTTTTATGTAGTTGTATGAGTAAAATATGTAGTTAAAATTGTCAAAATCATTTACACTAGTCCTCTTATCGATACTTATGTTTTGTAGCAATCTTTGCTCATTAGGTAAGTAGATAGTAGATTCAAAATATTCATCCTTACTTATCTCATTTGTGATAAAATCTCGAACTAATGTGATTCTATGACTACCTTTAATAATGACTGGCAACTACATAGTCAGGTGATTAATGTATTAGTAATGTTTTACGATATTAGGGCAATGGTGAAGTTTAGTTTGTCCCAAAATCCAGATTATGAATTTTGGCCTAATTGCTTACCTAGGTAAGCATAATAAGCTCAGATATATTACCTTGACATATTATGTCTATTATACTTAATAGAAGGGGTAGGCAGAGGTGTACCCAGGACTCAGTCCCATAGTAGATACACCCACATTTCGCCTGGGTACACCTCTGCCTACCCCTTCGGGAAAAAGGCGTGAATGTATGTTATTTTTTTTTTTTTACTTAATAGAACATCTCACACATAGATCATATCACATCTTTTTCTCGAAGGGGTAGGCAGAGGTGTGCCCAGGACTCATTATCAAAGTAGGTACACCTCACATTTCGCCAGTATGTTATTGGTCCCATGTAAAAGGGGGGCGAGCTTATTGCCATCTACCAGTCGCAGTCCCAGACTCCAGATAGTGATTGAGATAATTGCTAATAGAAAAATCCAATATTTGACACTACCTGACCTGGGGATCGATCCCAGGAACTCATGATCGGTAGTCAAGCATGCGTCCACAACGCCACCGAGGTAGTCTTACTTAATATAAAATGGTAATAATACAAGAGGATTTAGGATATGTACCTATATCAGGAATAAATTTTGACGCATATTATATAGAGTTCATAATATAACGTTGCGAACAATTTGTTATCGCATTGAAATACCTATGACAATTTAAATACACGAAAAGGTAATGATGTACTCGTCATTTTGCGTGACGTTGTCCCGCCCTCGCCATCTCGGAAACTAATAATAGCCATTGATGTAAACATATTTTTGTAGATGATCTGCTGATGAATGCGCATCACTTAGCTTGTCCGTGCGATTTGCAAAATCACTTGGTAGCTAGGTCATTTGCATAATAATTATTATTGTTATCCAGTTGTATGTGGTTTGCCGTTAAATTTTATGGTCTGGATATTTTTTTATTTTTTTAAAAGAACTTCAAATCTCGTTCATTTTCTGATATTCAGAGAGCGCGACAACCCTGATTGATTGCGGATTGCAAAATAGTGATGCGCGTGATAATCGGTAATTTCCGGTTAATCGTAAAGCTGGTTACAGATTATGTGCAACGCAACATGCAATGCTACATTTTCCATACATATTAATAATGTGTTCACGAGCGCAATCCGCGCATGATTTCCATGGAATTCATGTTGCATTGCATGTTGTGTTGCAAGTAAACTGTAGAAGGCTTAAGGTTGCTTATAGAGATCGAGATTTATCTAGAATCTAGATTGTAGATAGTGACAATTTGATGCAATAAAAAAAATCTTGAAGTTAATGATAACGTTTATTTTCTATGCAATCGTTAATAATGTTGGTTTATTGTCCTGAATAGTAAGGTAGCTACCAAAATGGGAGAGTATCATAAAGTAATGACGAATTTACTGAAAATACATAAAAAGTATAGTTATGTACCTACCTTTACTTTTCTTCCGTTTGTCGCTAGTTAGGTAAGCCTTATCGCGCAGGAAACTCGTTATTGGTAGGTAGTAGGTAGGTATACCTAGTTGGTATATCGCGCTCGGCATACTGATTATTGACCCTATCGTTTAGTCGTATTTTAATTGGTATAGATACATTGTTACTTGCCTACAAATACCTAATATACAGTTTTAATTTATCGTACGTGTGCAATTGAGCCTAGTTGGTGCCCAATCAATAGTTTACCGTTTACGGAATATCGCGCTATGGATATTTAATCTTTATCAATGGAGGAAAAAAACACGTTCGAATTAGAATATCATATAATGTATATTATGTAGGTAGGCCTACCTACAACTCAACTTCTTTTTCATTAATTAATTTTCAAATTATTTGTTCAAATCATAAATTATCTATAGGTAATAATATTTTGCTACTTATACCTAACTGTTAACGGGGATCCTCATCTGTTAAAAGGTAAATTCCATAATCATCTTCAGCTGGAAGACGTCCACTGCTGAACTCACTGCTGCTTTTTTTTTGTAGTGGTAGGCCTCTTTTGCAGGAGGCCGCCTGGGGAAGTACCACACCTTTGCCAGTTATTCATCCGCCAAGCAGTAATGTCCAAACATTACTGTGTTCCGGTATGAAGGGCAATGTTACCAGCGAAATTACTGGGCATGATGAGATTCAACAACTCATATCTCAGGGTGATAGGCGCAGTGCAGTGCCGCGCAGAATTTTGAATTTTAAAATACTGGGTGGCACTGTGTCTGATATGGGCAATCATGATGCTTACCATCAGGCATCTGATGAGCTCGTCTTGTCACTCACTATCATAAAAAAAAAAAAAAAAAACATAGAAAGAAAGCCATCAACTATTCATATTTTTTGGGTGATTTTACCGTAATCACCACGCTTGTTATGCTTACACTTACCTAATCCTATAAAATATTACGTGCATTAACAGTTTCATTGACCCGTGCTAGAAATGCACGCCACAAACCTAAAACAGTAAGTACTTACTCAAAATAAAATTAGATTATCTTTGCGTTGGCGATATAGGTACAAATAGATTATTGAAATAATGTGACGGAAATAATGCGACCTCAGCAAACCTGCGAGAGATGACTGTTTACTAACCTTGACCTTGGCGTCGCGTCGTGCATTTTGACAAAACTGACCTTCAGCCTCGCTGCCTGCCGTGCGAAACAAATTCCGCAATGAATTGACCTTGATTGTTATAACTTGCTATATTCTAAACTTGGTGCCTATACGTACGACGTATATAGCTCGCGCAAGTTTATGACTTCTCTGAAGTTAGTCGGTATGGCTGTGCAGTACGAATAATAAAGGTAGTAATAAAAAAGGTAGTCAAGTCGTGCTCTTGCGCAGCTAACTTCCGAGAGCTGAAGAAAGTTTTGCTCTAGCCCAGAGCTTCATACCTAAGACCTATACATATTATTTAACCATCTATCTATCTGTTGTCTGGAAGAAATCGCTCATAAATGACCAGACCGCCGCTTGTAGATTTCATTACTTATAATATTATTTATCTTAGAATAATTAAGACAGGCACTGCGCTCTATAAAACAAAATGGAAGCAATCCCAGAAATACTAACTAGGTATACGAGTGTTACATTTTCTCTCTATGTTACGCAACCATAACAGCATGTCTCATATCACATACCTATCTAATATCATAGTCACATTCGACATGTCTGGCCACTAGTTTTTGACCTTATTACGCGTTATTGGATCTATAAGGGTTAATTTATTTAAAGCCGAAAACTCAACTCTCTCATAATTCGTCATGGATTAAGCCTGCCTTAAATACTAACTTCTATGCCAGGAATCTGTCGAAGATTTCGTTAAACAGCCTAAAATATAACCACAATATAGTAATATACCCAAAAACTGTTTTTTTATGATAGTGAGTGACAAGACGAGCTAATCAGGTGCCTGATGGTAAGCATCACGATTGCCCATATCAGACAGTGCCACCCAGAAAACCTGCTCTAACCGCAACAGTAAACATACATTAAGCGTTAACTATCGATACAATTGAAAGAGATAATTGCTTAGTTTATCGATCGTTACGGACAAGTGATACGGCAAGAACTAATAATTCGAATGGCGATATTTACCACACCACTGACATATTGGTAGGTACTTGATTTTGTAACTTACAAAAGTTATGTTCAAGTGCAATATTAGTGATTTTCTTATTGACAAGTCAGCCTGTGGCCAGCCGTATAGTGTTAGTGTTTCAGCCCTGCTAGCACAATGAAGTGACCAAGGGACACTAAGTCTCAGGGGGTTAGAAGGAGACAGCGGATATGCATTGTTCGGGCGTGAAAGAGAAACAAGGGGAAGATCAGTTATCTCCATGTCATGCCAGGCCTGCAGGTCGCACTAAGATCTCTGACATTATCTGACTAAACGACTGAATAAAGCCATTTGTTGCGCCCTTTATGATTTTTTTTTTTGTCATAGCTTTTCATTTACAAATTAAATAGACTTGATTACACTGAAAATGGAAAAAATATTATTAAAAAGTTGTGATCACGTTTGCTGTAGATACAGGTTTTATTATCACATAAATATCCAATATCCGGCTTACGAGGCAGGTGACATAACCCAAATACTTCAATCGTCTTAAGTTGGAAAGCTTGCGCGTGCGACCCGCGGCGGTCCCGGTGCGGTTTTCACTTTCACGGGCCGTTGCCCCTCGGCCAACCTCGGCACACTTCGGCTCTGGGTCAAGGTCGGAAGACGGGAGTATCTGATAAATGGACCACGTGATGCGACCTTTCGTAGGGCCGACGAGAATTTTTTGAAGGTGAACGCGCACCTGTAATACAATTAAAGTTATTCTTAAGCTGCCTTGTTGGTCTTCTTTTTGATTTAGGTAAATCATAAAGTTGGCTGATATAGGTATTAGGTATTAGGGTAAGAACTTAATAGGTATTCAAGAAGAGCTGCCTAGCTAGTTTAAAATATTACGACTAGTTCGCCCTGAAGGCTACAATCTGAGTGAACATATTTTTTTTCTATTCGATATACTTGAGTGGAGAAAGATAAATGTGAAAGAGACAGCTGATGCATTCTGTTCTGGTGAAAAAGAGAAAAAAACTGGCAATGAAATATAGGTTTATCCCTGTATCATGCTAAGCCTAATGTACTTCAGGCTCTTTCCTCCAAATTCCTTACTTCAGCCGTTTTTGTGTAGTAAATATCTGCCAACACACACGCACACTCCTTAAACATCGTTAAACATCACCAAATAATTATTACAATTATTTTCGTTGATCTTATCTTACACGTGTAGAATGTTTAGTCCACATTTGTTGTCTAAAGCCTTCCTTCCGCCAGTCCAGTTCACTGCAAACGAAACACAACATGTTAGTAGCATAATTAACACACATTCTTGAGCTGATAGTTTTGGCCATTGGCTGCTGTCGTCATGAATTATTAATGTGTTAACATTTTTATAAGATTGTTGTTCTCGGTAGGCTAAACTTAAGGCTAGCATGCAAACCGCGATATATCGCGCGTTTTGTCGATTTCAAATGTCAAATATATCACATTCTCGATAGTCACAGGATGCTGGCATGCACGCCGCACGCATCTGTCGAATAATACTCGTCGTCGAAATGTATTATTTAATATTTAGTCTACGGTCGAGATATTTCTATGTGGGAACACTGCTTTCGTTCATTTATTTTCATATGATTTTGTATGTTTGGTTTGAAATTTATTAAAAAACATAAAATGGAGACATTAAGTAGATAATTATATAAATTACTTTCGATTTTAATCAAATTCTTGGTGTTTCTCAACAATTTAACACACTTCATGAATTAATTTAGGCATTTCAACCGTGACATGATAAAACTCAGCCTCCAATCTGTCGACGACAAAATAGTCGATCCGACGTGAGAAAATCATGTCACATGTGTGCATGCTAGCGTATGTAGACATAAGGCACCACAGATGAAATAACCATCGTGAAAAGTCAAAACTCAAACTCAAACAGATTTATTCAAATAGGTCATAATCTGACACTTTTGCACGTCAATAAAGATAAACAGTACTGAGTCTACCGTGCGTTCGCAAAGATACCTCTACAAGAAGAACGCACAAGAAACTTGTAGGGCTTAATTTTTTCAACAGATAGTTTTACAATATTTGGTTGGTTACATTCGTTTTCTTTAAAGGTGCCGCGAGGCGGCTATGCAGAAGTTTCCACGCATCTTTGTCCTCTATGTACTGGTTGACTTTATAATAAGCCTTCTTTAGTAAAGTAGATTTTATATAGGTTTTGAATTTACCCTCTGAGAGCCCAGTTATCTCTTTTGGGATTTTATTATAGAAACGTACACTATTTCCTAAGAATGTCTTTTTATTTGTTTTAGATAATCTAAAGCTAGGTATAGCTATTTTGTATTTATTTCTAGTATTAAAATTATGAAGGTCACTATTTAATTTGAATTTATGTAAATTTTTACGCACATACATGATGTTCTCATAAATGTATAAGGATGGTAGGGTCAGTATGTTTATATCTTTAAATAATTCCCTCAGGGATTCGCGTGGACGCATCTCATAGATGGCACGAATCGCACGTTTTTGTAGTATAAAGATAGTTTCTATAGGTATCTGCGGCTGACCCCCACAACAGAATCCCATAAGACATCAAGCTATGGAAATATGCAAAGTACACTAATCTCGCCGTGGCTATATCTGTTAGTTGCCTAATTTTATAAACCGCGTAAGCTGCAGAGCTTAGTTTCCCTGAGAGCTCGGTGATATGAGTGCTCCATTGCAGTTTAGAGTCTATATTTATGCCAAGGAACAAAGTTGCATTGTCAATATTGAGTCTTTCACCGTCAAGAACTATGATTGGTTCTATACTTCTGACGTTAGGCAACGAAAATTTCAAACATTTAGTCTTTTTCGCATTCAATAACAGATTGTTTGCTGTGAACCATCTGGATATACTTGCTAAAGTATTATTAACATGTACTAGTGAAGTATCCTTCCTATCAACTTTAAAAATCAATGACGTATCATCGGCAAATAGAACTACTATATCTGCTAGACCGTGGATTATGTTGCGTACGATTCGAGATAATGACTTTAAAAGTACGCCTAAGTTGACCATTCACACATTGACTGGCCTATATGTTAGCGTTAATTACAGTCTAACATAACTTTGTAGAAGTTTATCTGAGAATAATTCGCTTCCGTTTGCAATGAGTAATGTTGTGACTGATTGGTGTATATCATGCTAGAATGCGTGAATTACACAAATCTATTTTTGCTTTATTAAAAGTTTCTAGATCTAGATGTTTCCACGATATTGTGATTGGGAAGCCTTTGATTATAAAATGTAGGTACAATAATTATTCTGTGCTGTAGATTGTTTTTTTACGGTACCCCAAAAGGAAACCTTATAGAATCACTACGTTGTTAATAATACCCCTTTTCTTAGGCACGTGTGGAAATATCAACTCGAAATTAGTACCAATTCTTAGGTCTAATATCCCTTTCTGCTTTGAAAAAATCTAACTTCTAAGTGAGCACAATAAAAATATATACATGTTTTACCGCACATGAACCACTTGACCTAGAATTATGAATAAAGAGAAAGGTTTTATCGAAAATCGTAAAATTGTAGTTATGTACATCAAAAAAGATGAGCTACAAATAAGCTTATAATTTGCAAGTAAACTGACCATGACCTATTTTAATGTATAGTTTGTATAGGCTCTTTAAGGACAACAGTTTACCAACAGAGTGGTTGTTTTGTGTCTCATGGTCTGGAACCCTTAATCCTACACAAGGCATACGGCATAACTAATTATGCACATGACAATACACATATATTTTCATGATTATCATAATGTATGTATGCCTTATATTGCACAACTGAGCACCATAAAAAAATCTTGAAACAAAAATGTGTAAGCGGCGATCATCGACCCTTCTTATCAGCTGTTATCATGAGGGTAATAATATAGCTGCACTTGGCAAAGAAAGGACTTTATCGTTTAACAGATAGCCCACTGATATAGTATATCCAAACAAAATACGGTTTATTTTGTTTAGATTGTGCTATTTTACTTTTATTGTTTAGCTTTTCACTGTGTTGACATAATTATTTTATATATTCAACAAGTTAAATGGAAATATAAGGAAAATAATTATTATTTCCACTCGATAATATTATTATGTTCGACACAAGCGCTCCACTTCGAAGCCGTTTCTATTCACTAATAAAACCAATAATTCAATAACGTGCGAAAGGGACGGATATAGCTATTCGATTGTCGGTCAGCGGTCAGTGTAATGTGGAATGTATGGAAGATTTTTCCTCGTTTCAGATAGTGCACAATGCAGGAGCAGGACGGCGATAGTGAGCCGGCGCACCATGCGCGGAGACCCATGAACGCCTTCCTCATATTCTGCAAACGTCACAGGAGCGTCGTTCGTGAGAAATACCCTAATTTAGAAAACAGGTACGTTAACTGATACAGTACCTATGTCTAAGTTATTGTCTTGATTGTCATATTCATCATTATCAGCCTGACCTATGTTAGCCCACTTCTGGGTATACGTCTCCTTCATGTGCAATTTATCTCTGTTTTGAAAAGATCCAGGTCTTTCCTGCAAGGGTTATTGTAAATTTATCGTAGAGATATCATTGTCATTTCAGCCGTAGGAAGTCCATTGCTTATAGGCTTTCCTCCATAGAGTTCTAAGTTCGTTTGTATGCGGCATGTTCTTGCCGGTTATTAGGGACTATTAACATAATATATACTATTAACATTTTTTTATTCAAACAGATCCATAACTAAGATTCTCGGAGAGTGGTGGGCCAACTTGGACAAAGAAGAGAAGGCTTGCTACACAGGTCTTGCTAAACAGGTATGTTATTATAAATCTATTATTAAGGTTATAAGGTACAATTTACTTTCAGTATTTTAATTGACGGTTGCACATTTTCAGTACAAAGACGCATTCTTCAGTGCTCATCCCGACTTCAAGTGGTACAAGTTACCCGCGCCGCCGCTCCGTACTCTCTCTTCCAGGCCTAGAGAAGTGAACGATAAACAGATTGAGGCCCCCAACTGTGAACAACAAGAATTAGAACTCGAGAGGACTAACAACAACTCGACCAAAGTAGACTTCAACAAAAAACTGAGTGATGACGGTTTTGAGAACGAATCGAAAACGCTGTCGATGTTCACCCCCGGCAAACTAGCCGACGAAGCCCAAATGGGAGGCCTCAGCAGCCTCCTTGCCACTAAGACTGAAACCACCACAACAAACCCATATTACTCACCTCCTTCGATTAAGTTCAACTCGATCTCAACCTCTAACGATTACCGATCTCATAAATTAACTAAAGGCGGTTCCAGAGAGGACAGCATACGTGAGCTTCAGAACGCTCTCTCTGAAACGACCAGAGTGTTCGAAGAAGACTTCGACGCAGCTGGCAGGATATACCGTTACAGCAACGTCACTGGAGAACGTTACCCCGTGCCGACCGATCAGATAACTAATCAGGATGTGATAGACCAAATAGTTGAAAGGAGATTTTCTAAAGATTATGATGATTATCAGAGGAACTGGTCCGATGACGAAAAAAATACTAGGTCCGGCCGTTCGTGCAAGGGGAAACGTTACCAGGAGTTCATGGCGGTAGGAGGCCTTATGGGGAACAAGAGAATAAAGAGAGAGTACTCCGACAAGATGCCAGACGAAGGCTACGGCATGAACTGTAACTGGGATCCCGGCAGCTCGCGCAGCGAGGAGTCAAACTCTACCATACCCGACGAATCTAAGCCCAGCGGTTCGTTAGACGACATACCGGACAAAATCGAAACCAAAACCGAATCGATCGACACAACCGAACTAGACAATAACACAACCAAAACATTCAAGGCTGCCGACTTCGATTTGGACGCGAAAATTAAAGCCCTACCCTCCCTCAGCTTAGAGAAGTTCCAGCAGAAGAAGCGAGATAACAAACGCAAGAAAAAAACGATCAATCTGAGGCCTAAAGCTCTCGAGCCGTCGCAAATAATCAACTCTGTGCCTCGACCCATGATGGACGAGAGACGGCATATGATCGAAAGCTGGCGCGACAACGTCATCGGGAGTCAGAAGAGGAAACCGAGAAAGATTAGCATCACGCGGCTCGAGATCAACAGTATGGTGTCGAGCGTCGATATAAACAATACGCATAAAATAAGTCCAGAGATTAAGATAGCGACGGAAGCGCCGTGTACCGTCGTCCAGAATATGGAGATCTGCAAGCATGCTCACAACACTCAAAGCGTGGACCTACTTGCACTGGCCACACTGGCCGAAGTCGCCGCAAACACCTCCAAACTTGACGACTCTACCATCGTCAATATGACCGCCAAAGCGAACGACGAAAACGCTTCCATGGTATAAAATACCTACACAACTAGCCTTAAAAAGAGATATTCCAAATATTATTTACTTTGTAACAATCAAATAATATTTATACATAGATCTACTTTTACAATGTACGCATAAAGATTAATATTATTGTACACTTTTAATTGTAGTTTTTATATTAAATTAGATATAGAATTATTTATATTGGAATAGAGATGATATGTATACTTTCAAATGGACTATGCTAGTTATAGTAATCGTCGTGTAGGCTGCTACATAACTGCTTTTTAGGACTAGAAACATAATATTAAATATGGTGATAGATAGTTGATAAATCACAAAAAATAAGGCATAATTTATTTAACGATTATCAAGCGCGAGCTAATATCCCTTTGTAAAAGCTTGCTTTTATATTAGATATTATTATATCAAAATCATGAAACGACATCAGTCTTTAAGTCGTGACACAAATATGTGTGATGATACTGCGAAAACTAAAGGGTCATTATACCAAGACTTATCACATAATTTGCTCTAATTATAAATCCTATGTTTTTTATGGTAATATAATATTGAATACTGCGTTTATGAGCGTACGCTCGCTCTTAGGAATTGGGCACAATGCTATGGAATAATTAACCAATTGGTAAAATTTTCATAGGTTTTTGGCAAATTTCTAAATGGTGAGACATGCTCCTAATGTCGCCGAACATAATGTAACATAATAATATAGTTCTATCATCACAATATCGAATGCCAAACACGTCATATTATTAGGTAAACCTCATTATGTATAAAGTTAGGTTATATAAGTTGCCTTAATAATTTAGATAATATTATTATGTAAAATACGAACACCATGTGCATAGACTGCATTGCATTTAGATGGTGTTTTTATTTTGTGTTTTTATTGCATATATTTGCAATTACTATATTTTTATATATAATGTGATCGGGGGAGTCACATGTTTTATATATGTAGATTATAATATTATATATGCGCGAATTTATCACAAATTTTGAGCGAAAAATTATATATTATCGATTAATATATACGGGGAGGCGCAATTTTAATATAGGCAAATCGAATTTTTCGCAAAATGCGAATGATTTTGTTATTTTCTGTTGCACTAACGGCACTATGACGCGGCCAATGTTTTATACTACCACTTTATGAGTGAGTCAAACTCGCAATCAGTTCTTTGTGATAAATTAACTAGTTTTAGTTAAATATCTAACTATATCATGCAATATAATATATTACACGTGTTTTAACTTATCTAAAAATCAAAAAAGCGGTGTTCATGGATTACATTTTGATCTTGTCCCTATTAGGTACCTGAATTAAATCGAAAAAAAAATCTTAGAATATCATACGTTCTAATCATTACATTCGATATAATATTTGATGTTGATTTTAACCATTTATCTATACAGAACAGTGTTTCTCAAATTTTGTAGGTAAAAGTACTATACCTAATATTATTTGTTTATTTTTACGAATTTCTGTGATTTTACTGCGTCGTGATCGATGGTGAAAGCTTTGTTTGCAGGTCTAGTCTAGTGTATCTAGGGTTTAATAATCAAATCATCTAGTACTAAATTCAAAAAGTGCACTTATATTTTTTAAACAAAAAAGATGGCACATGCCATAATAACATTATGACAAGCTCATCCAAAGACCAAATATATTAGAATAGGCAATATATTTAGCTAGGCTGTAGATATTGTATCTATATGTAATTACATAAGTGATGAATAAAATATATCTCTAAAAATATATTATGTATTTAAATTGTCATATTATATTAAAAAAAACATGTCAATATCTATATGTCATTCCAAAACGTCAAAATTATTAAGAAGTTATCTGTTATATTGTTTGCATTTTTGTTTAATTTTTATCTACGCATAGCTTTACATTAAAAGATATTTGATTGTTGATTTTTTATGTAAAGTTTTATTGATTGTTAAGTTTACAGAAAGTAGAAAGCTTTAGATTGTTCCTTTATTATATATGTAAAATGATGAGCTTTAGGGGCTTAATGTTATGGATAAAAAACCTTTCAAAATCCTTATGATAATAATTTGCCTTGTCAATAATATACTTAACGCCTTATATTGGAAACTAGTAGTTTAAGGTTATTAACGAAAAGGGGCCAGTATTTGAAAGTTAACGATAATAATCACGATATTTTTAATGTAAAAGGGCCTTAGAAATGATGGGATGAAAAAATTAAGGAATGTCTAAGGATTAAGGATCCCTAATTGAATATTGGTGCTGGAAGATCTGGTTTAAAAAGGTTTTAAGCCCATTGCCAGCTTTACTCGTTCGTGGCAATGGGCGGTTAGTCAGTGTAGATGTAATGATCGTTAATTTTAAGATAAAGCAATCGATTTGTGCTCTTATTTATTTAATAATTTTGGTTAACGTTACAGTACATTTTTAATATGGCATATTTCGGTTGCGATTGTTTTTGCAATAAAAAAGTAATAACCGTTTGAGAAACACTGGTCATGGCAACATTTAAAGTAAGTTAGGGCATAATAATGTCTACCCAAAGCGTTTACCTGTTTGTTCCAAAGGATATTGTTGAATGTTTTGTTAAAGATGTGAGCGCGGTTCTGTCTATATCCTTTTATTATAGAAATAAAGTTTATTCAAATATTATTAACATTATGTGTGGTATTTATTGTCTTATTTCACTCCTTCCCCAAAATATTATTTAAGCAATGTGATACAAAAATGGGTATTACTTAAGGGGGTGCATCTTCCCGTCAACATATACAACTTGTAAAAGAAAGAATTGCTAAATTCGTAAAAATGTTAATTTTACACGTTTGAGAAACATTATACAAAAATATTGTTTTTTTTTAATTGCACATTGCGTTGGAATCCGTGAGTATGGAATTCGGGGAATCCGCTAGACTCGGACTCAATCGGGCTGACGGGGATTACCTAGCCCAGCAAATAACAATAATATTAGAAGTGAATGAACGAATAAGGTTTATTATTCTATTGCGGGTAAATTGAAAGAAATATAGTAAATCAGCTTGTAGGTGCTGCGTGCGGTGTCTTTTTGCTTATCGATTCGTTCGATGATTCAGAGGTATTTAGTCCGACAGAAATAAGTAGAAATTTATTGAGATAGGCCATAGCGAGTATTATAGCTCTACAGAAAAGAGTAGAAACGGAACTAATTTAAAGTGTTAGTGTTGATTCAATTGTTTTTATTGTTGAAAAAGTCAGTGGCGCCCCCAATATTTTCTACTCTTTTATGGTGACCTAAACCTACTATATTTTATTTACCTTCCTGCTGAAGATCTTATGTGGTTCGAGGTTCTCAGCTATCATTACCTTTCACACCAATCGGTGCAGTAGTTTTGGCATGATGAAGTAGCAAACGCTCAACAGTATTAGTTAAAAACCAGTAAAGATATTTAATAAATCGGTAACATTTTTCACAGCCCTACCGGTTTTTCAAATGTCACTGTCACTTCTATCCTTATTCCTCTCAAATGTCAAAATTGTTTCAAAAATGCAACAATTACGAATTTTTATTCGTTAAAAAGTTGAAAATTATTGTTCTGTTAACAATTACAACCTAGTGCACGCAGGACGCTGTTCTAGCGATTAAACTTATTGGCATTTTTTGCCGGTAAACAGGATAAAATTAATGCACGGGCGCTGTGATACATATTGCTTCAAATCTGGATGAAGAAACAATGATCGCCGCGTCTGAACCTCTGGTAAATGAATATAATGCGGCCTTAAAAACATTTATTGAAGAACTATACTAAGTAGGTGATCATCGTTATCATTAATCATAATTAATGATTACGAACAAAAATAATATACCATCGAAAACATCAAAGTTAAAAAAATTCTAATATCACGACACCTTCGTACTATCGACAAAAAGAGCTGAGATCGGTTAGAGTGTACTAAAGGAAGCACTGAGGAAAAAAGGCTTAGAAATTTTATACAGAAATACTACGCATAATGTAGCTATTGGTGGGAATACCCAATGTTTGGACAGTCCGACTCGGACCGGTTAGGTGACGAAGGGGTTGGCGGGGTATTTTCAAGCCAAAATAACTGTGCAACTAAAGCATAGGTGTAACTCACACAATTTCAACCTTTGTTGTAAAACCATGGAATCATGAATTTTATTGCGATATATACTACAATTCTTAATTACTTAATTCAAATCCCTAAATAATGCAAAAAAGAAACAATCAACCAATACTTTTTGCATGTGATAGACTGTAGTCCCTTTGTATCTAGGCAGCATCTAGGTATAGGTTGTAGGTATGTAGATATATTCGCTCAGCGAGTGACTCATAATTCTTCAGTATCCAAGCTACCTTTACACCAAATTTAATCAAAAACGGTTCAGCTATTTTAGCGTAGAAAGATAACAGGACAGAGAACCACCCAAATATAAAATTGGTCAATCTGTTTACATAAATACTTATATATATTGTTGTGTGCTGCTCGAGGAAAATTCGAAATTATGTAACTTGATCCCATAATGAATCCCATTCTGATGTGTTCATTGTATGTACAAAAGGCTAAGTAACTGATACACTACCATCATTACAAGCTAACCATTTGATGGTAGGTAATTTTTTTACTTAGGAATTAAAATTATTCATTCTATTCAAAGTACAGATAGAAGGTATTGACACTTTACTATCATATTTGTAAAATAAAAAATATTTCCCCAGGAGTTTGTGCCACACGGCAGGACCGTGCTAGCGAAGCACCCGGGGCAGATATACGGCAAACACAACACATCTGTGTCGGACAACTCTCTGCTTTACAAGCTCACCAACTTTGCCATCAAGGATGAGAGCTTGCTGGCAGATCATGGAGACCACGAGTGGTGGGCTATCAGAGAGGTTTATTATAGGGATATTGAAGGTAAATAGTACACATCACATCATCAGCCAGAACATGTCCACTGCTGAAAATAGCCTCCCCCCATAGAACTATTCATATGGGGGGATTTTGCTTGGTGATCACAGTAGTTAGAATACTTGGTGCCGGAGAGCACTGCTGCCCACTCTCTCAATATGTCTCTCTGCTAGGTCTCACGGCTCCCACGGGATGAGAAAGGGTTGACCCTATTATACAGCCGGGAACCACGGTGTAAATAGTAAAAATAAGAGCAATAGACAATTCAACCTAAGGATGACTTAAATGAATTTTATTATGTAAACTAAATTCATTCACCAGTCAATATAATGTGGTGGTGTGCAGGGTACCCAGGACTCAGTCCCGTATTATTTACACCCACATTTTGTACATATGTTATTGATCTCATATTATAGGGGGCGAGTCTATTGCCATCTACCGGGCACAGCTTCAGACTCCAGGCTGGTCATGTGCCTGACCTGGGGATCAAACCTGGGACCTCAATTTGGCAGTCGAGCTTGCAACTACTATGCCACCGAGGCAGTCAGTTCTCATGACATCTGAATGCCACTTTGGAAGACAAAGCTGTTGCTTCTAGAAATTGTCATAGACATAGTTTATAGATATTGTGAAAAAGGCCTTTGGCTGACATAAAAACTGACATTAAGGTACTAACAAAAAAAGTTCTTCATCATTATCATCATCTCGGCCATAATAAGTTCACTGCTGAATATAGGCCACCCACCCCCATAGGGGGTTTTGCCAATACTCTTCATGCATGGCAGGCGGGTTGGCAATTGCAATTTGATGATTTTATGCTTTGCCGGTTTTTACAGCAACCATGGGTAGAAAAGCTGTGGTACTTTTCTATTTCCGGCCACCCTGAGGCACAAAAAATTCTTATAACATGGGAAAATGTTTATTTTCAGAAGTGGAAGACGAGCCAGCACCACCAAAAGAGAGCAAATATGACTGCAACTCTGAATTATTTCGGCCTCTTAGCCGTCTTCGCCCTGACCTCAACCTGTCCCTTAAATCTGAACTTCTTAGTAGGAAAATAGATGAAATGAACTCAGCTGGGCCTTCAAGAGGCAGCAGTGCTAACAGTTCAAGTAATATGTCCAAGAAATTCAACCTAAACTCAAAGTCTAATGAAGGCGAGAGGAAAAAACCATTGAATCCGAAAACGGATTGCTTTTATGAAGAGGAATTGTATGTTAAAGGATGTACGGCTGTCTGGTCTAAAGGTATTTAGGTTTAAAGATTTTTATTAACATCAAAGACATGAAATGTCACTTATATGATAACAATATTTCAACAAGTTATTTTATATATTATACATTATTTTTACTATTTAACATACCATCACACCTTTTTCCCAAAGGGGTAATAACATGATAATGATAAGATTGTTATGTTATTAATATTTTGTGAGTTATGCTTAGACTACCCTAAGTTATTTATAAAAAATATAATGCTAAAATATCAACCATAAGGAGCCACCATGAATGGTGGAACAATCTTCTTGTTGATTATTAACAAGACTAAGTTTGAGAGACTTGTTGTCAACGGATGTTTTCAACTATGACTATCATTCATGCCCACATCTATTTTAAAAGAAATCAATTTAAGATACTAGTTTTGCAGATAATTATTAAAATATTATTGTGATTCAAACTCAAACTCAAACAGATTTATTCTAATAGGTCATAATCTGACACTTTTGCACTTGTCAATGAAGATTAACAGTACTAAATCTACCGTGCGTTCGGAAAGATACCTCTACAAGAAGAACGCACAATAAAACTTGTAGGGCTTAATTTTTTCAACAGATAGCTTCACAATTTTTGGTTTGGTTACATTCGTTTTCTTTGAAGGTGCCGCAAGGCGGCTATGCAGAAGTTTCCAGGCATCTTTGTCCTCTATGTACTGGTTGACTTTATAATAAGCCTTCTTTAGTAAAGTAGATTTTATATAGGTTTTGAATTTACCCTCTGAGAGCCCAGTTATCTCTTTAGGGATTTTATTATAGAAACGTACACTATTTCCTAAGAATGTCTGATTCTTTATTATTCAGGTTTAATATCAACACCAGCTACAAAACTCTCAGCCCCAGAACACAGAGAAACTATATGCTGCTACACCATAGAAAACCCCATCAAACATGCAGTCTTCGCCAACTTTCACGTAGACATTAAGAACACAATGCTTATAGACGCATTAAACTCCCAAATCGGAGATGTAAAGAAAAACATCAGAATTGAAGACACTACGGAACATATTAAAACTGAATTGATGCCTTCTATTGTCCTGCTTGACAGTAAATGTCTAAGAGTTTATGCCACAGATGGACGGGAATACATAACTAGTGTACCGTTTCAAGTAAAAAAAACTTGGTCCATGAAATATGGTGTGCTGTTAGAAAAAGATGCAACTCCAGCATTGCACAACTCAATGTTACCAACCTCTTTTCTACGAATGAATGATACGCATAACAGCTCTTTCAGTAAATCTAGACTGTTCAATGCAAGTGGTAGATTACAATCAGATGTGTCTTATGAACAGGATGTGCCATTACCAACGTGTTTCTCTCTAACCCATCCCTTAGATGAAGTTACTCCTATATTAATGAAATCACCGTCTCAAGGCTTGCAGTATTACAATGATGGAGACAATCAAATTATCTTCGTTAATACAAATCCAAGTATAATTCTGCTTTACGATTGGAAGTTAGCGATACATTCGTTGTGGAGGATTCGGAGAGCAACAAGGGATGAGTGTCTATTAATGTGCCCGAATATGAATGCCACAACAACATTGTTCAGTCAGTCATGTGATTATTTAGGTAGTCCGATGGCAAGTAATAGAAATGCGACCAGTTGGGCGACCGGGTTGGGCAGTCCGTACCAATCTAAGAAAGCAAATACGCCGACTCGTTCGAGATTGAACAGTCCAATGGCGAATATTTTCCACCAGCAAGGCATGTCACCCCATGCGTCTATAGGCCAAGCTTCCAGCGTCTCGATGATGGCCAACTCTACGTGTCAAACACCGCCAACTTTGCCGTTGTATCCGGATATTTGCATAGATCATATTTGGACAGATAGTATGACAATTCGTCGGGACACGATTCAAAGTCCAAGTGACACAAAAACATTCCTGCATACAGACTTGGTTGGTCATGAGTATCTGTGTTTCATAGTGAAAGTGAACTCAGTAAGTAAACTGCAAATATTGAGGCTTCAGAAGTCCCATTGTCACGGGCAGCCTTCAAAGACAAACTTGATAGTTGGTACGGTGTCAACAGTGCTAGCCAAAGATGCAGTGGTGTTGCCGCATTTGAAAATGATTGCATTGATCGATGAAACGGGGAATATTATTCTGCAGTCGGGTAATAGCGTTGTTGGGAAGGTAAGCTACTTATGACTATTCGTCGTGATTTTTCAGAGTATCATAGCCATTCTCAGGCTGAACTACTGTACAAATTGGGGTTTTTATTACACTGTTGGGTTCTGTATTAAATACTAGCAAAGCACCGCGGTTTCACCCACAGAGAAGTATCCTATGTGTTCATCCAAGGTCTGAACTATATACATATACCAAATTTTAGTTTTTAGTTGATGTGAGGGAGAGTGTACTAAATGGTCTTATGAAAATCATTTCGGTCCTTTGAATATACATACGTACATACGTTCACGCCTTTTTCCCTAAGGGGTAGGCAGAGGTGTACCCAGGACTCAGTCCCATAGTAGATACACCCACATTTCGCCAGTATGTTATTGGTCCCATGTAATAGGGGGCGAGCCTATTGCCATCTACCGGGCACAGTTCCAGACTCCAGGCAGTTATTGAGATAACTCCTCATTAGGAAAAATCCAATATTTAACATTTTGCCTGACCTGGGGATCGAACCCGGGACCTCTTGATTGGCAGTCGAGCATGCGCCCTCTACGCCACCGAGGCAGTCCTTTGAATATTATCAGCCCTTATTTAGCGGCGGGAGGTATAGAGCAATTTCCAGTGGTGATTGATTTGAAACGTGTTGTTCGTTTCTGGGCCATGTCGACATTATAATTTTGATTATATTTGATAGGCCTTATAGTATCGCCTTTTAATATCGCCATGAATTTAGCAAATGTTATACTAAAATTAGAACACGCGTCGCCATTAAAAAAAATCTTAGTACTAAACCTCATTTTATTTCAAACTACAAATTAAACGGCAATAATAAGATGGATACTATGTTTGGTAATATTATTGCAAATAACATTCTCTACCCGGCAATATAGGATAGACTGTGTAAGGTTTTCTTGGCTCAACTTTCTTGGATTACGAGTCCGTTTCCTTTGATATCCAGTTCCTTCATCAACATTGCAACGGCATGGTAACCTTGGCTTGATGTTGCAGCATTGCAGCATCAGGTTCAGATGGACCACTAGTCTGTAGGGACACAGCGGTGACGGGGTGCGGAGACGGAATCTGCAAATGTTGCAAATTTGAGTTAGTGCTACTTTGGGCCAGTTTTTTGTTCGTTGCTTACAGTTAAGTTAACCATTTGTTAAACTAACTATAGTTGAATTCCTCACCAATGCTTAAATCGTGTGAAAAAAAATTGTTAACCAGGGATGAAAAACCAATTTTGTCGAATTTAAACTATCTGTCAAAAAATTTAACCATTGTTTGACTTAACCAGTGAAAACCAAGCCTTAGAAAAGCAGCTGCGTCCACCCACCCACCAGTCTACCATATTCAGTACTTTTATTTCACAAGTATTACGGGCAGAAACTTATTATAGGCAGGACAATAGCATACAGTCTATCACACCCAGTGGAAGCCAATATATACATAAACTGCATAAGTCCAATTAACACACTTGTGTACCTATTTTTAGGTCCACGTAGGCGGAGTACTAGCCCGTCTAATAGACTCACCGTACACCAAACGAACGACATTCCAATCTCCGTTCCCTCGGCGAAGCAGTTTGCTACCGAGTCGTAGGGATGAAACCACTACGTTCGACGATTCGGCGCTGCACTTACTTTCGCCCGTACCGCATACGTCTGCCTCTAGGCTGGAGAAGGAGAGTTTGGGTGAGTGGAATTAAGATGTGTTTCTTGCGACTGTACTTTAGGAAATTATAATCATTATCATGCACCTCCCACTGCTGGACATAGGCCTCCTTGCGACATAATTTAATTAAACTCAAATTAATTTATGAAAGTAGTCCTTAGAAAGCTCTTTCACAAGTCAGTGGAGCAAATTTTTTTTATGGTATTGAGTGACAAGAAATCAGGCAAATCAGGTGCCTGATGGTAAGCATCATGATTGCCCATATCTGACACAGTGCCACCAAGTGTTTTAACATTCAAAATTCTGCGCGGCACTGCACTGCGCCTGTCACCCTGAGATATTAGTTGTTGAAACTCGTCATGCCCAGTAATTATTAAGGGGGTGTTAAAAGCAAAAGGTGTGTTTTTAAACACATACCTGAATAAGAAAGAACGTATATGTTCTGTTTAAAAAAATTAGCTCGACTGCCGATCATGTGGTCCCGGTTTCGATCCCTAGGGCAGGCAGTGCAGGCAAGAGTTAGGAATTATCTCAGTAACTGCCGGGAGTCTAGAACTGTGCCCGGTAGATGGTAAAAGACTCGCCCCCTATTACATGGGACCAATAACATATTGGCGAAGTGTGGGTGTGCTTTAATATCTATAGGTATACACATCGCCAAGGTCGTGTGGGTGACGACATCTGCCTAAGCCTTCCTGGAAATAGTCGTGATGTTATGTATTTCTGCTTAAGGTTTAAGCGGTGTTCGTGATGCGGCCGGTTCCCGTTTCACATTGGAATGTGAATCCGGTGCCATGTACCGTATATGTCTGCCGAGCGTGGCTTGTTCCGCGCTCGTGACCCAGTGTGTCACCGCCCTTACCGCCATATTGCCTAGAGATGTTACTATGCAGGTGTGTATATAGTTAGTTTCACATTGCAATGTGAATCCGGTGCTATGTACCGTATCTGCCGAGCGTAATTTTTTCCGCGCTAGTGGCCCATTGTGTCACCGCCCTTACTGCCATAGTGCTATCAAATCTTACGAAAAGTGCTAAGATAGACGAGTTTGGGCTCGTTTACTTTATTGTTTTGGGGACCTTTTTAGTAAAAAAATAGTGTAATATAAATTAATGGTATTGTTTAATTATTAAGAGCATTTAAATAAGTTTGTTTTTAAAAATATTTTTTTGTTTAATTTTAATTTTTTAGATTCTCCTGCAACATATTATACACTGATTCTGTTTTAAACCACAATCAATAAAAATACGCCCATTTCAGGTTATAATCAAATGGTATGGCGTTCGAAACGCTCCCGGAACTCAGGACCTGACACAAGATCAAGAATGGACAATGTTCTCCAACCTTCTACTATCATTAATCGGCTACGACACTGAAAGACTGAACCGAAAACAATCAGAAGAAGAACACACGGAAATCGCCTCGAAAAAACAAAGAACTTCCAGCGATGGCACTCTAGAAGATTGGGACTATCTAACAAACTCAAAACTGCACAAAACCATAGGTTATAACCTATCTGAGCTTTTAAAACTCCCAGTTTTGACGTGCGAAAGTAAACATCTGCATATAAATATAGAGGAGGAAGTCAAACAACCGCAGTTCAATCCAAATTGCTTATTGACCCCATACATATTGCAAGTTTTGTACGCATTCCACTTGGTGTACGAAGAAATCAAGCTAAACACG
The DNA here is from genome assembly GCA_947063395.1 of Hemistola chrysoprasaria. Taxonomy (NCBI): domain Eukaryota; kingdom Metazoa; phylum Arthropoda; class Insecta; order Lepidoptera; family Geometridae; genus Hemistola; species Hemistola chrysoprasaria. The sequence goes on from OX346723.1 coordinate 1,227,456, forward strand.
CTTTTGTGGAGCAATCTGAGGCATTTATCTGTGTTTTTGTATCAGATAGCTAAAGATTTGAAGTTGGAGAGCTATATTAATCATTATTGGTTGGATTTCCCTTCGGATTTGTCGATTGAGATAGAGAATCAGTCGCAAATTGCAGATGAAGTTGTCAAGAAGTTGAATCAGCCGTCTTACTTTAGTAAAGAACCACCGAATGTGTTTAGTTACTTGAATTCGATGTTGAAAGATATTGATGTGGGTTATTATCCGTATTTGGTGGACGTCAATAATATGTCGAAGGATATTATTGAGGTGAGTCTGATAAAATATACTCTAGGCTCGAGATCTTACGTAAGATACGCTAACGTAAGATACGTTAGCGCTCCAAAAGTGACTTAACATAGTTGTACTTATGACACTAAGCACTATTTGAACGCCAGTCGAGCACCTCACATCGCGTTATCTGATGCTCTGTAAAAGTTGCATAAATAACACGCTTAGATAGATAGATAATACTTTATTGTACACCACACTTAAATAACCAACACAAAGGATACAGAGAAACTATACTTAAATGTACAAGCGGCGGTCTTATCGCTAATAAGCGATTTCTTCCAGACAACCGATAGATGGAGAGGATTCACACAGTGAAAAAAACATGGGATTTCGGATTTTCGTTTAATGTTATAATTATGGCAAGTGTTTAGAATAGAATAGAATAGAATGATACCTTATTGAATACCAAAAAAAGAAACAATTATATAAAAGACACGGTAAACAATCGATGGTCTTATTGCGTAAAGCAATTTCTTACATACAACTTTGGGATGATAAGAACCGTAAACATTTAACGACGGTTTTTACAGTGATAAATAATTGAATTATAATTTCTTCTTTATTATTTTTAACAAATTGAATCGCGTCATTTCTTTCTCGCAGTTGTCTCTTTCGCACGCATAATGATGTAGTTCGAGGGTAAAGAGCCCTATTTGGAATTTGAGTCTTCCATTATGAATATAAAGGACATTTTTCTTTGTCGCCCGCTGCGGTGAATGTCGCAGAGCAATTTTGCCCTATATTTATTACGCAACAGTTATAAACTATAGCCTAACCATAGCCTCTTTAGCCGTTACCTCACGGCAAGGCAAAGGGTGTTATTAATATTTTCTTTTATGGACCTACACGAATGTATTGCCAGTGTCAAGTTATATACATTTTCAAGTTAATATGGTCAATTAGTCAATTCAGAGTCAGGGCATGCCCAGTCAAGTCACAGCTCTAGTAAAGTGGTGGTCTTTACAAGATGCTGCCGGAATTTTGGTGGGAACACGAAAAATCACATTTCAACTCTCGCATCACTTGCCAAGAGACTTGTGTATCTTCGAAAACACTCAACACGTAATATCCATTATTACACGTTAAACACACGAAAATGCACCGATAATTGAAAAAGATACGGGAGCCAAACTGTACTCTTCGGCTTCCCCCCAAATCTCATCTTTTATATTTGTAGGTGTTCACAATATCAGGCTGTGGTCGCATGTCGGGCGTGCAGACTATAACCCGCCGCGACACGCTGGCGGCCAGCACGCCACGCTCGCAGCGTGACAACCTGTCGGCCGCGCCCCCGCACTGTCACGCCGTCAGAATCCTCACGGAAAGAGGTAAGAGTACATTTTTGACTAAATAATTTCTCGCGCCGGGATTTGAAGTGTTGAGTTTTATTTTCTTCTCTTATTCATAAAAAAAATTAGGTTTCTAGCTTCGTCCACATCGAAGTTACACCTATAGCCACAGTGAAGTTACAGCTTTATCCATATCGAAACTACAGTTATATCCACATCGAAATTACAGTTATATCCACATCGAAATTACAGTTATATCCATAGCGAAATTACAGCTTTATCCACATCGAAATTACAATTATATCCACATCGAAATTACAGTTATATCCATAGCGAAATTACAGCTTTATCCACATCGAAATTACAGTTATATCCATAGCGAAATTACAGCTTTATCCACATCGAAATTACAGCTATATCCATAGTGAAATTACAGCTATATCCATAGCGAAATTACAGCTATATCCATAGCGAAATTACAGCTTTATCCACATCGAAATTACAGCTATATCCATAGCGAAATTACAGCTTTATCCACATCGAAATTACAGCTTTATCCACAGAGAAGTTACTTACACTTATTATAAATTCCTTGCATACGAATCGATGGCCTAGCTCGAGTCAGGTGAAAAGTGGGAAGGGAGGCCTTTGTCCTGCAGTGGGATCCGATAGGCTGACAATAATAAACGGTAACAGGTATAACCCCCCGGGAGGTGGGCAACCTGCCCCCGGCCGTGTCCCTGCACGTGTCCAGCATCCTGTCGCGGTGCAAGCTGGCGGCGGGCGAGTGGGCGCCCTCGCCGCCCGCCTGCGCCCTGCTCCGGAGGGAGGACATTGCCTTACACCAGCAGGTCGCCGACCTCGCCGATACCACTGACGAGCAGATCGAATGTGAGTTTTTAATTGCAATATTTGATGACTTTTCAATTGTTAGTGTTTTTTTCTCTAGATAAAGAACCGAGTTCGAGAACTGGGATAGGCTGAAAATCAATGATGTCCCCTCGTAGCTAATAGCTGAGCATAACCTTAGTGCCTTACACTGTTCTGTTCATCACCATCATCATCATCTCAGCCGTTGGTACTCCACTACTGAACATAGGCCTCCTCGATAAAAGGGGTTTTGCTAAAACTCGACACGCTTGACAGGCGGGTTGTAGAGCGCAGTTCGATGGTTGTTTGCAGAGGATGCTTAGCCGGTAACTCCATGGCTTACCATTGTTCTCTTAACTTTATAAAATAGTATATTCCACTTTTTTAATATAGGTATATAAGTATTAATTTATTTAAAAAAGAAGGGGTCTTACAAGTTTGATGTTTCTGTGTATCTCTGTGTCTTATTTATGTGGCATTATTAATTAATTAAATATAGTTAATAATTATACGATATATTTTAAAAATAATGTATGCTGTGAGTTATGTACCGGACACAGGGACTTAGGTTTTTAAAATTCAATTTAATTATAATATTTTAATAATAAAACGTCAATTTACATTAAATGCGACAAATAGACCGACTATTATTTTGTAATAAATCCAATTGTTTCTGTGTGCTGCGTCAGCCGTCCCTCGGTGACGGTGTCGGTGCGACGTCGGCATATATAGGCTGATTGGCCGTGCTAACTCCTCCCTCCCCTAGAGAGAAGCTGATCTTGCAGCTTCTTCCAGTGTCCTCACTGGTGTGGGGCGTCTTCCTTGATGATTTTCGGTATTGGTAGAATCTCCATATAGCTACACAGTTGGATCTTCTATGTTCAATCAACGCGATGATGCAGTCTTCTGACGTCATAATTGGTTTCGTGTTTATGTTTAGCATAGTTGGGTATTCTCGGTGACAGAATTGCAGCCATCTTCCAGGTAGGCGTACTCGTCGCTTCCAAGCGCAAGGAATTTGGATTTGGGTATAATAGTGAGTTGGTTATCGTCGGATATAGGGTAGAGTATAGGTGGATAAGGTTATATATATAATATATTGGTCGATGGATGAGGTTTCTAATATAAATGTTAGTGAGTGTTCTGTACTATATGCTTTAATTTTGATTGATCGTTCTATATCTAAGCCATCATGGTCGCATTTTGCAAACTAGACACTAATTTTGTTTTATTATTATTATTTATATTTCTTTTTTTTTTTCTGTAAAATAAATCCCTTAATCATATTCTCTGCAATATTTAATTTTCCCCTTTGCGAGTTTTGAATACTAGTTATTATATTTCCAATTCCAGATATTTCCGATTCAAATTTAAAGGTATTTTGATTAAGTTACCAGTTATATACCTAGACTTTACTTCCGCTCCTAGTCCATCCATTTTCTTATCTTGGGGAGTAATGTAGCTTAACTTCCTAGATATTAACGTAACATTATTTTGTTATAGTGACACTATCGATTTGATTCCTAAATGGGGTTTGCGAGTCGTTACCACCGAAACTGTGACCCAGGCCTATATTTTTTTTTTTTTTTTTTTTTTGTATTCGCGAATAGTGCCATTAGCTTGATACTAGTTTTAACTGCAAATACTATTAATTTGTTTAACGACTTGTCCCTGCTTAAGCAAGAGGATGCCCTGTTTGTTTTTTACAGGGGTAAGGGTCAGGTCTGCTGCTGCGTAGAGCACGAGGGTTCCTGCGTTGAGAAGAGTTCTGCAACAAGGTGAGACCTTCTAAGCAGTTTTTAAGTGGCCTCTGATAGATTTTGCGTTAGGGTGATTCCTAGTAATTTTTGCTATACTGTTGGGGTGCCGATGAATAAATTTGTGTGGTTAATGAGCCGTATCCTAAGTGTTGGTCTCTACTAGCTCTGGTCTGTAGGATCCGAAGCCGTAGGAAAATCCTGATGGTAATGAGTTTCCATGTCCGGGCCCTCTAGTTCCGAGTCGCCTTCGTGCCGCTGGCTATAGCTATAATAATCATAGCACTCACCTATTTTGTAAGCAGGTTGATAGTGCTGCGGGTTATTTTGTGTGTAGAACAGCTGCTCCTTCGTCGAGTATTGCGTGGGTGCCGGTTTATTCACAGATCTCATAGTGACGTCTGAGTCTTTCCGCGGGTTCACCTGCTGTTGTGGAACGTTGAACTGTCTAGGGTTTACATTGTTACTACCATTCTTAAAGTTACCTGAACCACCTCCTCTAAAGTTGCCTGAAGTTGCTCGATTTTTCCATGGCAGCGTTGATTGCACCCAATGTTGCCTCTGCTCGGGGTCTACATCATTTTGGGGTACAAAATACGATTGGGGCTGATGATAAGCCTGTCGGGCCTGGTATGGGGTAAACGGTTTGTTATTCTGGGGATCTATAGGTACTTCCTTTTGCTTACTTAGCTGGGAAGTCGACGGCATGTTATAAGGTTGCCGGTTTTGTGCAATTCGCACTTCTTCCTGTCTAGCTGCAACTATGGCGTATTCTAGCGAGGTTGGCTTAGCGATCCTAACTCCTAGAGATACATGGAAGTCTAGATGATTTATATATTGTTCAATAACCATCTCTTCGTAATAAGAACGATTTGTGTGTTGCCCAACTGAGTACAGAGTATCAAGCATCTCTCGAAGTCGCTTGCCGAACGTTTCGGCGTCTTCGTTTCTATTGCGACGAGTTCGAGTGAGCTCCTGCATAAGCTGTATTTCATTACGGGGTTCGCCTAAACGTCTAATTAGTGCATTTTTAATGGAATCCCATGAAGTGAGATTTTCCTCGTAAGCAATAGCGTCGGTGGCTTTGCCGCTTAATTTGCTTTTGACTAAACAGATAAGCGCGAGATGTTGGCGTGACTCTTCGGGTAGTAACCCTATGATATTTTCAACTTCTCTCACATAGTAATTAAGAAGTTTTGAATTACCATCAAAACGCGGTAACAATTCGGCTAATAACTTGAAGTCCGATTTACAGTTACTAAACGACATTTTGCTTACGTAGGAGTTATTTGATCCCTGCAGCTATATCTGGGTCAATTACCGTAGTTATTATACTAAAACGATTTAATCTAACTAATATTATATTTATGCACTAAAATTTATTCTTAACTAGTGTCGCCTATGTGCGATTTTAGCAGGAGGCTTGCCTGTGCGATTTTAGCAACAGACTTTAATTTTATACTAGGGAGTTTCTACCTATGTCGCGATGTTAGCTCTATAGAAGAATTTCGTGTACCATCTTAGGCCTCATCTTCGCCTTCCATCAAGCGAGATTGAGGTCAAACGTAAGCCTATTTTATATAAAAAAAAAAAAAAAAAAAAAAGAAACACACAAAAACACACTAATAGCTTGCCTGTGCGATTTTAGCAACAGACTTTAATTTTATACTAAGGGGTTTCTACCTATGTCGCGATGTTAGCTCTATAGACAGAAACACACAAAAACACTAATATAATATACCTAATATATAAGACAGGAAATATAGCAGGGAGCTTGGATATATGCGAGAGCACTCACCCTTCCAGCTTCTGCATCTCCTGAATGAGTCGTCTTTGTCGCGCCTGAGGACGGGGATCTCCAATTCTCCGGATCTCCTCGCTCAGCGTCTCGAGTGCCTGGTAGAGGTTCTTTATTCTTCCCTTCTTCTCGATTTGGAAATCGACGCGCCTACGCTGAGTCTCGAATGTACCGAGTTTCGACAAATGTACGCGCGCGGGAACCTAATCGACTGCGCCAGTTATGTACCGGACACCGGGACTTAGGTTTTTAAAAAGCAATTTAATTATAATATTTTAATAATAAAACGTCAATTTACATTAAATGCGACAAATAGACTGACTATTATTTTGTAATAAATCCAATTGTTTCTGTGTGCTGCGTCAGCCGTCCCTCGGTGACGGTGTCGGTGCGACGTCGGCATATATAGGCTGATTGGCCGTGCTAACTTGTGTTGGATAATAAATTGTATTATGATAAATCTGGAGTTTTGGGCTCAGAAATTGGGAAACTGTACTGCTAATCCAGGAGTCAAGTTTATATATAAAATAAATAAATAAATAAACAAATGGACCGGTTTAGTTGCGGTGTTTCATGATAATCAGTTCGGCCGTTTGAAGATTATCAGCTCTTTTTTATCGGCTGAAAAAATAATGGGCAACTTCCAGCCAATCCAACCAATCAATTCAAAATTTGCTGTTACTACATCAATATTGCAACAACCTGGTCCCAATAAAGTGTTTATTCATAGCAACAAAAAAAAATTGGAAAATTGATTATTTGAAAAAAAATCGTATTTTTAAATTTATTTTGAAAGTTTAATGAAAATTACGTATCATCTGATTCACAAATGACAAGAATTATATTTTTCTATTAATTATTAGCAATTAAAAATTGATAAAATTCCATTATGAGTCACTTGATCACGAACGCGCCGCGATTGATCGCCATTTTTGTGACGTAGTAATTTTATAATTATGTATGGTACTTTTATCTCATTGTGACGTCACTACAGCTCACGAGCTCGTTCGGGTACTATCGGCGTGTTTTCGGTACTGGATTAAAAATGATTTTATAATTTGGTATAGCTTTGTAATTATTGCGAATAAAAGAACTAAAAATAGTTTTCTTACGAATCTTATTATATATATATGATCTTTCCTCAATTTAATCCAGTCATCGAAACCAACAAATCGTCAAAGATAATTAATTTCAGCTCTAGCCCTGGGAGTGTTAGAGAAAGAGACAGCATATTCAGTGCATAGTTCTCCTGAAGACCATAAAGCCGAAGATAATGAGAACACAACCGGCATGGAACATCTCAACACTAAGTTACTATCGCTGCTGTACCCTAGGGATCATCGGTGAGCTTATGAATTATAGTTGACTAGCTGTGCCCCGCGGTTTCACCCGTGTAGTCATCGTTCCCGTCGGAATATCGGGATAAAAGGTACCCTATGTGTTATTAAATAAACATACATTCACGCCTTTTTCCCGAAGGGGTAGGCAGAGGTGTACCCAGGACTCAGTCCCATAGTAGATACACCCACATTTCGCCAGTATGTTATTGGTCCCATGTAATAGGGGGCGAGCCTATTGCCATCTACCGGGCACAGTTCCAGACTCCAGGCAGTTATTGACATAATTCCTAATGAAAATATCCTATATTTTTAACACTATGCCTGACCTGGGGATCGAACCCGGGACCTCTTGATTGGCAGTCGAGCATGCGCCCACTACGCCACCGAGGCAGTCTATGTGTTATTCCAGGGTCTAATCTATCTACATACCAAAAGTCAGCCCATTTGATTCAGTAGTTTTGGCGTGAAAACGGAACAAACTTCCATCCATCCATCTATACATCCTTACACTCTTTCGCATATATAATATTAGTGGAAAGTAGGATATTTATTTACAGTATATATATGCCATGCCGTGGGGTTACCGGCTTTAAAATAGTACTCCCCGTGGTTGCCGTAAGAGCCGGCTAAGGGTTAACAGATCCAGAGGACGGGCAGCAACGTCCTCTGCGTAAACCATCAAACTGCGCTCGACAACCCGCCTGCCAAGCGTGGCGAGTATTGGCAACAACCCCCCATATGGGGGAGGCATTTGTTCAGCAGTGAACTTCAACGGCTGGATGATGATGATGATGATGATATGCCTTGTTGGTGTTGTGGTCTCATGCGTTTTACTAAGTATAATTTAGTTCCTGGGTTCGAGTACCAGGTATGGCAGTGTCAATGGATTTTTGTCAATGGCAGCCCGGAGTCTTGATCAGTGCCTGGTTGATGGCAATAAGAATGCTCGCCACCTATTTACATGAGATTTAAACATAGGAAAAATGTGGGTGTACCTACTATGGGAATGCATATTTGTAGTGGTAGGCCTTTTTAGCAGGAGGCCGCCTGGTGAAGTACCATCCGCCAAGCAATAATGTGCAAACATTACTGTGTTCCGGTCTGAAGGGCAATGTTACCAGCGAAGTTACTTGGCACGACGAGTTTCAACAACTAATATCTCACAGGCGCAGTGCAGTGCCGCGCAGTATTTAGAATGTTAAAACACTGGGTGGCACTGTGTCTGATATGGGCAATCATGATGCTTACCATCGGGCACCTGATTTGCTCGTCTTGTTACTCACTATCATTAAAAAAAACCTTTAACCGTCGGAGAAACACTCGGGGACTGGACTCTGTCATACCGCACCGCGTCGTTGTTCCGTCTAGACGGACAGTTGACCTACCGGTAGGTAGTACTATACTATGGCGTAATGTGATAACAATTTCCAGTATGACAGAAGTGTTCAATATTCTCCAATCATCGCAACCGGTGATGATAAACTTGACGCAACGTCCCGAAGTGTCCGACCACGACTTCATTGAGGAGCAAGAGAAGTATTTGTACGCACTGAGTACCCGGACTACTGCGCTGCCTATTGCCAGGTAACTTATTCATGTTTATTATTCACTTGCTGTGTCCTGCGGTTTCACCAGCGTAGACAACGTTCCCGTGGGAATCGGGTCGGAAAAAAGTACCCTATGTGTTATTCCAGGGTCTAAAGCTACCTGCATACCAAATTAGCTGATATATTAGTCTGGTTTTTTCATTAAATCTTCATCATATTTCGAAAATGGCCAAATTTCGCGGAACATAAATATAGCTGAATTGATAGCTAGGTGAGCCCTTCAAAAGAATGTAGGTAATAACCATTCAATTTTATTAATTTTAAATTTAAATAAATAATCCAGTGGATGTCCAAAAATATCAGTTATACTCGCGTAGGACAGCGTTGACAGCCTCGTTGGTGCAGACGGTAGTAACTCTGCTTTCTGTGCCGCAGGCCCCGGGTTCGATCCCCGGCCAGGTCAAACATTTGTGTGCATGAACATGTCTGTTTGATCTGTGTCTGGGTGTTATAATCGTATTTAAGTATGTATATCAGTCATCTGGTTACCATAGTACAGGCTTCTAGGCTAGTTTGGGACCACGTGACCGTGTGTGGAAGTTGTCCCATATTATATTATATTATATATTATATTAGGAAGACGTTTACTACAGTTTATAAAAATAAATAATATGATAGAGTGCCGTATTTTCATATTCTATATTTTTCATAGAATTGTGTCAAATTTCTAAAAAGTAACGTGTTTGCTCTACATTTACATTCATAGAATTGAGTATTTGAAAAATAGGTGTATATATTAATTAATTCTGAAAGTTTAATGAAAATTATGTTTCATTCGATTCAAAAATCACTTAAAAATATATTTTTTAATTAATTATAAGCAATTCAAAATTGATAAAATTTCAATTAGAATCACTTGATCACGAACGAAAAAAAAAGATTTGGTACAAAACCTATATAATATGACCTTTCCATTAATGCCAAATAAAATAATTAAAATACTGAATTGTGTGATATTCTTACTAGCCGGGGTCCGGGGTATAGGTCGCGTCACGCCCCAATAATAATAGCTGATCTTAATGCGGAGAAATCGATTTTTAGATTTGTTTTGTAACAATGAGGTGTGACGGGAGAGGCGCTGCGTTGGTTGCTCGGTTGTGTTCTCCCGTCGTACCCTCTGCGCGCGTCTCAAGTGTCCTGCGTACAGTCACGCGCATATTTAGTAGTGATGTGTGAGGGATGACAGCTCGGATAATGAAGACAGTCTACATGAGGATGACGACTCCGAAATTTTATTATTAAATTTTAATATTACATCTCACAAAAATACGTGTTATTTCGAGTCTATACTCTCTCGGAATGAAGAACCACATAATTTGACGTGTCCTTTTGATTAAAGATTTGAACCATAGTTCAATTTATTTATTTTGCACATGCCCGAACCACTCATTGCACACTTTTTCATACTTCTTGACAAATTAGGTAGGTAGTTACTAAAAAAAACTCGCTCGATAATTATATGCGCGACTGTACACTTGCGTAAAGGACCTCTCCACTTTAAACCGTGACGCGACCTATACAGTATAGTGTCGAGTGAGGGTGAGACTCACGGTAGGCCTCATGTGTACAGAGGCATGGTGACGCTGCGCACGGCGGCGGGCGGCGGGCGGCGCGCGGGCGCGGTGCCGCGCGTGTGCGTGTGGGGGCGCGGGGCGCGCGCGGCGGCCGTGGCGCCGGCGGCCGGGGAGGGCTCGGCGGCGGCGCTGGCCTGGCCGCTGTTCCACTCGGGCGCCGCCGCCGGCCTGGCGCTCGTGCCCGACTGCTCCGCCGCGCTCGACTGCACCTGGCTGCTGCACAACAGGCCCAAGGTACACACTCTACACACTACACACCCGACTCCTTTCACTTGATGCGGGGCTGTTACTCGCTCACTTTATAGCCCAGCAAATATAAGAAGTGACGTATCATCTTTTCAAGCTTTGGGAGAGAAGCCATAACTTTGCATAGGCGTAACTCACATAATATCAATAACTTTCGCCGGAAAACTATGGAGGAATTATTTTTCACAAGATCTTACATCACATCACATCGTCAACCTGAAGACGTCCGCTGTTGAACATAGGTCTTCCCCATAGAACACACACTTTGTGTTGTGCAGCTTGGTGCTCGCAGCAGTTGGAATACTTGGTGCCAGAGAACGCTGCTGACCACTCTCCTAATATGTACCTTTTCTGGGCCTCACGGTCTCACGACTCCCAAGATGTGGTCACTAAATATAAATTCTAATCCTTCACACAAGCAAGAAGAACAAGAACTGTCAAACGATTCTTCCTAAATTTGCTGGGATGTAAATCATCTCTACATTGATTGATTGAAGTTGTTCTTACACTCATAAAATTTAACGTATCTAATTCGCGGTATAAATACGTGTTACATAACTGTATAGTAATACTTTAGGGGGTGTATCCATGGGCGTCGCCAGCCGATGATCAAGGGGGGGGGCTAGTCAAGGAATTTCTACCCAAATTCCCCATTTGGGTAGACGGTAGATATATAACAGGTATTTGCCTGTATACAATTTACAATTACAAATTTCTATGAAACAGAAAAGCCCTACAATCCTATAATTTTGTAGATAATTTTTTTTATGATATAGGGCTCAGATGGTTCTGTGTTTAAAAATACGTGCCTATCGTATGGCGGCACTTGAATCTCAACATTGACAATAAGGGCTAAATTTTTTCGATTCTATAGGGGGGGCAGGAGCCCCCCCCCTGCCTCCCCTTGGCGACGCCCTTGGGTGTATCTACCCGTCCAACTAAATCGCTTTTTAAAGAAAGAATGGCAGTCGAAAACAAAAAATCGACTTCCCATATAAAATCGATCAGTTGATAGGCAAATGTGTATGAGAAGTCGAGTTTTTGTTTACGAATTTCGCAATTCGTTTGAAAGTTGTTGTATACCCCATGTTGTATAACCGTAGAACGTGGCGGAGCAGTCCCCGGAGCACGCGGGGTTCCTGCTGGCGCTGGGGCTCAACGGCCACCTGCGGGACATGCCCTTCATGAACATGTACGAACACCTCGTCAAGTGTAACGAGATGCTCAGCGTGGGCCTGCTGCTGGGGCTGGCCGCTACTTACAGGGGTAATAAGTGATTTTATTACTGAAGGTTCCCCACTGAAAATTCTATAAAGTGATAATATAATTATATTATGTGGACTTTTTGTCTGGGCGCTGTGTTTCGAATGTTACGTTAAGGTGTTTCGGATGGTACGTTAAGGTGTTTCGGATGGCACGTTAAGGTGTTTCGGATGGCACGTTAAGGTCTTTCGGATGGTACGTTACGGTGTTTCGGATGGCACGTTTAGGTGTTTCGAATGGCATTTTAAAGTTGTTTGGGCTTACATCATTCTCCATACAAACTTTGAGAAACCAATGACGATGAATAGAAGAGATATAATTTGTCAATTAGCGTTTTATTTTATGTAACAACTGACTATAAAGTGGCATTTATCCAGTTATACTTTTATTATTACAAAAGATTATCAGCGAAATTACTGGGCATGATGAGATTCCACAACTCATATCTCAGAGTGACAGGCGCAGTGCAGTGTCGCGCAGAATTTTGAATTTTAAAACACTGGGTGGCACTGTGTCTGATATGGGCAATCATGATGCTTACCATCAGGCACCTGATTTGCTCGTCTTGTCACTCACTATCATAAAAAAAAAGATTCTTCTTAAAAACGCTAAAATAGGTATTCATCAGAATTATGGAATTCTCAAGGCAAGACTTTAAATACCTTTTTGCAGTTTCAAAACGTATTATTATTTGTAGTATAGCCGCGCATAGCCGTATAATATTAGTACTACTTACGTACGCGTTTTATTTACATACAGTCACGGCTTGTTCTCGTAGGGGTAGGCAGAGCCTATTTCACTTGCTACGATCCTGACATACAACTTTCGCATCGTTCACTTTATGACATTTTTCATACGAGCTCGTCGGTTGTAGGTACTTTTGACTCGGCCTTTCCTAAGAACAACGTCAACTTGTTCATGAAAAGTACGCCTAGGTCTTGAACGAATAAACCACTGGACGCGCCTTCATTCCGTTCTCGCCTAATACCCCGCAGGTTAATACCATGAAACATCGGACATCGTTGTAGTTTTACTGTCACAGTCGTTCGTACACCATCGGGAGAAAAACATATTTAAAAAAATGACGAAACGTGCAGTTAAATGGTGTAAAAGTTATAGTGGTCGAGCAACTAATGTTTCTTTTCACTTGTAAGTTTAATTTTTCTTTATTAATACAGCTATTTATACCAAAAATTAATATTAATTGAAAAAATATATCCAACTTAATCCGACTATATTTAATAAACGGTCATGAAGTATTATACACCACGAACAAAAAACACCTATCTAAATTACCTGGATTATTTACGTCAGAGTCAAATTTACTAGGGCTTGACAATGTTTTAGGTAGGTATAATAATATCGATAAAAATAAATGACATATATCGATAAAACTGTATTAATACACTTGAAGCAAACCGGGAAAGTAAAAAAAAATTGACGATGTGTACCTCATAAATTGAGCATAAATTGAGCTCAACCGACACAATAATGAAGGGATTTTAAATCGAATCATTACTTGTGATGAAAAGTGGATACTGTACGATAATCAGAAGCGCTTGTCGCAATGGCTGAACCCCTAAACGAAAATTGACTCAGAAAAAGATACTTGTGCGTGTTTGGTCGTTCACTACAGCTTTCTAAAATCTGGCCAAACGATTACGGCAGATATCTATTATCAACAACTGCAAACCATGAAGGAAGAACTAGCTGCTAAACAACCGAGATTAGTCAAACGCTCTAGGCCACTGCTGCTTCACGACAACGCAAGACCACACACTGCACAACAAACAACCACTAAGTTAGATGAGCTACAATTGGAATGTCTGCGACATCCACCGTACTCTCCGGACCTCGCTACAACAGATTACCATTTTTTCCGGTATTTGTACAACTTCTTACAAGGAAAACAATTCAACTCCGATGTGGCAGTCCAAACCGCCTTCAAGGAGTTTATTGATACTCGCCCCCATGGTTTTTTTACTAAAGGGATTCATGAACTACCCATGAGATGGCCAAAATGCATAGATAACAACGGTGCATACTTTGATTAATTAAATATAATTTACAAAAAAAAAATTACTATAATATATTCCTCCCGTACAAAATGCCAATTTCCTATGTAAGGACCTAATATTAACTAAAAGGCAAAATCAAGCCTACTGAATGGCGGGGATAAGCTTATCAGCAACTTATTAGTAGCACTAAATAGTAATAGTATCCGCGTCTGACAAGCTATCATCTGGTTTCATCAACAGCTCGGCCAACCCATATAAAAAAAAACCGTATTTTCAAAATCGTATTTGAATATTTATTGTCAGACTATCATAAACTCGTTGTTCTTTCATTCGTCCTCGATAGCAATTTATCGACTATGTCAAGCACTAGTGTAGGTGACATAATTTTACGGGTACTTCTCGCTGTCCACACCTTTTTGGTCAACACTGGGACTTTTTTCTAGGTCACTAATGGTGGCAAGTAGGACATAATAAAAAAATATTTTTAGAATATGTTTCATAAATCACATAATATTATACGTTATAAATTCATAATATTATTATAACGTCATTAATTGCATCATTATAATATTTTGTCAAGTACGTATATATATGTATATATACGTATATATTATATGCTACGGTAAATGTGTTTTATTGAAAATAATTATTGATCGATAATTATTGATAATTTTCAATTAATCACATCTACCGTAATATGTACATTACACATACTACCTATTATTATAATATCGTAATCAGAATGAATGGATGCACCAGCAGGCCCCGTCTAGTATTCTTTTCTATGGCTAGCGTAAATTACTTATAATTATTCTAACGGTAGCTGGAAGTTCAACATTTATATAAGGTGAGGGTTGAATTGAGGATGTAAGAATCAATATATGTATGATAGGCAATTCCCACATGTCACGAGTGGAATACATATTCTGAAATAAAAATTGCAGTTGTCACTAGTGGTGGGCAAGGAGATGGGGATCAAGTGGGAAGTACCCAATTTTTCTCTCTGTCATTTTAATCGCAATTGTCAGTTGTTTTTCTCTTAGACAGTGACAATGCTACATGCGAGAATAGTGCAACAATATAATACACAAAGGTAAATCTTTGTGTGCGCGCAATTATGGATACGAATATTACGGTAGTGTGTGTATATCTTCGTAAAAGTTAGCAATGTGTGAAATCCTCCTCCCCCCGCAAAAATCGGTTGAACGTGTTTTCATACTTCATTATGTACAATTCGCGTCCAGTGGTTAAATCGTCCTAGGCCTAGGTCGACCGCTACCGACTTGACGACCGACTAAATTCGCCAAAAGTAGCTTAATTCAATAATAACGTTGTGTCAACATTATTATCATTTCCCCCCAGGGACAATGGACATTCAAGCAACGAAACTAATGTCAATCCACCTGGAACCCCTGCTGCCCCCGACCTCCATAGAGCTGGACATACAACAGAACATCCTGGTGGCCGCCTTGTTGGGCGTGGGCCTGCTCTACCAGGGGACGGGACATAATCATTACTCGCAGGTGTTGCTCAATGAGATTGGTGAGTCTTGACTCTATACCATAGAATACTAAAAGGACAGAGGGGACACTCCGCTAAATCATTTGAATAAATAGCGACTCTAGCTCGCAATAAAGTTCAATTCAGGTCACACAGCGCCTAATTATCGACATATTAACATAGAAGCAAGCAGGACCGGTGAGCGCAGCGTAGGACGTCCACCTACAAGGTGGACAGACGATCTGATAAGGGCGGCAGGAACACGCTGGAGGCGAGCCGCTTACGATCGAACTGGATGGAAATTTATAGAGAAGGCCTATTTTTATTCCTATGGTTGAGATGATGATGAAAATACAATCTGCCTTTCTTTCTATCGCGTATCTCTCTATCTGTTCTCTCTGTCTTACTCATAGAAACTAAAACGCTCTGGCTACTTGTAGCTTCAACGGAGTGTCCCAGGTCTGCCGCTGGTTTATCCAACTGTACGCGTGGCTCCCGGTTATATAATAGAGCCACATACTCATGTCATGGGCAGCAGCAGCGCTCTACAGCACTAAGGGTTCCAAGTTCCAAGGGTTCCACCTTGTTATATGGGGAGGCCTATGTTCAGTAGTGGATTACCAACGGTCGAGATGATGATGATGATGAACTACCTACGTACTGAGAGTGCGTGAGGTGCATACCGAGGTGACGTGGGGTGTTCAGTGTCCAGGGTACATGTAGACACATTTATTTATTTATTTATTCAAAATTAGTACGGCTAAATCCAATTACACTAATTGATACAATTATTACATTATATGAAACAGTACAATAAAAATCATGTCAAATTACAAAGAGAAAAAAATAACAAAATAGATAAAAACAATTTGAATACAATATTTACACAATGTCAATAAAAAATTAGAATTAAAATGATTATGTACAAAAATATAATTATAATATTATATAATTATAATTATTGTTTCGATTATTGTGACTAAATCAAAAAAGATGGATATAATATATGTATATTGTTTTGTAGGTATTGATAATTACTACAAACCCCTAGTACATTACTTTATTCTACCGCCAATACTTTTCACAGCGTATGCCTATAATATCTGTTTCGATTATTGTGACTAAACTAAAATAGATGGATAAAATTTCCGTGGACTATTTTGTAGATATTGATAAGTACTACAAACCCCTAGTCCATTATATTATTCTACTACTATCAATGGATTTCACAGCGCACGCAAATTTATGAATATGGTAATTATATTATGTGACACCTTGGTTCACAATATTGCAGTTTTCTTACGGATCCCTATTTCTTTTCAAAATCTCATATAGTCTATTATTATTATTATTATTATTTATTATTTATTTTACACATTTAACAAGCAACAATGGCTCAATTGTGTTAGTAAACTTAAATCTAAATTAATCTCTATGTCACTCACACTGAATTAAGCTATCCATAAATGAAAGAATTTTTAAAATCGGTCCAGTAGTTTCGGAGCCTATTCGTTACAAACAAAATAACAAAGTTTCTCTCTTTATAATATTAGTATAGATAATAAATGACACACGGTCCAGGCAAGCCGCCGGGGCCGGAGATGGAGAGCTGCGTGGAGCGGGAGGGGTACGCGCTGGCGGCCGGGCTGGCGCTGGGGCTGGTGCAGGCGGCGCGGGGGGAGGGGGCGCCCCCGCACGTGGCGCGCCGCCTGCGCGCCTACATGCTGGGGGGGGAGCGCGCGCCGCTCGCCGGTACGCGCGCCTTGTTACCGTTACCGTGCGAAGGCGCCCATACCTAATGGAAATACACACATTTCAAGGAATAGGGAATCATTTTCCACTCGATTGTTTGTGGTCGACTCTGGATCCGGCCTATATAGCAGAAATATTTCTCCATAATTGTGTATTTTAATTTTGTATGGGTGACTTTTAACCTTAAAATAACCTATCCTATTTCTAATGAATTATTGTTTATCTCTCTCGCCTCGGTGGCGTAGAGGGCGCATGCTCGACTGAACATGGTGCGGTCCCCAGGTCAGGCAAAGTAATAAATATTGGATTTTTCCATTAGGAATTATCTCAATAACTGCCTGGAGTCTGGAACTGTACCCGGTAGATGGCAATAGGCTCGCCCCCTATTACATGGGACCAATAACATACTGGCGAAATGTGGGTGTATCTACTAATGGGACTGAGTCCTGAATACACCTCTGCCTCCCCTTCGGGAAAAAAGGCGTGAATGTATGTTATGTTATGTATTGTTTATCTGCAGAATTTTAGTTATATGAAATCTTATCCTATCGCCTTAAAGCGACAAAGCCGCCCATTATCGACCAATAAGATGAATTAAGTTTTTTTTAAATTGATGTAACTATATATTCTGTGTCTTAGTCGTAATAAAGAATATTCTATCTTACTTATCTATAAATTTCAGCAAAATTCTGCCTTTTTTTTCTGCTCCATCATCAGACTCTGATCAACATATGTTTGACTACTGGTCCATCTGAACCTGATACAGCATCAGGCCAAAGTTACCAAACTATTGCAATATTGTTGAAGTGTCAGGATACCATACTTCGAATCGATCAAGGCTCTGGAAGAAGCTTCTAACATCTCAGCCGCGAGAAAAGAGCTGATAATTTTCAAGCAACTTAGCAGGAAGAATAGGAGAGGGTTATTCAAATATCTTAATTATACACTTTAATTATATTTTTATATTCTAAACGGTCTATTCACTTGAAATACAATATGAAAGCGGAAACAAACATTTTACCCACGAGCGAACAGTAGAAAAATTTCTTTAACGATTGGCACTGCCACGGTTGCTGAATTGGGAGAACGCCGCCACGCGGATTGATATGGAAGGTCAAGTCCCGTTCGTGGGTGAAATTTTGTTTCCACTTTCATATTGTATTTACACTTTAATTGTAAAAAATTCGTTTGCAGGCAATCAGAAAGAGAAATACAAGCAAGGATCGTTCGCGATCCGCGAGTGTTTGAGGGTCAACGTAGACGTCACCGCGCCCGCCGCCACCCTGGCGCTCGGACTCTTGTATCAGGTATTATACTATTACCAAGGAAACAGGCTTGGCATCCAAGGAAGCTAGATCCAGGAAACCTTCTTCTTCTCAGCCGTAGCAAATCCACTGCTGAACATAGGCCTCCCCCATAAAGGGGGGTTTGCCCATAAAGGCGGGTTGGCGAGCGCAGTTTGGTGAATTTTACGCAGAGAACGCTGCTGGCCATCCTCTGGAACTGACAACCCTTAGCCGACTCTTACGGCAACTAAGGGTAGAGAGGGTGTGGTACTGTTATATAACCGGCACCCCACGGCGACCAGAAAACCTCTCTATTTTATATTTCCTTGACCTTTGTATTTTGAAAATCAAACCCAGAAGACTTCATATTGAACAGTAGGGCTTGAGACAATTGGTTTTATTAAATTGGTTAATTACATTATAGGAGACAGGAAATTGCGATCGATTTGATTATTTTATTCATAAGATTGTGTCTAATTCCTAAGTGGTAGTTTCTCCCAAAGAGCAAGTTGCAGTCGATTCATGATATTTTGTATTGTATTGTACTAGCGAACCGGTGCTGCGGCTCCAGCGTCCTGGTTGCTTCCTCCACAGACTCCATACTCCCTGGACTGCGTGCGTCCCGACCTGCTCATGCTCAGAGTTATATCTAGAGGTATGTCCAGCGTCCTGGTTGCTTCCTCCACAGACTCCATACTCCCTGGACTGCGTGCGTCCCGACCTGCTCATGCTCAGAGTTATATCTAGAGGTATGTCCAGCGTCCTGGTTGCTTCCTCCACAGACTCCATACTCCCTGGACTGCGTGCGTCCCGACCTGCTCATGCTCAGAGTTATATCTAGAGGTATGTCCAGCGTCCTGGTTGCTTCCTCCACAGACTCCATACTCCCTGGACTGCGTGCGTCCCGACCTGCTCATGCTCAGAGTTATATCTAGAGGTATGTCCAGCGTCCTGGTTGCTTCCTCCACAGACTCCATACTCCCTGGACTGCGTGCGTCCCGACCTGCTCATGCTCAGAGTTATATCTAGAGGTATGTCCAGCGTCCTGGTTGCTTCCTCCACAGACTCCATACTCCCTGGACTGCGTGCGTCCCGACCTGCTCATGCTCAGAGTTATATCTAGAGGTATGTCCAGCGTCCTGGTTGCTTCCTCCACAGACTCCATACTCCCTGGACTGCGTGCGTCCCGACCTGCTCATGCTCAGAGTTATATCTAGAGGTATGTCCAGCGTCCTGGTTGCTTCCTCCACAGACTCCATACTCCCTGGACTGCGTGCGTCCCGACCTGCTCATGCTCAGAGTTATATCTAGAGGTATGTCCAGCGTCCTGGTTGCTTCCTCCACAGACTCCATACTCCCTGGACTGCGTGCGTCCCGACCTGCTCATGCTCAGAGTTATATCTAGAGGTATGTCCAGCGTCCTGGTTGCTTCCTCCACAGACTCCATACTCCCTGGACTGCGTGCGTCCCGACCTGCTCATGCTCAGAGTTATATCTAGAGGTATGTCCAGCGTCCTGGTTGCTTCCTCCACAGACTCCATACTTTCTTATCTTTATTATAGAGTTATATTTATCCAAGTTGGTGTTCATTCAGGGTTGGTGCTATGGAATGAGATAGAAGCGAGCGAGGAGTGGGTGGAGAACCAGGTCCCAGAGACGATCAAACCGTACGTGTTCGTCAAACCTACTGAGGATAACATCGACTATGAGGCTATGAAGTGAGTAAGACTTTTGTTTGCCTTTCAGATATATAGAGGAAAGTCGTATGTCGGAGGCCTTGATCTTGTAGACCTAACACTTCGACATTTGTGCTATAGAGTAACCACATAACCCATAAAGTTTTGAACCAAGAAATTTATAAAAATTACAATTATAAATTTTAAGCTGTGCTCCGGGTCATCTTTGGAATATCAGGATTAAAGTACCCCTTATGTTATTTCAGGGTCTAAGCTATCTTCATACTGTCCAATTAGTTCAGTCATTTTTGAAGTAGGCGAAGAAGTAATAAACATACACAATAAACATACACTGACAATCTTTTGCATTTATATTATTAGTAGAATACCTAGGAATGTTTTGGAATACATTTTCTGAATTTATTGTTGTTGTCTTTAAATATGATCATTATTTTTGGCCACGTATACGTATTACGAACATTATGTAAAGTGAAAAAAAAAAATTGCCATTACGAATGATAACAACGTTTGAAGATAATTTGTATATCAACATTAACATTGATTGATTATACTAATGGCGGGTTCACACGGTTTAATTTTAGTTGGTCTACTGATACCTTCGATTCGAACAGTCTGAATAAACTCAATAATTTTTATTTTTATTCACGAGACAGGCTTTGGCCTAGTGTGGGATCCAACAGCGAATATCATGTAACTCTTTTTAGTAAATAAACAATTTGGGGTGCAAAAAAGAAACGAAACGAGCGGCGAAATTTGACGAACGTGAATAATGCGAAATCTGATCTGTGCACCCTAGACAACCGGAGTCCCCACCGGCCGACTAATTATTTCACCACAATGAACAACGGTTCAAAAAGGCTCCTTTCAGAATGTCTACGAACCGTTGTTAATAAGATTTAATTCCACAAAAATCGAATTCGTTTCGGTCGATGACGGATTTATGAAGTGCATTCGAGCCGTGAGACCATATCCGTTTCGTTTGTCAATAGTCACGCGTACTGCAACATAATAGGCGGCGCCTGTTTCGCGCTCGGCATCAGGTTCGCGGGCTCGGGCGACACGGACGCGCGCGACGTGGCGTTACATTACGCGCGCGTGTTCGCCACGCTGGGCTCGCGCGCGCTCGCCGAGCTCGCGGGGAGGGCCACGCTGGAGGCCTGCGAGGTGGTCTGTCTGTTGGCCGCCGCTATGGTAACATACAACATTTTTCAGGCAAATAGACCGCTTATTTTTTTTACACCAGGGGTATTTATTAACAGTATGTTGCCGTCCCGACCAATACTCTGTTCACTCTTCTGTTGAAGAGTCCCTATGATGTCAACGGAAAGACCGCAGCAGGGAGATCATTCCACAGTCTAAAAATATTGTGGAACGTCTTGCAACACAGGTCAATATTCAGACATCCCGAATGAGCGTCATCATTATCAGACTGCTAAAAATAAGCCCAAAGGTAGCCGTAAACTATAGAAATGGACACATTTAATCTAGATGTTGACGCTTGTTGTGCGCCTTGGTGCTCGCAGCAGTTGGAATACTTAATGCCGGAGAACGCTGCTGCGTACTGTAAGAATATGCCTCTGTAAGGACTCACCCTATCACCAAGTAAGGGAGCTAGTTGGTACTGACTCGGGCGTCGCGAGCAGAGGGAGGGGGGGGGGGGACTCCGCCCTGTCATATCCGTCTAGACGCACAGTTGACCTACAGTACGTACGTTTTATCTCGGCGAGTCTGAACATAGGCTCTGCTAATATAGCGCAAGAAAACTCGTGAACGTCGAGATAAAACGCAGGTAGTGTATCAGTAGGTAGTATCATACTATGCACATACATTGATTACTAGAGTATACCGTGTCGTTATCAGATAATGGCGGGTCGCGGCGACATCCACGTGTTGCGCGTGTGTCGCCGGCTGCGAGCCAGGATCCCCGCGCCCAGGAACGCTCCGCACGCGCCTCTCACGCACGGGGGACAGGTCAGTTGCCGCTATCATAGGTATCCATTTTACCCTAAATATTATAGACAATCATAAAAAACAAGTCAATTTAAACAATATATCATATTATAGATGCTAATTTGGTTACCAGAAATGCCATAAGTACAGTGGATGATGTTGATTTGCTAATAATTCCTGATGATTTGCTAATGATTGTTCCTTGATTTAAGTTCAGCTTTTGATATGGTAGATCATAGTATTTCGATACGCGAATTGAATCATTATGGCGTTCGTAATGGTGTCCTGGAGTTACAGATTTCTTATTTGGAAAAATATAAATTATTTTGTTGAAATAAAATATACAGTCGATCAGGCTGAAATTGTTACAAAGTTAAGATTAGTCGACGTTAAACGTGGTGTGCCTCAGGGTTCAATATTAGGCCCCAGTCTTTTCATATTTTTTGTAAATGATTTTGTTTTTGAAACATTACTGTGTTCCGGTATGAAGGGCAATGTTACCAGCGAAATTACTGGCCATGATGAGATTCAACAACTCATATCTCAGGGTGACAGACGCAGTGCAGTGCCGCGCAGAATTTTGAATTTTAAAACACTGGGTGGCACTGTGTCTGATATGGGCAATCATGATGCTTACCATCAGACACCTGATTTGCTCGTCTTGTCACACTCATTACCATAAAAAAAATAACAATATGTTGATATTCGAACGGTATAGTATAACCGTCCCACAGATGGCGGTGCACATATCCGTGGGCCTCCTGTTCCTGGGCGGGTGTCGCGCCACACTCAGCACCACGCCCACGGCCGTGGCCGCGCTCGTGGCCGCATTCTTCCCCAAGTTCCCCACACACAGCGAGGACAACAGGTCACTATTATATCTTGTGTTATGCCAGTTCATATATCAGTGGGCCTGTTATTCCTGGCCGGTGTGGATTATATCTCCGTCATCAGTGGCTACTAATAATTTAATTATCTTCATTTTCCTCCTCTTATCTCACCCTAGGTGCGGTCTGCAGCACATCTCCTTCCGTATATCATCCGTCATCACTTTCTCCCTTTTCACACATCCTTATTCACACAGCCTCATATAACTCACTCAAAAAGATTTGTTCAAATAGGTCACAATCTGACACTACACTTCAATATGAACAAGAAGAATGCACAAGAAACTTGTAGGGCTTAATTTTTCAACTGATAGTTTTACATTAATTGGTTTGGTTACATTCGTTTCTGTGTGTTGTGTCGGTGCTATGCGTGTGATGGCTATGCAGAAGGTTCCAAGCGTCTTTATTCTTCATGTACTGTTTGAGTTCGTAATAAGCCTTCTTTAGTAAAATAGATTTTATATAGGTTTTGAAATTACTCTCTGAGAGCCCCGTTATCGCTTTTGGGATTTTATTATAGAAACGTACATTATTTCCTAAGAATTACTTTTTATTTGTTTTAGATAATCTAAAGCTATTTTCTCTTTATTATTTTATTAAAATTATGGAGGTCAATATCTAATTTTAATTTATGTAAATTTTTACGCACACATGATGTTCTCATAGATGTATAAGGATGGTAGGGTCAGTAAGATTATTTATTTAAAGAATACTCGGGGATTCGCGTGGACGCATTTCATAGATCACTTACATTTATTATATCGTCGTAATAATGAAATAGAAATGTTCCATATGTATAATATGTACAGATACCACCTGCAAGCGTTCCGTCACCTGTACGTGTTGGCCGTGGAGCCGCGCCTGTTCCTGCCGCGAGACTTGAACTCGGGGAAACTCTGCTACGCACACTTACAGGTGCGTTGGTGTACTCGCACGTCACTATACCACTACTACAAGTAGCGACACTCGCCTCCCCTCGCCTCCCCTCGCCCCCCGTACATAGTAGTAGTAGGCTATTGCGTGCGGCCGATTGTATGGAGTGACGGCGGACTGACAATACAATACGGTGCTACACTCTGTATAGTCGGCAATATGATTGCCCGGAAATTTAAATTGTCTTCGCCTGACGTAAAATTAACTTTATTTAGGTCTTTTTGCCAGACGTTCTACACCTGTCAACTCTGGACAGATTACACGAAAAAAGCGCACGACGGTATAAGAGTGATTTATAATAACATCTTTAGGCAACTGATGGGGTTGGAGCGTTTCTGCAGTGCCTCTGGGATGTTTCTAGAAGCACGTGTGGACACATTCAATGCCATTCAGTGAAAGAGGATAGCGTCTTTTATGTCCAGGGTTGACAGTTGTAGTAATAGCATTTTCGTAGTGTTGCAGAAAGACTTACGTCAACAAGTACCTATACAGACGATGGGTGGAGATAGCCTCCTGATCTCATGAGTGTGACATAATGTCAGTACTTAGCTACATTATATTTTTATTATTGTATGTTTTATTATAGTATTTTTTATTGTATTTTAAATATTTAATGTAATATGTACCTAATATGGATCATGGGTCTGCAATAAAGAATTATTATTATAGTAAACGTTCTGTTTGATAGTAGGCGTATTCATAGTACAATACTATACGGTACTATAGTGCGCTTCAGTGTCTCGGTGGCGTAGCGGTCGCTACTGCCGATCAAGAGGTCCCGATTTCGATACCCAATAGTGGCAGGCCTCTTTAGCAGGGGCCCTTTGCCAGTTATTCATCAGCCAAGCAGCAATGTGCAAAAATTACTTTGTTCCGGTCTGGAGGGCAATGTTACCAGCGAAATTACTGGGCATGATGAGTTTCATCAACTAATACCTGCTTACCATCAGGCACCAGATTTGCTCGTCTTGTCACTCACTATCATAAAAATAAAACCAGATCAGACATTAATATCAGATTTTAATATCGGGATGAAAAGTACCCTATGTGTTATTCCAGGGTCTAAACTATCTACAAATCGAATTCCAGTCCAATCGGTTCAGTAGTTTTGGTATGAAAGAGTAAAGCCGGGACTACAGCTACGTGTTACCGTGTTATATAACAATATTCTGTTAAATAACACCAAAGCGACGCCCACTTTCCATGGTAAGCCGGGTCCGCAGCGGCATGTTTTTGTGTTACCTAACACAATAACATGAAAAGTGGGCGTGGCTTTGGTGTTATTTAACAGAATATTGTTATATAACACGCAGCTGTAGTCCCGGCTTTACAGAACATTCTCGCAAGCTTTTTTAACACCTAACATCACTTTGTCTCCCTGGAGCTAACCCTCCAGCAGGATGTGTCCCCAGTCCCACAGTAGATACACACACATTTCCATGGTTTTAAGTCCCATGTAATAGCGGGCGAAGAGAAGCACAATAAATCCAGAGCCCAAATTTCTTATCGAAATATCTAATAACACATTTAATCGAACAACGTCACAAGTAGCCGGGGCGTCCGTCTTGACGGGAAAGTTTCTATGGGATAGACAGAGAGAACAGATAGAGATACGCGGTAGAAAGAGAGGCAACTTGTTGGTTAATTATAACGATAGGTAGTTATTGCGTCGGAGCTGGAGTCGCTATTTAGGTATTTAAATGATTTTGAGAATTGTCCCTTCTGTCCCTTTAGTATTCTGTGACGCTAGGCAGAGCCTTCGACCACTATACTTGGAGACAATCTTGTATCATAATCGTTTCTTTCCAGGTGGTAGACCTATCGGGCGCAGTGAAGGTTATGAAAGCTCCCTGCATTATACCGGAGTTGTCCACATTACGGGAGGTCAAGGTCAACGACCCTAGGTACTGGCCTGTCACCTTCCAGAGGGATAAGAACTGGGAACAATTGAAGTGAGTCACGTTGTTATTGTCACTGGCAAATGTTTAAATCGTGCGGCACCCGTATAAAATAAGTTATTCCTTTAAACTTTGGTCCCCGTTTCGCGGAGTACATAATGTTACAGTGATTAAATTTTAAACACTCAGAAAGTCTGTTGGTTTTTAAACTATTGAGCTGTTCATGACAAGAAGGCAAAGTTTATATGATTGGTCAGCCGCCATTTTGTTTTTGTTTATTCAAAATGGTGGTACTATAATTATGTACACTAAACTAAATGAAGAACTATGTTTAAGCTTGGTTTTACCTAAAAATAGCAAAAAATATGTTTTCGCTGTTTTTTTCCATAATCTCTAATCTGGGTCTCATGGGTACAGGACATAGAAACCAAAGTTAAATGTACAAGCGGCGGTCTTATCGCTAATAAGCGATTTCTTCCAGACAACTGATGGATGGAGAGGTTTTATTTGCGTAGTGCTTGAACTAAACCCAAATCGCTTCCATTCCAGAACATTCCTAAAGTACACGTGGTGTGTGGACGTGAAACAGCGCGTGGGTTGTTTCTCATACGCAGACGACCCGCAAGGGTTCCTCACTATACTGGCTCAAACATTAACCCTAGACAAGACTAACGTGTGGTCCGGGAGTCCAGAGAACATTGAGCTCTTCACCAACGATGAGAAGATTAGGAACTTCGTCAAGTATTATTTGAATGACGTAAGTGTTTTTTTTTTCGGAAATAAAAGTATAAAAGATCCCTTTGACTTTTACCCTTTAACATTGTATGGGCTCACCATACAGAGCACTTGAGTTCCCACGCTGAACTTAACACTTAACATAACTCTACAGATTTCTTTAGCCATAAGTTTGTTAAAATCAATAGTACCAATAAAGGCGTCGCGCACCCGTACTCAAAAACAAACAAAACATTAACTATTAACTTTAACTTATAACTTAACAAATAAAACAATGTATGCAGAGTCTCCAAACAGTCGAGACTCTACATAATGGTCCTTCGAGCCGGATTTCTTTATTTGCTGGGTGGTTTCTAAGTGTTCTACCTTTTTTTTGTAAATGTTCTGCTGAATGATTTGGGAATTGCTTAGATGATATATAAGTTTGACTAAAATGTGTCAAACATAATTTGGTTAGGGCAAACTTGGTATTCAATATGTTACAAGGGCTCATTTAATTCTGGTTTTGCTCATGCACAGGTAAAATAGATACTTTAGTGACTGGGCGCTTCAGTAAACCATTTTTGGTTTTTAATGTTATAACTCTAATATGACCGTCTATGCCTTGATGTAGGTCGATGACTTTTCCCATTAGCCATTTTCCCGGTGGTAGGTTATCGTCGTGTATGATGGCCACATCGTCTAATTTGATATTTTCCTTTACTTGTCGCCATTTGCTTCTAGTTGTTATTTGAGTGAGATATTCATTTTTCCACCTTTTCCACAAGTCTTGTATAATTTTTTGTGTTAATTGCCATCTAGTTCGCTGATCTGTTTCAGTTTCAGGTAATGTGACATTTGATACTCCAGTTAAAAAATGTGCTGGAGTTAAATAATTCATCTCGTCAGGATCTTCTGAAATTGCACACAATGGGCGTGAATTTAAACACGCTTCGATTTGAGTGACAATTGTGTAAAGTTCTTCATAAGTGAGAATTTGCTCACCTATTACTCTTTTAAATAGATTTTTAAAACTTTTGACTGCTGATTCCCACAATCCGCCAGCTGACGGCCACGAAGGGGCATTGAAGTGCCATTGTATTTCCATGTTTAATAATTCAGATTGAGATTGTTTATTTTCAATTGTTTCGCGAATTTCTTTATATTGTTTTTGTAAAACATTATTACAACCTACAAAATTTCTACCGTTGTCGCTATAAATATGATTCGGCGTTCCTCTACGTGCCGCCATTCTGCGCAATGCAGCTATAAATGATGATGTGCTAAGGTCCGAGACTAGTTCTAGGTGTACGGCCTTTGTTGACATGCACACGAAGACTGCTACATAACCTTTAGAGCTTCTAACTCCACGGCCTTTGCTTGTTTTAACAGAAATGTGACCTGTAAAATCCACCCCCGTGTGAGAAAAGGGTCTTGATGGATTAATTCGCGCTTCCGGTAGGTCTCCCATAATTTGTTGTTTTAATTTCGGGTTTTGTTTTGCACATATAACGCATCGTCGTATCTGTGCTTTTGTTGCTCTGTTACCACCAATTATCCAATAATTTTGTCTGATAGCACTTAATGTCATACGAGCTCCACCGTGAAGCATTGTCGTATGAGCATTAACGATGATTAATTCTGTAAGTCGTCCTGTGTGCGGAATAATTATCGGATGTTTCATGTCGTCATTAATCTGTGCGTGACGTAGCCTGCCTCCAACTCTAAGAATGTCGTTTTTATCAAGGAAGGGATTTAAATTTAACAGTTTGCTTTTCACGTGCAATTTGTCCCTTTGTTTTAAATTTTTTATATCGTCCTCAAACTCTTTTTGTTGTTCATGTTTGATGATTTTTTGTTTTGCATTATTGATTTCCTCGAGTGTTAGGAACCCTTTTTGTTTTTTGTTTGTTATAAAGCGATATACCCATGCTAATATACGCGTAATAGTTTTTATGCAATTATGGCGGTGTAACAAATTTTCAATAATGCTTTCTTCTGTTACAACATTAACATGTTTCGGCTTTTTGACTTCTTCTTCATTTACGTAAATTGGAGGATTTTCCGTATTTATTCGGGATATCTGTTGTTTGATTATTACCGGTCGTTTTTGATAATTGCATATGACCTAGTTCTTGATATTCGTTGATAAAGTTTTTGTTTTGTTTAGAAATATCTGGAGTTCTTGATAATTTTCGCTCTACTTGTGTAAATTGAGCTGTAGCTTTAGGTTTCGTTTCACCTAGGTCTTGTTCAAAATTAGCTTTGAGGGGGAGTTTGACTTGATACCTCCCGTCCACTAGCCGCTCTGTAGTTACTTGATAAATGCGAAGACACTGTAAGTCCTCTGATGAGTGAGGTGTTTCCTCTACAATATCTTCTATTTCCCAAAATTTTTGTGTTTCGTCAATGTCCACTTGAACGAAATTACATTGTATTGTTTTGATATTACCGCATAAAATCCACCCCAAACGGGTGTGCTGCGCTATTAATGATGAATGCTCCGATCGGAAAATACCTTTCATTATTATTGTAGGATAAATATCAGCGCCGAGTAGTATATCAATTGGACGACTGATATTAAAATCTTTGTCTGCTAATGGTAAGCCCTCTATCTCTTCCCAGGATGGTTTCGTGAATGAGTTCGATGGTAAATGCTTTGTCAGACTCTTTATGACATAAACATCTGTGTTAAATTGATAATTGTCATCCATTGATTTGCAAGTGATATTAATGGCTCCCTTGCAACTGTTATTCTTTGATCCTACTCCGCTGATGACGCCTTGACACCTTTTCCTCGGTAATGCTAACTGTTGTGCGGCGTTTTCTGTTATAATAGAAGCTTGAGAGCCTTGGTCAATCAATGCTCTCATAATTTGATAAGTACCATCCGCTTTTTGAATCTGGATCATTGCTGTTGATAGTAAAACGTCTGGCATATCATCTTGTTGTGTTATGTGAAAATTACTTTTTTCTTGTTGTTGATTTCTAACTGGAGTCTGATTAGAATTTGTGCTTTGGTTGTACAATTCGTGTATGATTGTATGATGTGTCCCATTGCACGTTCGACAGTGACTTTCAGAAAAACATTCTTGTCCTTTATGATCAAAAAGACAATTCTCACATAAATTGTAGTTTGCAATAAAGTTCTTTTTGCTCGAAAATTAACGTGATATGTTTAAAATTTTTGCACTCATGTTCAATCAATTATATTGTTTCATATAGCATATTATTTTAAACTTAAAGTATTTGCCAATTTTACCATTTAAACATTTTGTAATATTTTAAACATTTATCAATTAACATTTATTTGAGTAGTACTTAGCATTTAAATTTATCATTATGATTTTATAATTATGTTTTTATAACTTTGAACAATCGTATCATTAACAAATCAATTTTAACAACAAACGTGTATGGTTATCAAACATTTTGCAAATTATGCGTATTATTTGTATACACTTCAATTTCAACAATGTTTTTCTTGCATATTTTCTATTTTTCTTTTTCTGTGGGGAACATGTATGGGCTCACCATACAGAGCACTTGAGTTCCCACGCTGAACTTAACACTTAACATAACTCTACAGATTTCTTTAGCCATAAGTTTGTTAAAATCAATAGTACCAATAAAGGCGTCGTTCAGAGCACACTGCTCTTTTATTTTTAAACTAAGCGTCCCGGCGTCGCGCACCCGTACTCAAAAACAAACAAAACATTAACTATTAACTTTAACTTATAACTTAACAAATAAAACAATGTATGCAGAGTCTCCAAACAGTCGAGACTCTACAAACATAATAAATTATTCTTCCTAATTACGATAGTTAAGGGATTTAATCTATTTTACAAGCTTGCAATATATTTAACTTGCAATGTATGTATGTATCTAAGTATGTTTGTATGTCAACAAATCTTGCAACTGGATTTGGAGCAGTTAGCCTCAACCGATTTAGCTGAAATTTTGTAGTGTCCAGTATAATATAAAAATAATAAATAGTATAATAATAGTAATTTTGCAAGTCCAGTGACAATGCAATATTATGGTGCCGTTGAACTGATCTGATGATGGAGCCATGATGTAGCGACTGGAACTCCGTGATGGCAAATGATAAGTTGAATTTGGGCTAGTATGTCAGGTTTTAATAGGCACTTTTCATTCCACATGACGACGAGGATCTGATGATGAAGCCGAAAGATTGCAATTGAAACTGCCGAACGAAAAGTGCTGAGACAGTCGAGTTTGGGCTCGTTTGCTTTCTTGTATTGTGACCCTTTTATTTTACATGACGTACGAGGGTTCGATGATGAAGCTGAAAGATCGCAATTGAAACTGCCCAACGAAAAGTGATGAGACAGTCGAGTTTAGGCTCGTTTTCTTTGTTGTTTTGAGGTTCATTTCGCTCGGTCTCAGTAAAGAATGTCGTGTAAGGTCCAACAGTCGGCTCCGTCCAGCCGTTGTGCGGAGTGCCTGGTGGTGTCGCGGCGGCGGCGCGCCGCGCCGGCGCAGCGCTGCCGGTGCCGCGAGACGAGCGTGCGCGCGCGCCGCGCCGGCGCCGCGCTGGCCGTGCTCGTGCGCCGCGCCGCCGCCACGGACCGGCTCGCCGACCTGCCCGCCGCCGCTTCATACTTGAAGGTCACTACATTATATATCCATCATCAGTAATAACACGTCCGATGCTGAACCTACGCTCGGCAGCGGAGATACTGGCGAGGTCGAGCGGCTGTCTCGACCCGAGCTCCGGTCTAATAGAGTGTTCACACGTTCCATTTTAGTTACCCAAATGCCAAATCGTATACGATTCGAAACGTCTAAAACGTACGTTAAATATGATTATTTAACGTACGTTAAGGACAGCCTCGATGGCTCAGATAGTAGTAACTCTGCTTTCTGTGCCGCAGGGCCCGGGTTCGATCCCCGGTCAGGTCAAACATTTGTGTGCATGAACATGTCTGATTGATCTGTGTCTGGGTGATATAAGCTTATATAAGTATGTATATCAGTCCATCTGTTTACCATAGTACGGGCTTCTAGCCTAGTTTGGGACCAGATGACCGTGTGTGGAAGTTGTCCCATATTTTTATTATTATTTTCAATTACATGAACAAAAATCTAATTCTTTTAAATTTTTAGTTGAACGAAAAAAATTTGCCGACTAATATCGAACCGTGTGAACACGGTTATCCGGGCTAGCCTCTAGTACGTACGTTCCTCATTCCCGCAGTGGCTCGATCATAAACTGACTCTTAAAACGTAGCTTTAAGAACTCCAAATGTAACAAAAATCATGTAGACAACATGCACCACCGACAAATGAGTCTGGTTTGTGTCGGCGGGTCAGTGACTTTTTGATTTTGTACCATAAAACCAATATTAGGTTTGAGTTGGTACTCATCGCTTAGTAACTACACAGTAACACAGTAATGCCACACAGTAATATACGAGTATGTACATAGCAATACAATACAAACTTAACAAATTTTAAACGGAGTTTAAAACTTAAACTAATAAAATAGGTATATTTGCAATAAGTATAACTGATAAAGTAAGCACCTATTACATAGCTAATTATATTACATGATATATATGAAGCAATGGACGCCAAGAGCGAGGTGCACTCTGTATACACCGATTTTTCGAAGGCGTTCTATGTGGTTAACTATATAGCCCCTTAATTAATAACAATGCTATGCAGGCATCTGCGGCTCATTGATTAGATAGTACGAATCGTTTAT
Organism: Hemistola chrysoprasaria; assembly: GCA_947063395.1. NCBI lineage: Eukaryota > Metazoa > Arthropoda > Insecta > Lepidoptera > Geometridae > Hemistola > Hemistola chrysoprasaria. The sequence goes on from OX346723.1 coordinate 1,259,890, forward strand.
CTGTAATCGCTCCCAACTTGTTATAATCAGAGGTTTTATGTCTGGCGCAAAACTAGTAACGTCTGGAGTTTCGCAAGGTTCACACCTTGGCCCCTTACTATTTTTGGTGTTATGAACACCAAAAAGAGTCATGTAGTTACTTGTATACGACTATAACGTCCAAATACCAGCTCTTTGCAGATCTTAAGCTGTACCGACCAAGCAACAATTCTGAAGATGTTACACTTCTGTAAAGAGATATTGACACAATAAGCAGTTGGTGTTTTAGAAATAAAATGATTATCAATATGTCTTAAGTGTTTTCAAGTGAAATTTTCAAGAAAAAGGAAATCTGTAAATTAGATTTACTATAAGCATTGTACTTCATTATGTGGATCGGCCGGTTTGGTGGACCTAAATAAAAAAAAGTTAATTATAAATCTACTAGGCCATAAGAACTCATGACCCTCCATGTAAATACTGTAGCGAGCACAAGTTTATATCATAAACTACATCATTCCACAGATAATAAAATCAATGAAGACTGAACCGACATCGTATCACATGTGGCAGATTAAGCTTCTACTATCGCAAATAGGTAAGTTTCATTTTTGACTTACATAAATGATCTTCCAAAAGCAACCACCCAACCAATTGCTTTATTTGCTGATGATAGTGCAGTGACGATAGAACTTAAGCATAATATGACCACTTATGAAAATGACATTAACAGATCTATGACTCAGATTATCTCTTGGTTAGACAATAACAATTTAAAAATAAATTTGACAAAAACCAAAATAATGCATTTCAGACAATGTTATACTGCTGCTCAAAATTATATACCTGACATAAAATTAAATAATATTATTATTGAAAAAGTTGACTACAAAATTTTTAGGACTCAATATTGATAAAAAACTTAATTAGAAAGAGCATTTAGAAAAACTATGTAAGAAAATAAGTAGCCAGATTTACGTTCTCCATAAGATATCATCTGTTGTCAATATAGAAGGTATCTTAACCGCATATCATGGTCTTATTGGGTCAAACATTAGATACGGTATAATATTCTGGGGAAACTCTACAGATGTAATTAAAATATTCATACATCAAAAACGATCCATGAGAGCTATGTTCCATCTTAAATGTACGGACACTTGTGTACCGTTTTTCAAAAATTACAAGATATTAACGGTTCCATCAGTATACATTTTTGAAACTGCTATGTTTGTGAAGAATAACCCAAATCTCCCCACTTCAATCTCAGGTAGTCCAACGCAATAGACGAGACCAACACAAGGTTTTGAATAGAAGTGCCAAAACTTCAATGATGAGCAAAAGTATTTATTGCATGGCGGCCAAAATATATAATAAACTTCTTACTCGGACTTAGAGACCTACCAACCAGTTTATTTCAGAGACAACTAAAAACAATATTAGTAGCAAAGTGCTATTACACCGTCAAGGAATTACTAGACGATAGAAACATTATTAAGTTAGACTCTACTTGACATACTACATAAAATTTAATATGACTTTTTTTTGATATTTATATTTTTAATTTTTTTTTTTTTGACATTTTTTTTATATTTTAAATTGACCTGCTTCTTTATTTTATTTTATGTAACTAATTTGACAGATGATATTTATGACAATGATTGTGGAACTATTTTAATCTTAATTATTATTATTATTATTATTATTGTAAAGTTTGATATTATTGCATGCTTGACGAGGCAGAGTACATTGAGACACATACTATAACTAACACCAATATTGTGCATGTATTTCAGGCAATAAATGATTTTGATTTGATTTGATTCAGTGTATTTAATTAATGTTACGACGCGGAAAAAAAATGCAAGTTACGACTGGTATCATCTTAAATCTGCGATAATCATCGAATGCGCAGATCTTTTAAAATGTATTGTAAACTCATTAAAAAATCTGATTTAATCTAAACTAGTTATCATGTATATTATAAATAAAACCTACTTTTATATTATAAAACCTCCACGAAGAAAAAAAATTTTAGAAACATAAAAAGGCACTGAATTGAGTTTTTGAAAAAAAATAAATGTCGTATTTATCAAGTTATATTTTAAGTTTAATGAAAAAACACTAAAAATATTGTTTTTTATTAATAACAGCCAATTCAAAATTGATACAATTCCAATAGGAGTCACTTGTTCACGAACGCGCTACGAGTGGTCGCCATGATTGTGACGACATTATGTTATAGTTATGTATGGTACTTTATACATTTTGACGTCACTACAGGTCACGAGCTTGTTCGGGTACTATCGGCGTGTTTTTGGTACTGGATTAAAAATGATTTTTTAATTTGATATAACTTTCTAATTATGGCGAATAAAAAAAACTAAAAATAGGTTTTGTACGAATCTTATATATGATCTTTCCATTTATGCCAAAAGAAAATAAAATTCAAATACTCAATTAGGCCTTAACTGTACAATTTTAACCATGGCTCCACGATTACAGGTTCTGATTACAATAACTGTTACTCCATATTCCAGAATACCAAAACAAACGCACATTCGACGAAATGCCAATCGACGGTCAGGACCATTACGAGCCTCTCCTCTCAAACGAGTTCGCACTAGCGATCAAACAAAAAGTCTGCCACGTATTCGACAGTTGGGACGTTAAACTAACTCCATACCTACGGAAATATCTCGGAGTGCCTAGCAGCAGGAAGGTGGATGCTTCTGAGGATAATATGAAGAGGTTCCTGAGTGCCTATGTCGTGTACCATGATTTGCAACGAGATGTGCTGAAGGATTGTCCGGAGGATGAGTTGTCCGTGTTGCTGAATATGGATGGACTTACCACTGAAGCTTTGAGCAAGGTATGTATTTAATTATGTATACTATTTTATTTGGCCAATAATATGTTTGTAAATATTATTTCATGTAAGCCATGAGAATTATTTTTTATGCTCAAAATGATGATAAAGTTATGGTTATTACGATTGTTACTTATATTTAGATTTGAGCTAAAACATTTATAAACATAACACATAACATACATTCACGCCTTTTTCCCAAAGGGGTAGGCAGAGGTGTACTCAGGACTCAGTCCCATAGAAGATACACCCACATTTCGCCAGTATGTAATTGGTCCCATGTAATAGTGGGCGAGCCTATTGCCATCTACCGGGCACAGTTCCTTATCACAGTTATTGAGATAATTCCTAATGGAAAAATCTAATATTTAACACTTTGCCTGACCTGGGGATCGAACCCGGGACCTCTTGATTGGCAGTCGAGCATGCGCCCTCTACGCCACCGAGGCAGTATAACATTTATTAATTTTAATAATTTCTGATGTAGCATTTTGGCGTCCCTGTGAGTGAGGCACATGACATTAAAACAGTGTGCTAATTACATCCATCCGGGCTGTTTTTATTGGGTTCCGTACCTCAAAAGGAAAAGAGGAACCCTTATAGGATCACTTCGTTGTCCGTCTGTCTGTCTGTCCGTCTGTCTGTGTGTCTATCCATCTGTCAAGACCCTTTTTCTCAGGACGTTGAGGTATCAAGTTGAAACTTATATCAACAACTCAGGTCTACGGTCCCTTGCCGCTGTAAAAAAATCAAACTTCCAATTCAACGCGATCAAAAGATACGGCCATTTTACGGCGCATTTTCATACATTGCGTAACGGGTTAAAAACCTCTAAAGTAGGTACTTCCCGTAGGCCTACCATCATGAAATTTTGCAAGAAACCAGATATTATATCAAAGTAAAGGTCATTAGTATTTGTGAAACATATATGCTATGGCTCATGGGCTCAGGTACAATGCCACAAAAAGTGAGATTTTATTGTTCAAGGCCGGGTGTAAGACATATCCTGAATTGCCTGTCTTACTTGGCGGAACACCTCTAAACTGGGTCAAACAATTTAAGTACCTGGGTCACTGGGTCATGGAGGATATGTCTGATGACTTGGATATTGACAGGGAACGCAGGGCGTTGGCGGTAAGGTGTAATATGCTTGCCCGTAGGTTTGCACGTTGTACACATACAGTGAAAATTACTTTATTCAGAGCTTACTGTCAGACTTTCTACACATGCAGCCTATGGGTAAAGTACACACAGAGAGCCTACAATGCCCTGCGGGTTCAATAGGTGCTGATGGGGTTGGCACGCTATTGTAGTGCATCAGGGATGTTTGCAAAAGCACAAGTTGATGATTTCTACTCAATTATAAGAAAACGAAGCGCTTCCCTGATGTGCCGCATGCGGGCCAGTAACAACAGCATACTAAGGACCATTGCTGAGTCATCAGACTCCCATTTGATAAAACACTGGACATAGGCCAATGGCCAACATTGTGTCTTTATAGGTGAGATGTTATTATTAAACCTTACATTTAAATTGAATATTATAATACTAACATAGTCATAAGTTCACTGTATACTAACCAATGGATAAAATGTCTGAATAAAATTAATTTGAATTTGAAAGGAAAAAATTCCAAAGCGGTAAAATTTTACAAAAAACAATTGTTATATTACTAACATGTTTGCGGTATAAGTCGGTTCAATAAAGAAACCAATCCAAAATGGCTGCGCTAATCATGTCCTCTCACTTGCACACTAGTGGTCTAATTAGTGTGCAAGCGAGATGACATGATTTTAGAGACCATTTTAGATTCGTTTCTTTATTGAACCGGCTTATATCTACACTAAGCATAATTGCCGCAAGGCCTTATCAATTTTATTTACATACATACATTTACACATACCTGCTTACTCCTTCCGTTTGATTGGTCCTTCGAGCCGGATGTTTGAATAAAAACAAATGTTTTATTTATTGTTTACAGGTGGAGAGCGTAGTTAGATGATCCCGGTCGTTAGGTCGCGGCTACATGACGCGGTCTCGGTGTGTGGGCGAGTGTGTGCACGAGTGGCATTAACTGTGTGTGTTCATGGCTTTACTGTGCCCACTGTGGGACTACACATCTATGTAGCCACCTAATGTGAACACGCACGCAACTAAGCCCTACAAGTTTCTTGTGCGTTCTTCTTGTAAAGGTATCTTTCCGAACGCACGGTAGACTCATTATACTGTTTATCTTCATTGACGTACAAAAGTGTCAGATTGTGACCTATTTGAATAAATCTTTTTGACTCTGATTTCACGCTATTTTGTTAAATAACTATAGCCAAGTAAATCTAAGAACTAACGTTTGACGTTTTATCTTTTCAAGTAATAATCCTACTAATTTTATAAATGCGTCAGTTTGTGAGGATGGATTGATGTTTATTACTCTTTCACGCCCAAACTACTGAACCGATTTGGCTGAAATTCGGTATGTAGATAGTTTAGACCCTGGAATAACACATAGGGTACTTTCTATTTCGATATTCCCACGGGAACGATGACTACGCGTCGGTAACCGCGGGGCACAGATAGTGTCATATAGTTACGTTTGTAGCTATTCAATAATAGCACACAGGGCCCATAATAAAGTCGACTCGGTAAAAGCAGAAAATAGCATTTCAAATCAAATAATCTATTCCGGATAAGGGTAAAGATGTTATAATGTATACATATAGAATTCTTTAAAATTTCCTTATGCATCCGGTATGCAAACATAGGTGTAACTAATAAAATTACAATTATAATTTTAAAAGTGTTACAATTATAATTTGTTAGTGGGATTTATACAGGGTTACCTTAAAAACACCAGCAACCTCGTTGGACGGGACAGCCAACATCATAAACAACAACATTTGTTCTACGAGTTTTGATAATTTGTTAGATTTTACTTTCATACAAAAATAAATATAAATTTAATATTCCACTTGAATGTTCTTAACTCTACGCGCACCGTACGGATTACGTTACGGTGCGCGTAGCGAGCGCCGCGTCGTCTTTTAATTTGTGAATGAAACATAGACTTACAAATGTCACGACAGTACAATAAAAACTTGAAAAATATTTTTGTTTTAATTTATTGAGTTATGTCAAAACTCGTAGAGCAAATGTTGTTATTTATGATGTTGGCTACTTGGTCCTTTGCGGTTGCTGGTGTTTTTAAGGTAACCCTGTATAGTCACATTTAAATGTCATGTCAAAAATATGCATAATATTAGTGTTCATATGAGGTGGCTACATGTCGTGTTCTGGAATGAGGAATATGTTAACCGATGGATTGCAAACAGTGAACAGTTCAAATGGCAGCGAAAAAAACAGTTCAAAATGCAGTGAAGTGAAAACTCGTACTTATGTAATCTTTACCACAGATATGGATTGATATAGAATATAGATACCGCGAGTGTTTGTAATTAGCCTGTCTCAAACTCAATAACAATTTTTTTTTAATAAGTCTTAAAAAGACATATTTCATTATCATCTGCTTAACATAGGCCTCCCTCACAAATTTCCGTCCAGTCCGGTTGTAAGCGTGATCCTGCTGTCTTTATCAGACCGTCTGTCCATCTTGTGGGTGGACGTCCTACGCTACGCTTACCGGTCCGTGGTCTCCATTTCCCAACCTTACAACCCCATCGGCCATCAGTTCTTCGTGCTATGTGCCCTGTCCATTGCCTCTTCAACTTGCTAATCTTCTTTATGTCAGTAACTTTCGTTCGTCTATGGATCTCCTTATTCCTGATTCGTTCTCACACAAAAAGACATATTTAAACGTCTGTAAATAGTAGTCTGTAGACTGCCTCGGTGGCGTAGAGGGCACATGCTCGACTGCCAATCAAGAGGTCACGGGTTCGATCCCCAGGTCAGGCAAAGTGTTAAATATTGGATTTTTCCATTAGGAATTATCTCAATAACTGCCTGGAGTCTGGAACTGTGCCCGGTAGATGGCAATAGGCTCGCCTCCTTTTACATGGGACCAATAACATACTGGCGAAATGTGGGTGTATCTACTATGGGACTGAGTCCTGGGTACACCTCTGCCTAACCCTTCGGGAAAAAGGCGTGAATGTAGGTTATGTTATGTAAATAGTATCAATAACTAGTAATGAATCTACAGTGTTTGAGCGGGCGTTAAATCTGATTGAATTTAACCTGCCTCGAGTTGTTATTAAAACATAAATACATCAATTCATGTTCTCGTTGGGGCAGGCAGAGACTATATCTCTGCCACTTGCTGCGATCCTAAAATGCGACTTGCTTTTACCACTTTCATGACATTCTTCGTACATGCTCGTCGGTTGTATATTTTTTGATTTGGCCTTTCCTTAGAACCACATCAATTAGTTCACGAATCGTACGCCCTACCGCCTTGGCCATTCATACTCGTCTTATAAATCTCTTTTGTCAATCTCCTTTCCCTCCCCTGTTAAAGTTGGAACGAAAATATGTATATGTACATTAACACAATTACTGCTGACGTGTTTTTTTTCAAACTGTTCTTAAATCTAAAAACAAAAAACACGCTGGGCGTGTTTGAAAGAAGGCTTAACGCGCCTGGCGTGTGTGGCCGCACTAGCGTTGCGCAAAAAAAACACAAGGTAGGTATGTGTTTTCAGCAGGGGACGTGTTAAGATTTCTAATGCTCTGTACATTGACGGTATCTATCAATATATGTAATCTATATCAAGTGTAAAAAAGTCTATGTGAGCCTAAGGTTACACTACGGTTTACTGCTGCGCGAGGTTATTTTTATACAACTGCAAATCAGTCGCAGGACAAAACCGCCACTGCGCTCACTTGTACTGACGTTTTATCACAAAATGACGCGGCTAAAAACCGTTAGCGGTTAACCGCAGTGTGACCTAGCTCTAGGACTGGTTTCGACCAAAACTTTACTCTTGTAGCTAAGCCCGACTCTTTCAACATTTGCGTTTAACTTTTTATAAATAAAATTATGAATATTTTATTGTTAAAATAATTTGTATACTCTCGGGTAAATGATATATCATCAGGAGAAGTACTATTAAATAACTGGCGAAGTGAACCTACTATGGGTGATGAAATGAAAACACCAACATTGGGTATTCATGTCAACACAATGCGCAGCAAAATAAATTAGATAGTTATCTAACCATTCGACTGGATCATAATGGTCAGATAATTATGTAAGCATTATTCGACTGCATCATAATGGTTAGATAATTATGTAACAATTATTTGACTGGATCATAATGGTTAGATAATTATGTAACAATTATTCGACTGGATCATAATGGTTAGATAATTATGTAAACATATTATTCGACTGGATCATAATGGTTAGATAATTATGTAACCATTATTCGACTGGATCATAATGGTTAAATAATTATGTAACCATTATTCGACTTGGATCATAATGGTTAGATAATTATGTAACCATTCTTCGACTGGATCATCATGGTTAGATAATTATATAACCATTCGACTGGATCATAATGGTAAGATTATTATGCAACCAATCGACTGGATCATAATGGTTAAATAATTTTGTTAGTTTATTTTGCTGCGCATTGTGTTTACATGAATTCCAATATCTGTTGGTGTTTATATTTCATCGCACGTGACTGTACACATCTGTCTTACCCTCGAGGAAACAAGGCGTCCTGTTATTCTATAAGTACTCTTCTATATTTGGTCGAAACCAAAGAGAAACCTTTTAATAGATAACCTTGACTCGTGTAGGAGATTAGGTTCCATAAAACTGTTTTTTAAAAGGATTATATAATGATTTCTATATTCGTTGTTTGATAAAATCTTATCTTAATTAAAGTACATATATAATAGTTCTCTGTAATACATGTTTAATTTTAATAATGTGTTTTTAATGTGCTTAATAATTATAATCCACTGTTTGTCAAAAATAATTATATAAACTAAAAAAAATGTAATGTCCGTGTTACACACTCGTACTATTTGTGGCGGGGCCTCAAATAAAGTCTGTTTTTCTTGCTTGTCGGAACACAATAACAATAATGGCTTTTATTTTGAGTGACTTATGGTATATTCTAATGTTAATTGTGTAAATTTCGAAGCGATAATTTGATTTGATTTTAAAGATAGATTTGCACGTCCTATCTAAGACGCCACGCCAGATTATACAGAAGACTGAAGAGTATAATCGGCCACTTTGTCTAGCGTTTGTGGACTATGAGAAAGCCTTTGATTCAGTCGAGACCTGGGCGGTACTGCAGTCCCTACAGCGATGCCAAATAGACTATAGGTATATCGAAGTGTTGGGAAATTTGTATAGGAAAGCCACTATGTCCGTCCGTCTCCAGGACCAGAGTACGGGACTGATTCCATTGCAGCGAGGTGTGAGACAGGGAGACGTTATCTCTCCGAAACTGTTCACAAATACAATGGAGGACGTTTTCAAACTCTTGGCCTGGGAACGACAGGGCATCAATATTAATGGCGAGTACATCACCCACCTTCGTTTTGCCGATGATATAGTCATCATGGCGGAGTCGCTGAAGAAACTCAGTACTATGCTCAGCGACCTAAGTATAGTTTCCCAACAGGTGGGTCTTAAAATGAACATGGACAAGACGAAGATCATGTCTAATGTCCATGTTGCACCCGTACCGGTAATTGTGGGAGGCGATACTCTCGAAGTTGTAGACGAGTATATTTACCTGGGACATACAGTCCAGTTAGGTAGATCCAACTTCGACAAAGAGGTCGCACGACGAATCCAACTCGGATTGGCAGCATTTGGGAAACTGCGTGACATCTTTTCGTCCAAAATACCCCAGAGTCTGAAGACTAAAGTGTTCGACCAATGTGTGTTGCCAGTGATGACATATGGCACCGAGACGTGGTCCCTTACTGTTGGCCTCATAAATAAGCTCAGAGTCGCTCAACGAGCTATGGAGCGAGCTATGCTCGGGGTTTCTTTGCGAGATAAAATCCGGAATGAGAAACGGGAGTTACCGACATAGCTCGCAGAGTAAGCAAGTTGAAGTGGCAATGGGCAGGCCACATCGCTCGCAGAACCGATAACCGTTGGGGAAGAAAGGTTCTCGAGTGGAGACCACGGACCGGAAGACGAAGCGTGGGCCGACCCCTAACGCGGTGGACCGACGACCTGGTCAGGATCGCAGGCGAGCCGGTGGATGCGTACGGCGAGCAACCGCGCAGAGTGGCAATCTATGGGGGAGGCCTATGTTCAGCAGTGGACGTCTTCCGGCTGATGATGATGATCTAAGAAATTATGTTCCGCCATGCGAGTTAAAACTGACTATAGATATTTGTATTCGCTATGGTTATACTTGGCCAAGGTTTCTACTTAAAACCAAATATCTTGTAAAAATACGTATACATAGTTAAAGCACTTCATTTATAATTATTATTTATTTATATAATTATTAATTAATAAATAATGCTAGCCATCAACATTTAAAAGCAAAGATTTTAAAAAATCTAGCCCTGTGGTTATTATTCAATTTGCTGACAGGTGGGCCTAATTGGTATAATATTAAATTGGTGGTTGTTTAGTCAAGAATAAATATGCGAATACGAATAGCTATGTGAAGGACCTTTATTAAAAGATGTTATTAATTAAGTACCTAATTCTCATTATTGTAAGGTAGCTTTGAATTTTTCAATGTAGTTTTACCAAAGGTAAAATTATTAAATGAATATAATCTGAGTGTTCAAAAATTTACTCCTTTTTTTAATTTTTCAAGTGCCTTAATTGCAAAAATAATAAGAATTTTTAAGCACAATTTTAAGTAGAATAATTCCGTAGTATACACACATTAACAAATTATATACGCAAACACACCTTCTAACACGAGACACACTTACTCCCCTGCTCACTCCCCTCACTGCCGCGTATTGAATCGCCGCTTCGTTTAGCTTTGGATCCCTTGTCAGGTTGGTATACAATATTGATTAATATCAGCAGTTGTGATATAAGTTTAAGCTGCATGAGAATGAGACTGTGTGTGGGCTGATAGAAATTGTAATGCATGTACAATGCACACATCTACAATATGTGATTCACGTGGATATGTGCGTCTCCGCACTGGAAAACACTACAAAACTCCAGCTCTGCGAGATTTTTGTCCTTAATTTTAATACTAGGGATAATGATAAAATAGTTGCAGATAGATAAATCGATAAACACTTTACACCTTACACAGAACATATTATGAAAAGTTTCTTTACTTCTAAGTATATCAAATCAAATCAAATATTTTTATTCATTCTAGATAACCACGATCCCTTTGTTAGGTACATACATTATTGATAAGTTATCTCTATGCATACAGTAATCGAGACTGGTGTATTTCTACGGGTAAGTTATTCCACAGTCGGGGAGCTTGGCTACTAAAAGATTTGTCGTAAAAGCAAGTACAGTTCGTGCGTTTTATCTCGGCGAGTCTGTACATAGGCTCTGCGAACTTTAGCGAAAGAAAACTCGTGACGAAAACTGTTATTATTAATGATTGAACTGAAGTGAACATTATATTTACAATAAACAAGTATTCGTATATTTTTTTATCTGGGAATAACAGTTTTGTTTACGAGTTAACGTGCGCTAAAGTTCGCAGAGCCTATATGTTCAAACTCGCCAAGATAAAACGCACGAAGGCACGAACGTAACATGTGTAGGTTTTCTCGGCAGCAAAGTTTCAGAAGACTTTATGACCGACCATCAGGGCCGGATTTAGAGGTCCAGAGGCCTCGGGGCAACAAAGGAGCGGAGGCCCCCCTCGCCCCAAATTATTTTCCAAATAAAATGAAGAATTTTTTTCTGTCGAGTTTTTCGATAAACAATTTATTGTGAAACCAAGTAGATTCTCTAAGTATTTAACAAACACATATAAATATAATCGGAAACAAGAATGTCTGAAATTAAATTTTAGATTTAAAAGAAAATATCAAAGGAAAAGAAGTTTACTAGTGTTTACTAGTAAACATCTTTTTTTCCGAAGTCTCTATTGTGGGGGCCCCCTGCTTGTGGAGGCCCCGGGGCTTTCGCCCCGGTTGCCCTCCCCTAAATCCGGCCCTGCCGACCATGAACAGCTTGAAGGTATTCAAACCGTTGTTTGAGACAGCTCGGAGATGATTTAGTATTTGTTATTATAGCTATTATAGTTACCCATATTGTGTAAGATTTTCAAGTAGATAACTATTGCCATTATGGTGTTACAGCGTGAAACGTTGAAAAAAAAATCGTGATTTGTATGAACGCTCCAGTTATTTATTAATTTTATTTAGTCATAATTATTTCATATTATAGCAATCATAATCATAAACGTTCCGTGAAAAAATCAAATACCTAGCTGATGCCGTTTTCACGATACACGAATGAAATCGAAAAATAAATTTTGAGCAAAAACACGTTGCTTGTATGGAGAGTACCTTTAATTATAAACTTTTTTTTTATTTTATTATTTGTCGTTGTAGCGGCATTAGGGATACATGTTTTGTGAAAATTACAAGTACCTAGCTATTACAGTTTATGAGATAGAGCCCTGTGACAGACGGACGGACGGACGGACAGTGGAGGCTTAGTAATAGGGCTCCTTCGGCACCCTGTTAGGGTTCGGAGCCCTAATAAGTAATTAGAATTATAGGATTATAGTGTTAATCAATCAGCATAATGTTATTATCAGATAGCTACCGTTAATATATACGAGTACATATTATGTTAAAGATAAATCAATATTATTAGGGTGTTGAAGGGCAAAATGGTCTCTAAAACAGCATTTGTTGTATCCGCGCTCCTTGTAGCGTGCTTGGGTAAGTACTTTATGAAATATAATACCTCTTTAGGGTTCCGAAGCAAAGGATGCCGAAGGAACCCTATTACTAGCCTCCGCCTGTCTGTCCGTCTGTCACAGGGCTCTATCTCATAAACCATAACAGCCTAGATATTGTACTTCTGTTGTAGTTTGTATTAGTTGTATCTAGTAGTATTTCCGTTGCTGCTATAACAACAAATAGATTAATAAATATATAATTGAAGTTCATAATTAAAGGTGATCTAACAACTAACGTGTTTAATAAATTGTCATATTATTTGGTAGGTGAGGAAGGGTGACACCTATAAATAGGTAGGTATTAGGTATAGCTACATGGTGAGTGGGAACCCTTTATAATAAGTGAATCCCAGTCGCATTTGACCATTTTATTTAAACTGGCTATTACTGGCATTATGGATAAGTCCACAGAAAATAAATAAACTTTGTTCAAAGAAATATTAAAAATAAACACACAAAACACTATTTATAAAAGTCCCTACCTACCTTCGTTCACAGAAATAAATAGATCCCGCAATTGTAGTTCTTCCGTGTCCCTTCACGAGTCAAAGTGAAATTATCTTAATAATTCCATGCCGTAATTACAGTTTACATTCAAAGTTGATGGAACATAAGTTTCAAGCTTGCTTTTCGTAGGTACATAATATGTAGATATTTGCGGTATCTGATATTGGTCTGTGGAGTTGACAACTAAGTACTTATATACCTATCTATGAATAATTATTTTCATTCTGTTATATAGTTATACATTATATGTATTATGTATACAACGTGTTTAAAAAAGGTGGTAATACTTAAACGGGTGCATCTACCCGTGAAACTGAATAACTTTTAAAAGAAATAATTGCGAAATTAGCCAAAAAACTTCCCAAACAAAATGGATCAGCCGAGCTCTACTTATTAGTCTCTTTATTCATGTACAATTTTAAAACTAAGTTTTTTACATTAAAAAAATGTATATCTATGTATTATATTACAAAAACATTGTAAACTTATTAGTTATTATTGTAGTTTATAAAGTCAATAATAATTGTATGCTCGCAAGACCAAACTGTTGTAACACACTGAACGTAATGTTATGTAACACAACCACGATGTAGGTACACAGTTTATAAATAAACTATTTCTATTTCTATCGGCAAATAGAGTCAATTTTTTTTTCTTCATTATGCAAATGGTATGGTTAGCTTTTTGTAACACGTTGTATATATAATATGTTTACTATACTTGATATGGAAGTGAGGCCAGAAAAAAGATATTTTCTTGTGATTTCGTATATTTTTTTTTATGATAGTGAGTGACAAGACGAGCTAATCAGGTGCCTGATGGTAAGCATCATGATTGCCCATATCAGACACAGTGCCACCCAGTGTTTTAAAATTCAAAATTCTGCGCGGCACTGCACTGCGCCTGTCACTCTGAGATATGAGTTGTTGAATCTCATCATGCCCAGTAATTTCGCTGGTAACATTGCCCTTCATACCGGAACACAGTAATGTTTGCACATTACTGCTTGGCGGATGAATAACTGGCAAAGATATGGTAGGTACTTCTCCAGACGGCCTCCTGCAAAAAAGGCCTACCACTACCGATTTTGATTTATAGGTATCTATATAATCAAAATCGTCAAAAATGTTATTTCCTGTACTTTTTACTATGAGGGCAGTTACAGTCTCACTATCTTATCTGCAACTTTGTCAACAGTGTTGTTAGTTCAGACTTTTGCCGAATTTTCCTGGCTAACTAAGTGGGTAATGACTAGAGATGTGCCGATTATGACTTTTGCCGACTAGCCCATTAGTCGGTTGTAAAGAGGCCGACTAGCCAAGCCAATCACGGTTTCGGGGATTTCCGTGACGCAAGTCGCAACCGCTGCCTGCAAGCTGCTGCAAGGCTTGTTTTGTTTACTTCGCATTGTTTCATGGTTTTTGCTTTTGTAGGGTCAGAACGGTATCTTTGTGTATTTTTTTGTGTAAAGATAATACTGTTATTGTTCAATCATCAGTAAACAAACTAAGTTTTTATTTAATGTAATTCCCCAGTACAATCATTTTATTGAGAAATACTTACATAGTAAGAAGCCGGATACTCGGCTCTCTTTGCCGAATAGTCGCCAACTAAGATATTGGCCGGATAGTCTGCTTTACCGACTAGTCGGCACATCTAGTATTTTATACTTAGCTTAGTTCCAATACTATGTCCCCTTATAGTACCTACCTTATACACCAAGTAAGGACCTAGTGATGAAACACCTAAGAAAAATAATTATTCCTTTGAAGTCAGTTTAGTTAAAAAATAATTGTACATAGGTACCTACTTACGTACTTTGATTTGTTTAAATTTATTTGAAGGTCACTAAGTACCTCATAATGAATGACGTCAATGTTGCATTCATTAAATAACTATCTTAATCAAAGTTAATGATGCCTATAGGGATTTATTATTTTAATCTTTTAGTAATTACTTAGTCTATCGATACCTTAATCTAATTTTAATCTTAATCCGGATTTATTATTATCATAAAATAAATGTTTTTCGAATCAATCTGTTTATGTTTCTTTAAAGTAATATTACATTTAATCTATATTCCAAGTTCCATATTCCAAGCGTTACAGAACCAAGACATCCATCCAACCTGTAATAAACTCAAACTCAAACTCATTTATTGATAAAAACAAATTACACGTCAAATTGTTATAGGTAATTTATAAAAAATATTCATTATTAAAAATAAAAATAAATAATATCATTATTATACTTAAAAAAATAAAAATGATAGTAATTAACTATTGCTCAATGTATAAAAATACAGTCACACCCTATATTCTATGAATTCATTAAAACTATAGATAAACCTGTTACACCACATTTATCACACTAGTACCGTCAGCATAAAACTTCACAAAGCCGGGCCTTCTTTTAAAATACAGAGGGGTGTCAAGAAAGGAGACTCTGTCTCCCAAGCTCTTCACTGCTACTTTAGAGGAAGTCTTCAGGTCATTAGCCACTGACTGGGAGAACAAGGGCATACTGGTCGGCGAAAGACGCCTTACTAATTTACGTTTTGCCGACGATTGCTCTTCGCCTCCAAAGCTCAGGAACTAGGCATACTTAGAGGCTATTTGATTCAACAACTGAACATTGCAAGTCTCGAGGTTGGACTCAGCATGAACATGTCGAAGACCAAGCTCATGACAAATGGTACCAAACGTAGGATCGAATTCGAGGGGGTTGAGATCGAATATGTCCATGAGTACATTTATCTCGGCCAAATAGTCTCTTTCCAGGCGCGACAAGACATAGAAGTTGCTCGACGCACCGAAAGCGCCTGGAGAGGAACTATTAGTCGATGAAACAACTCATGAAAGACGAACTAGCTCTTACTTTCAAGAAAAAACTCATGGACATGTGCGTTCTCCCATCTACGGTGCCCAGACTTGGTCTCTGACAGATCTATAAAGGTCCAAACTCGGGGTTTGTCAGCAAGCCATGGAGCGTAGTATTTTGGGAGTCAGGTTGTCAGACCTCATAAGAAATGTACAATAAGCGTACTACATTCCAATACCAAGATCGCTGACGTTGGACATAAAGCCGCTAGCCTCAATGACTGGGCTGGACACATCTGCCACATGACCGACGATCGATGGGCCAAAATCATGACTACGTGGTCACCAAGCAACATAAGACGTCGCGCGGCAGGCCCAGGAAGAGATGGCGAGACGAGCTTGACTCCCACTGTCCGGAATGGTGCTCATTAGCATTAGACAGACACACATGGCATGATGGAAGGGAGGCCTTTGCCCAGCAGTTGGACAACAATGGCTGATAATCAAGTTCGCTAGACAGAGTTTATTTCGCAACATTTATATTATTCTTAATATATATGTTGCGATTATTCTTAATATTATTCTTTATGTCTTGTGTTACAAAAATATGTGGTTTTACTTAAGGAAAGGATTAAAAGTATCCGACAAACTGACCAACTTCTAAGATTCGCGAAAAAATATTAGATACCAATCAGATGATCCATTTTACAGGTAGTGTCATGGGCTGTCCACACTCGCGCGTGAATCGCGTGTGAATCGCGGCGTGAACTGCGAACCATTTCCACACGCAGTTTGCGCCTCGTTCGCAGTTCCGCGTGCGAGGTCGCGCCTTGAAGCGCGCCGTGAATCACGGCGTGAACTGCGAACCGTCTTTACACTCGCAGTTCGCGCCTCGTTCGCGGCATCGCGCGCGAGTGTGGAGAGCCCATCGCGGTTTAACCTTGCGCTGACCTTGAATGCGCAGAAATGGAATTTTAAGACCTTTTAGACCAATACACCTGCGCAAAGCCCCCTACACTTTTGCCGAGCGCTATTAAAGCATGACGCGAACTGTAGGTACCCATACATTAGAACTGATAAAGAATGATAATTTTTTTGAAGACGTTAACGTATAATTTCGCGAATCTTGAAATTAATACTTTGCGAAGTTTTCAGTGTGAGTAGTGAGTAGCTGTCACCCGCGACTACTGCGTCCGCCTGAAAACCTTCGGCGAAATTTTTCTATCACATCTACCTAACGCACTATAGGGGCGTGTAGTGCTTCCACGGTAGCTCAAGTGGTATAGTGCCCACCACGCGGAATGGTGCGGAGGGTGCGTGGTCCGAATCCCGCCCGTGGGTGAAATTTTCCTTTTCATTTCAGATTGTATGTCAAGCGATTAGACAGCTAAGTCTATAAAAATATAAAATGCCATTTATTACATGTATTACACATCCACATTTCAGCCGTCCCCACGCCCGATGTGGACCCATCATTCTGGCAGGAGCATGTGGACCCAGGCCGCATCGTCGGCGGCACGGAAGCCCCTGCCGGCAGCCACCCTCACATGGTCGCCTTGACTAACGGACTACTCATCAGGAGCTTGATCTGCGGCGGCTCGCTCATCACACAGAGGACTGTGCTCACTGCCGCGCATTGCATCGCTGCTGTGTACAGCTGGGGCTCTTTGAGCAGGTGAGCTGAAATCATATTTTTTAAGATTTACGGTGCTGAGCTAATTCGCCCCCTCGCTCACACGTAACCACATTTTTGAAGATATAAAAAATACTACATGTAATTACGTAAAATAAAGACAACTAGGAACTAGGAAATAACACTACAAAGATTCAGAAAAAAAAAACAATTAATCCAAACAAGTTTTCAGTGCCTTTTCATTTTTCTGAGATTTTACTTTCTTTGTGCAGGTTTTCATACATGAAAACTCGTTTAGATTAAATTGGATTTTTTACAAAAAGTTTGTATTGTTATATTTTAGTTCCTTATAGTAGACTTTATTTTACGTAATTACATTATTTAGTGTAGAGTCTCGACTGTTTTGAGACTCTGCATACATTTTATCGTTAAGTTATAGTTAGAATCAATAGTTAATTGTTTGTTTGTTGTTGAGTACGGGTGCGCGACGCCGGGACGCTTAGTTTAAAAATTAAAGAGCAGTGTGCTCTGAACGACGCCTTTATTGGTACTATTTGTTATAACTAACTTATGGCTAAAGAAATCTGTAGAGTCTGTCTGACTGCCTCGGTGGCGTAGAGGGCGCATGCTCGACTGCCAATCAAGAGGTCCCGGGTTCGATCCCCAGGTCAGGCAAAGTGTTAAATATTGGATTTTTCCATTAGGAATTATCTCAATAACTGCCTGGAGTCTGGAACTGTGCCCGGTAGATGGCAATTGGCTCGCCCCCTATTACATGGGACCAATAACATACTGGCGAAATGTGGGTGTACCTACTATGGGACTGAGTCCTGGGTACACCTCTGCCTACCTCCTGGGGAAAAAGCGTGAGTGTATGTTATGTATGTTAAATCTGTAGAGTTATGTTAAGTGTTGAGTTTAGCGTGGTAACTCAAGTGCCCTGTATTTCAAAAATGTACACTCATCCCCTCGTCATTAGTCCCCCGCCTGCGACCAGGCAATCGACGACTTACGCACACATTTGACGCGTGTACACACCTTAAGTTTTCTACGTACTTAGTAGCAGTAGGCTAGCAGTAGGTTGCGCGCGGGCAATTGTATGGAGTGACGGGAGTCTGTATTGTATTGTATCGGTGCTGTTTTCAGCTGGGGCTCTTTGAGCAGGTGGGTTGAGACATAGTTTTGAAGGCTTAGTCATGTCAGTCTAACTTATGACGTCCCATAGTTTTTAATAAAATTAGTATGTAATACACAGATCACCCTAATTTAGTAGGTAGCAGTAGTATTTGCAATAATAACTAAATTCTTCTTCTCGAGATGGATAAAGGTCATGACATCATAACTTTAACATCAATATCTTAGTAATACTTATTCGCTTGATCGATTACAAATACTAAGCAAATCCAAACCACGTAGGAAATATCCAAGAGGTTGGGAACCTCTTGGATATACACAAATGCTTCGATATTTTTTTTAATTAATGATGAATGGTGATCAAATGATGATCATCATCATCTCGGCCTCAGGAAGTCTACTGCTGTATAAAGGCTTATCCAAATGGGGGGAGGTTTTTTTTGATAATGAGTGACAAGACGAGGAAATCAGGTGCCTGATGGTAAGCATCATGATTGCCCATATCAGATACAGTGCCACTCAGTGTTTTAAAATTCGAAATTCTGCGTGGCACTACACTGCGCCTGTCACCCTGAGTTATTAGTTGTTGAAACTCGTCATACCCAGTAATTTCGCTGGTAACATTGCCCTTCAGACCGGACCACAGTAATGTTTGCACATTACTGCTTGGCGGATGAATAACTGGCAAGGTGTGGTACTTCCCCAGGCGGCCCCCAAAGGTTTTGCCAATAAGGTACATACTCGCTACGCTTGGGTTGGCGAGCGCAAATATTACATACTAGGTACCCATAGTTCATGTTCTTTTATAAACTTGAAACCTTTACTTGTCAGCAACCTCCGCGTCACCGTGGGCACCAACCGCTGGAACTCCGGCGGCCAGTCCTACTCCATCCTCCGCAACGTGACCCACGCGAACTACCTGTCGTCTATCATCAAGAACGACATCGGCATCCTCGTCACGTCGAGCGAAGTCGCTCTGTCGCCGCTCGTCTCTCCTATCCCGCTGACCTTCGAGGAGATCCCTGGAGGTGTTCCCGCTAAGGTTGCCGGATGGGGCAGGATAAGGGTTTGTTTTTTTTTTTTTTTTTTTTTTTTATTTGTACATCAAAACATCTCCAAACAAGAGCGTTTGGACCTTTTTTTACATAATTAATTGCATTATTAGGCGTTTTCATTGGACTAACTTAAGACTATCTTGAGGGAGTCCATAGCGTAATATTTTTATTTTATTTACCTATTATTATACATACATATATAAATAAATATATAAATACATTATTTAACATAAATATATAAATACATACTTAATTAATTATAATACTTATACATATATACATATAGATCTATTACACCACAGAACAACTGGCACAGACCAACCCACGCTCGCAGCACCCGTTCACGAGTTGACGCACGTACCAGCGCCGTCCTCCTCAACCATATTAGAGGGAGGAGGGCGGCCCACCACGCGACGCCGCCGCGAGCTTGAGCAGTTTAGTGAGCATGACTGTACCAAATGTTCCCCGGTGCATTACATCTAAAAGAGAAACAAACCTTTTCATACTAATGGCTGAAGTGCAGATTTACCCCGATGGCCGCTGTGATTATTCAAGCTGAAACGCTAGAGCGCTCTCCTCACAATAGCCATATCACGGTGAGACATGGCCATGGCGATATTATGCTCCTGTATCTGCTCAGAAGTAGCTGCCCGCGCCGCTCTCACGAATCGCCCTATCGCGTCGTCATCATTGTCGGTGTAGTAGACACAGATGTTGGTGTGTCGCGACACTGCTACTACCGCGTGCGGGACGCTCTCATGAAGGCGCAGGGGGGACGACTTGGTCTGGATGATATAGACCCGCTCGTAGGTAAGTCCCTGAGCTTCGTGGATTGTTAGGATACGAGACCCTGTACCCGAACCGAACCCTTGGGTGCCGAGGGTTCCCTTTTCTTCTTGAGTGTGCACAAGGTATAAGGTTTTCGGGAGCTCCATAGGGATATTCGCATCCGTATATCTGACCAGCTCAAGGGAACGTACTCTAGATGACGATGAGTACATACCGGAGTAAACTTCTCTTAAGGCGTATGTGACGTCCATAGGGCACCGATGCGTGCAATACAGCTCCTTGCCGATACTGACCGTCTGATGAGGGCGATGATACTTCATCTCAAATAGATTCTCGCGATCAATATACGGCAGTTGGTTTACATCTCCGATGAGAACAACTTCTTCCGTTTGGGACAATCTGGCGGCCAAGATAATAGCTCCAAAGTGGTTCATGAGAGCCTCATCTACCATCAAGCGTCCGCATCTCTGAGGCTCCTTGAAACCGTTTGCAAGGATTGACGCCATAGTCCGCACTCCAATGAAGCCCCTCTTGCCCAATCTGAGTGCTAACTTTGACCTCAAGTCCCTGGCCGCCTCTATGGTCGTTGTCACAAGTACATCATTGTTCTCATCGAAGGTGTCTACCAAGAACGTTGTCTTGCCACATCCGGGAACCCCATTAACCCATGTAAACTTCGGTACCGCCCAATTTTCCCATGCATTCCCAGCGGCAGCATCCCCAGATATGGCGTCCATAATTCCAAGGATTCTGTCGTCGAGCATAATACGAGTACAGTGGGCGGTAACTACGACGGGGTCTTCAGGTGGTGTATAAAACTTCAAATTGCCCGTCCGCCGAGTCTCCTCCTCGTCCAATGCTACAAAACCGCCCGTGGCGTTATAGGCAGCCATATATCTTCCCGACATCGTGCCCTTGATAACACGACATGTGTCATTGTTGTATATGGCCGCTTCGGCTTCCTTGAGCTTGGCGTCTAGCAGTGCCAGATTCAGACGACTCTGGTACGCTGGCTGCAGGATGTTCTTGCACGTGGCCAAGTTTACCTCTCTGGTAGCTCTGATAACGGCCTGAAACTCGAGGAATGCATTGATTGCGTGGTCTCTTGCGCTAGTAGCTTGGATCAGACTCGGTGAGCTGACCTGTCCTCTATCAGCTCTCGATCGAGCAGTCCGCGGTGTTTCTGGCTTACTAGGGGATTTTCTCAGTAACTTCTCAGTGACCGCGGCCTGTCTGACGGATCGTGTGGGTTTAGAAAGTTGTGCCATTAGGGTGTTAAAAATTGTGTGGAGTTGCCTTCTTGTCTCACTCCTCTTTTCCTGGGCAACCAAACTGAGCTGATGTTTTTGCCTCTCTCTGGCATCTGCTATCCTATTTTGCAAGCGTTCTGAGCCGCTTAATGTACTTGAGGTCAAACTGGGGTGGCTGGGGCTTGTCGCTGTTGCTAAGTCGTGTTTGGGGGTTTTGAGGTAACTCAGATTTTCCCCTCTATCCTCATATACGACAACCTCGTGATGTTCCGAGGCCATTAGGCAACCGTATCTATCGGCGACTGTTCCTTTTTCGACTCCGAGTACCATCGCGTCTACGCTTACTTTACGAGGTCTACCGTCCGCGGCCTGAGTCGCCTCTCCCATCCTGGTTAACACTGTGCATACCTGTGCGAAAGCAGTCTCCGTATCCTGTTCGAATAATGCAACTATCTTGTCTTGTAGTCGCATTATTCGACAGGAGCGGCCAAGTACCTTCATTACAGGTAGTGCGCTGATTTTATCGCGCTTGATGCTTGTTCTGTGAGTATTCCCATTCAGTAGATTAGCGAATCCTGGAGATATGAAAATGCGGTTTCCGGTTCCCTCGCGACAGAAACATATGCCAAGGCTTTCCGTTTGGTTGTCCATGAACAGTGCCACCCCGCGGATTCTGATCCCTGGCACCCCGCCTCCCGCATACGCCAGTAGATCTAATCGTGGCTCGTTCTCGTTTGCTGGATGCCTGGATCTATCCTCCGCGGCCCGGGCTGTGAGGTCGATGGTTTGGACTAGTGTTTGTGTAGTGATTATCGGTGTTGTGTGTGTGTCACGCGATGGTGGAAGTTGGTTCGTACCTGCGCTGATAGTGTTCGGCTTAATCATTGTACTTCCGTTCCTCAAAGCAGCAACTGAGACCACCCTTGTAATGAAGTCCAAGAAAGGTGTTCTGGAGTTTGGCCTATCCATAATATTTGGGACAGCGTCTTTAGTAAGTTTGGCTTGGATTTGGAGCTCCAAGTCCATCCTGTCGCGGCCAAACCTTGGACATTCGAGAAGCAGGTGCCAAATTGTCTCTTCCTTCTCCGGATCGCAGATACAAGAGGGGCTATCCTTGATTTTGAATCGGTGCAGGTATGCCGCAAAACCTCCGTGACCGGTCACAGCTTGGACGTGTATGGGCGTAAGCGTCACATCTTTAAGTACGCGTCTCGCCATCGAGACGGTAGGGAAAAAAGCCTTGGTGACCTGACCAGTCGTGGATGACTCATATCGCTCCTGCCACATCCTGACTGTGTTCTCTCGTATCTGCCTCCTGATGTACGACATGGCTACGTTGCTGTAGTCTGGGGCTGTTCTCTTGGTTAACGCTGCTTTTTTTGCCAACTCATCCGCTCTCTCATTACCCGGGGTTCCAACGTGGGCCTTCAACCAAAAAAACCTCACGACTCTGTCCTCCTCTCGGATTACCTGTACCAGACTCTTAATCTTCAGGGCAAGATGGTGAGTGACCGAAGGATTCCCCAACAAATCAAGCGACGATCTTGAGTCACTCAAGATGTTGGCCGTCCTCACCTTTGATTCTTTCACCATCTTAACCGCTCTATAGAGTGCGTACATCTCCGATTGGAACACAGTGTTATGCGGTTCCAGGCGAAAAGTGGAGTATCTAGTTTCCCTGCCTTCATTCCACCAAGTAAGGGCAGCACCAACTTTACCCTCGATTTTGCTGCCGTCCGTATAAATCTGGGGACCACTTACTTGGTGGGAGTTTAGGGTTTCGGGTTCCAGGTTATCTAAGCGCTCATACTCAGTTATGACGAGTTTTGATGGATGTGGGTTTTGGAGGTAGCCCACAGCGCGCTCCACTTCTCTGCCAGGTGGTATAAAATCCTCAATGTATCCTTTTTTTATTTTAAAGAGGGTGGCGGCTTCTTTTACTCGGAGATCAAGGGGCAATAGTCCTGCCAATATGAGCGCCGATGTCAGAGACACCGTCCTGTATGACTTGCAGATCTTCTGGGCAAAACTTCTTTGCAGTGAGTCTAACTGTTTACGGACCATCAGTTTCTCCACCGCACAAGACCACGCACTCGCAGCATACAGAACGATAGGCTCTATCACAGATACATATATCGTCCTTATGACCTCGGTATTTAGACCCCACGTCACTTTTGCTGCGCATGCCAGCTGCTTGTAGATGTCCGCAGCTTTTTTGCAAGTTGCTGTAACATGTGCATTAAAGGTGAGCTTGCAGTCGATGACGAGTCCCAACAGCTTAATTTCCGGGACGAGATTTAGCCTAGTGCCAGACATGTAGACTTTGGGGATTTCGTACTTGAGCTTCTTCGTTATAAGCATCACGTTGGTTTTGTGAGCTGCGAAGTTTAGTTTATTTTGGATTCCCCAATCATGAACGGCATCTAAGGTGGTGGAGGCTTTATGCTGAAGGGTGCTGACTTCAAGGTCGGAAAACACTAGGACAACATCATCCGCGAATGCTTGACAATATACTCCTAAACTGGCCATTGTTGTTAGGAGTGAGTCTAGGATCAGGTTCCAGAAGGTTGGTCCACCAATGGAGCCCTGGACGCAACCCTTCGTTGTTCCCTTCTCGCTAGTTGCTCTGGCGTAATTGACTATGATTTTCCGGTCTTTGAGGTATGAGGCTACGAGAGCGTACAAGTTCTTCGGGCACTTTTTAGCAACGAGTTGTTGTCGTAAAGCCGGCCACCACGCGTTATCGAAGGCGCCCTCTATGTCCAGCGATACTAGAAGGACAAGTTTTTTAGATTTGACCTCCCTCCGTATATGAGCTAACAGGATAAGGGTTTGTTGAAAATATTATGTTATTACCTTAACATCAACAACTCGGAAGAAAGTCCGCACTGCTAGACATAAGCCTCTCTCATAGGGAGGCAGAGGTGTACCCAGGGTCTCATGCGCTCATAGGCGGCGCTCGAAGCATTGCTATGTTTAGCATTTTAGTAGTCGTTTCTTTTAAGTTCTTTTAATTTTTTATTATCCAAAATAAATAAAAAATCGATTTCTTTATGAACTGACGTAACTTTAGGTATATCATTTTCACAATAATAATAATGTAGTGTGGAGGAGATTTTGTATGAGAATTTGAATGTAATTTTTTTCTAGGTATTTCATACATATATCAAAATTTTGAGGCCGCTATGTACTAGATCGCTATATAAGATATAATATTAAGTATATATTTTTTTATTTCATCTACATAGTACTTTTTTACTAAAGTTCAAACTAAGAGCTCAAAAAAGTGCCGTCGTACACTTCATTCATTCATTCATTCTTTACGAGAAACTTGCTTCGGAACTTTAAAAAGCGACTGTTATGGTCAATACTAATAGGTAATCTCCATTTTTCAATAAATTAAAAATATCGAAGTATTTTAGTTTCTTAGATATAGAACGCCAAAGTTGATTGACGGTATAATAAAAAATTACGCTTGAAATGTGCTTACATATAGGTATCAGTTAAAGAACATTAGTTTATAAGCTGATAATATAAGTTTATACATATTTATTTACCTTATTAGTTTAAAAACTAGTAGTAGTGGTAGGCCTCTTTTGCAGGGGGCCGCCTGGGGAAGTACCACACCTTTGCCAGTTATTCATCCGCCAAGCAGTAATGTGCAAACATTATTGTGTTCCGGTCTGAAGGGCAATGTTACCGGCGAAATTACTGGGCATGACGAGATTCAACAACTCATATCTCAGGGTGACAGGCGCAGTGCATTGCCGCGCAGAATTTTGAACTTTTAAACACTATGGGTGGCACTGTGTCTGATATGGGCAATCATGATGCTTACTATCAGGCATCTGATTTGCTCGTCTTGTCACTATCATAAAAAAATAATAATTAAAAGAGCCACATAATATACAATGTAAGACAGTACGTGCTGAAAAACAGCGCTGTGCACGGTTAGCCGAACGCAGTACCTACGTGCTGAACACAAGCCAATATATGCACTAGCAGATGTGTGATAACGTGTTTGTTATTAAGGTTGGGTAATAAAGGCATTTTTTTTCTTTCTTTCTTTCTTTCATAATAGGAGAAGCCACTGGTCCTTGAAATACCTAACTACAATCGAGGACCAGTAAGTAGATTCATACAAAAATGCTGTAACGATAAATAAATTTGATATTGATCCTTTCCAGGCCAACGGCCCCGTATCAGCAACTCTCCTAGAGGTCCAACTGTCAACTATCGGCGGCCAGGAATGTATCGACAGAGTGCTTCAAGCGGAGATAGACCTGAACATGCGCGCGCCCCCTGTCGAACCGCATATTGAAATCTGCACCTTGCGTGCACCTAACTTTGGCACTTGCAATGTGAGTCTGATTTACAACCATAATAATTGTTACAATATGTTCCTCGTGAAGTTGCCAGTTGAAATGGCAAGCAGGGCACATAGCATCTTTTTTTCAATCATGATGCTTACCATCAGGCACTTGATTTACTCGTCTTGTCACAGACTATCATAAAAAAAAACATATTTTTTTAAAGTCTAACGTGCAGAGGCCCCTTTGAGCTTTTAATTTAAAGGTAGTGGATAGCACCTATTATTGGTGTCCATCTCTAAAACCATCTACAGTTTTTTATTATTGTTATTATTATTATTATATGTTCCCCAGGGTGACTCCGGCTCAGCGTTATCCCGCTTGTCGGACCAGCGACAGATTGGTGTCGTGTCGTGGGGCTTCCCTTGCGCTCTCGGCGCTCCGGACATGTTCGTCAGGGTCAGCGGGTTCACTAACTGGCTTATAGCTAATGTTGTTTAATTATATCGCTCAATAAACTTTTATTATTTACTTTAGTATTTTATTTTTTCATGAATCCAAATTATCCAAATGAGGCCGTGTGGTTCCCGGCCATATAATAGGGCCACCCCTTTCTCATCTCGTGGGAGCCGTGAGACCCGGAGAGTGGGCAACAGCGCTCTTCAGAACCAAATGTTATAACTACTGCGATCACCGAGCCGACTGCCATTAAGCGTGGAGATTAGGCAAAATCCCCCCATATGAATAGTTTATGGCGTTCTATGGAGGAGGCCTATGTTTAGCAGTGAACATCTTCCGGCTGATGATGATGATCTGTCAACAACACTAGGTATGGTCTGTACATCACGTCTTCTTCCGCCACCAATCTATCATCCGTCATCTCTGCACTCTTACATCCTCTTGTGTCCTACGCTACGTTTGTCTACTCGCGGTCTCCACTCCAGAACTCGTCTACCCCAGCGGTTATCAGTTCTGCGCACAATGTGACCAGCCCACTGCCATTTCAGCTTGCTTATTCTTTGAGCTATGTCGGTGACTCTGGTTCTCTGTCGGATAACCTTGTTACGAATCCTATCTTTCAGAGAAACTCCGAGCATAGCGACTTTCATCCTGTGAACTAGTCCGACTGTGAGTGTCCACGTTTCGGCTCCGTAAGTCATTACTCCCAGCTGTATTCGCCTGCTAGTTTCTCTCTCGAAGTTGTTCTTAACCATTTGTATAATCTGTCCAAGGTAAGTATATTCCCGTACAACTTCGACAGGAGCATTGTTAACGATGACGGTCGGTCTCGGGTCTACTAAGCTGTTCAACATAATTTTAGTCTTATCAATCGTTCATGTCGAGGCCGATCCGCTTTGAGGCAACAGCAAAGCTGGTCAGCATTCGTTGCAATTCCTGAGGCGACTCCGCCATTATGACAATGTCGTCAGCCAATCGTAAGTGTGAGATGCGCTCGCCATTGACCCATGGCTTTCCATTCCAGCGTCTTAAACATATCTTCCAGGGTATTCGTGAAGAGTTTCGGGGATCTCACATCTCCGTGTCTCACGCCCCTGCAGAATATGTTTAGTCTGCGGGTTCTGTACTTGGACACTAGTCCGGCGCGGCGTTTTAACGACATCTCATCATACATCATCATCTCTCATGTACTTGCCATCGCTGCAGGGATTCCAGAACAGCCCAGGTTTCAACCGAGTCAAAAGCCTTCTCATAATCCACAAAAACCAAACAGTGAGGCTGGTTGTACCTACTCCTCCGCCTTCTGTATAACTTGCCGCGGTATAACATTCTGCTAAGATGAATACATTATTTATACTTGATAATTATGATAAAAAACAACGCAAATCAGAAAAACAATTAGAAATGATTAAATCTCCCTCCATAACAAGGGTTAGTTCAGAGGTGGTGCCATCTGAGATCAGCATTCACTTGCCAGCCCCATTTAATCAACACACTTTAAATTAGTAACAGTTCCGTTTCTACTATTCTATCTAACTATACTTACTTATCTCCAACGTGACCTGCTCCTGCTATCACTTAGGGTTAACGTAAATGTTTCATAAATTGATATAGATTGTTTTTTTCTACACTGTATAAACAATTGAGATAAGTAGCTTCTCTGCTAATAATTAATCTCTATTTAACACAGTCCGTGTTAACGAATAGCACAAATTAGACGTAGGTGATGAAATATACCTATAAAAAAGTAAAAAATGCTTACTAAAACTGGAGTTTTGTTCACGGTTCTCACAGGTTGCTTGGGTGAGTAGGTACATAGATTTTTTATACCATAGGTGGCAAACAAACAGACGGTGTGCGTGATTGCTCGCGGTTACCGCCGCCTATGGTTACCTGCAACACCAGATAGGCATTGCCAGCATGTTGCCGATCCATCAAGATAATATATTCACTCTTCTTTTGCAGAGCCACATATTGTAATTTAGCGGGAAGACCGCAGCAGGTCCATTAACGAAAGCGGGCACGCGCAACACTTTTACCATAGTGTCTGTGGAGCATCTCATGTATACTTACCTACACATAATGAATAGTCTCTCTGTCTCTACGGCTTTACCCACGTGTAGATCATCATCCCAGCCGTAGGAAGGGCCGCCTTGGGAAGTACCACACCTTTGCCAGTTATTCATCCGCCAAGCAGTAATGTGCAAACATTACTGTGTTCTAACGTATAGATCATCATCATCATCCCAGCCGTGGGAAGCCCACTGTACTAGGCCGTTCCCATTGGGGAGCTTAATTCTTTTAGAGTTAATTGTTGTAGTGGTAGGCCTCTTGTGCAGGGGGCCGCCTGGGGAAGTACCACACCTTTGTCAGTTATTCATCCGCCAAGCAGTAATTTGCAAACATTACTGTGTTCCGGTATGAAGGGCAATGTTACCAGCGAAATTACTGGGCATGATGAGATTCAACAACTCATATCTCAGGGTCACAGGTGCAGTGATGCGCAGAATTTTGAATTTTAAAACATTGGGTGGCACTGTGTCTGACATATCAGACACAGTGCCACATTGCCCATAGGCAATCATGATGCTTACCATCAGGCACCTGATTTGCTCGTCTTGTCACTCACTATCATAAAAAAAAAATTATAACGATTAAATTTTACGCCGCACTCTCGCCAAGGTCGCTTCCTAACACTGGATGACAACATATTTTAATATTGCACCACTTGCATTGTCGAGTAGGTAGGTACGTTCTTACTTTATACTTCGTTCTAGTGGGCAGACATAACTTAAGAATTCCATTTTAACCGCGCGCCTACTAAAGAGCGCCAGGGAAATTCTTTCACAGGGCAAGGAGCGCTATATGGGCAAGAGCCCGCCCTGGCTGGCCCGTACTGGCCTATTCTAAAAAAACGTTCGAAACCCCTCACCTAAGGTTTCAGACATCCGAGTAATATATAAGGAATATATTACATTAGGAGCTTGCACTTAGATCGCGACGGAGATTCCTTGAGAACCTAAGTCGAGGGTTGCGGCACGCGGTTCGAACTCATGGGTTGTGGGTATTTTTGACATGACCTTTCCTTATATTGTTCAATTTGGTCAGGAAAAGTACGCCTTTTTTTTTTTTTTTTAGTGCCCGGGGAAAAATGCGTGACGCATACCACCCGCACCCGGGGGAGCGCAGGGTGGTTATGTGGGACTCCCCGCCGGCACAGCACCGTACGTCGGTACGTTGTTGTATACCCAAAAACCCCGGGGTGTTCCTTCGCGACGCCATGTGTCGGGACTGCGGGCACGCCGAAGCACTCATCCGCGGCCCCGACGGCGTTTGGTCCTCCGTGGAGGACCCCGCCACGGTGGGGTGAGGGTAATCCTTCACCCCAACCCAACCAAGGGGCGCGCGGAAACACGCGCGCGCCTCCTCGCGGGCCCTTTAGGTGGGCAACGGATACCCCCGCATCCGTTGCCCGGGCCCCACATCTTGGGCTTGGAAGGGTGTTCCGTGCCCTCTCGAACGCCTACCGAACGTGCGAGAGAACACGGAAGACCCATTCCCGCTCACCACCACCGCAGGGCTCAAGTGAGCCCCACCTGCGCCATCCACTGTGCCCTATGCTGACTTCATAGGGACACGCGGAAGCGCAACCCACACCGCGGCAAGCCGTCGGCTTTCCACCCCAATTCGGTCGCAGAGGATAGGGAGGGCGGCGCATCGTAATACCGACACTCCTCTTCCCCTGCGACCCCACCGCCTTCGCCATCTTACGGTGGCGACCCCGTTTGGGCCGCGGAAGGCAGGAAGAGCGGCGCACCGCAATACCGGCACTTCTCTCCCGCCGCGGTCCCACCATTCCGCGACCAGACCGCGATGCGGTATGGGACGCATCGCGGTCCGCCTCAGTTGCGGTTCGTCCCACACCGAACCGCAACCTACTCGGCTACTCACACTCAGCCTGGAGAACTAAGTGGAGCAGCCGACCACCTCGGGCTCCTCTTCGCTTCACCGTGGGCCCCTACCACGGTTACTGACCCCCACCGCCGCGAGAAGGCGGGAACCCATCGAGGGGAGGAAAAGTACGCCTACGTCGACATCTACCGATTTGATTTGATTGATGAAAGCAAATATCTTCTTTTACGTGTCCGAACCATTTCAGCATTCTTTTATCTTCTAATGCGCTAATCTTTTGGTCTTTCCTATATAATTTGGGTTTTTCAGCTTTGCCCACACCTTCAGACGGCGATATAAGCCAGCCATTTCCCGATGTAACTGCAATAAAGATAGTGAACGGCACAGTGGCGCCCCCAGGAAGCCACCCGCACATGGTCGCCCTGACTGTGGGCCCCTACTTGCGCAGTTTGTTCTGTGGCGGTGCACTGGTCTCTAAACGAGCTGTCCTGACCGCAGCGCATTGTATCGAGCCAGTCTATATTAACGGAGCCTTGTGCAGGTATACATACACCCAGCTTGTTGTTATCAAAAATATTGCAAGGACTTGGTAACTTGAGCTGTTGCTGCAGCACCAGGTTCAGGTAGCCCAGTTGTCGAATATATTGCGATTGGGTTTATTGGACTCGTTTCAATGAAGAAATAAATATGTTACAGATATATGCTCTTATCATGGAGCAGGTAGCAAGAGGCCTATGCTCGGGATTTCTCTGCGAGATCGAATTAGAAATGAGGAGATTCGTAGACGAACGAAAGTTACGGAGCGGATTAGCAAGTTGAAGTGATAATGGGCAGGACACATAGCACGTAGAACTGATGGCCGAAAAGTTCTTCTTTTTCGAATGGAGACCACGGACTGGCAAGCGCAGCGTAGGACGTCTGGTCACGCTGGATACAGGTCGCTCGCAACTGGACTAGATGGAAATCTATGGGCCTATGTTCAGCAGTGGACGTCCTATAGCTGAGATGATGATGATGAAAGTGTTGTACGATTTATAATGTCAACCTTTTTAGTACCCTGCGCATGACAGTGGGCACCAACCGCTGGAACTCCGGCGGGCAAACCTACACTCTCTCAAGCAACGTAACGCACCAGGACTTCGACCGGGTGACGCTCAAAAACGACATTGGTCTGCTCATCGCATCAACTGACGTCGTCCTATCAGGCCTGGTCAAGACTATCTCGTTGACGTATGATGAGATACCTGGCGGAGTGGAGGCTAACGTCGCTGGTTGGGGGAGGACTGGAGTAATTCATCTTTCGCCTTACAAGCTATATTATAAGGAAAACTAGCTGTGCCCAGCGGTTTCACCCGTGTAGTCTTGGTCCCCCATATCGGGATATAAGTACCTGTGTTATTCCAGGGTCTAAACTAAACTATCTATTTACAGACTTTCAGTCCAATTGGTTTAGTAGTTTCGACGTGAAAGAGTAACAAACATCCATCCATCCATCTATCCTTACAAACTTTCGCATATTATAATATTACTAGGATAGTAGGAAGTAGGATAGGATTAGTAGGATTAACTCGGGGCATCGGTGGCGTCGTGGCTGATCATGAGGTTCCGGGTTCGATGTCCAGGTCAGGAAAAAAGTGATATTAAATTTTACATTGGAAATTTTTGTCCTTCCTCAGGAGGACTTTTCCTTTAATTGCGAAGTAGACGGAACTGCGCATGAAAAGCATGATAATTGATTATAAAATTTCTTTTTAGGGTTCCGCACTCAAAGGGTGCCGAAGGAACACTTTTAATATAAGCCTCCGTCGTCCATCCGTCCGTCCGCCTGTCCGTCTGTCACACAGGGCTCTATCTCATAAACCGTAATAGCCGGACACTTTTTCATAATATAACTAGTATTTTTATTGCCGCTTTAACACCAAATAATATTTTGACTGCCTCGTTAGCTCAGACGGTAGTAACTCTGCTTTCTGTGCCGCAGGCCCCGGGTTCGATCCCCGGCCAGGTCAAACATTTGTGTCCATGAACATATCTTTTTTAACATTAACATATATTTTATTTGATCTGTGTCTGGGTGTTATAAGCTTATATAAGTATGTATATCAGTCATCTGGTTACCATAGTACAGGCTTCTAGCCTAATTTGGGACCAGATGACCGTGTGTGGAAGTTGTCCCATATTATTATTATTATTAATATGACAATAAAATATAATTATTATAATTAAAGGTGATCCATACATACGTATGCCTCAATAATTTATTTTATAAAAGTGTGCCAAGATAACTAACAGAGTCGGACGCAAGGGGGTCCAAATCCATACTGTAACTGTCGATGTTAATAATCGTTCAATCTTTTAAACGCTACGCTTTAGTGTGGCTTTAGCTACAAGTTTCTTGTCCATTCTTCTCTTAAGTGTTGTAGTATAGAAGGGGCGTTAGGGTCAACAAATGTTAGTGGGATTCATAACACTAATTAATATATAAAGATATTGTATAATTTACCATTACCCAAAATACCCCTAACATGCTAAGTACGTCGATATCCTAACTGCCTATATTAGCTTGTGCACGCTGAATGTTTAATAAATTGACATATTATAATACTTACTGCAATCAGAATAAATTCTTATACCAATTAGAATAATAGTAATAAGAATTTTATTTGGTAGGTGATGGAACCCTTCATATGCGAGTCCCATTCGCAATTGACCAGTTTATTATTCTCAGACGTACGATCGGCCTTCAGAAGAGCTCCTAGAGATCAACATACCCACGATCAGCGGGGAGGAATGCAACGAGCGGTACATACCTATTCGCGCCGACATCATTCTAACGAGACTGCCACCCATCGACCCTAAAATAGAGATCTGCACTTTTTACGGTCGTGGCACTGGCTTTTGTCAAGTGAGTAGAGTCGCAGAATAAATAATAATTACCTATTAGCACTAACGGTTGAGTTACATACTTATGGTAAATTGGCATGAATCTTAACATAACATAACATACATTCACGCCTTTTTCCCGAAGGGGTAGGCAGAGGTGTACCCAGGACTCAGTCCCACAGTAGATACACCCACATTTTGCCAGTATGTTATTGGTCCCATGTAATAGGGGGCGAACCTATTGCCATCTACCAGGCACAGTTCCAGACTCCAGGCAGTTATTGGGATAATTCCTAATGGAAAAATCCAATATTTAACACTGCTTGACCTGGGGATCGAACCCGGGACCTCTTGATTGTATCATGAATCTTAAAAGTGTTAAAAATGCGAATTATCCACTACATAAACCGAAAAGGGGAAATTAGCACACGTGTGAATCTTTTTGTATGCGAATAGCCGCCTATTTCATTTAAAGCAGGATTACATTTGATATTAATTGATGAGCTGCTAAATCGCATACGATTCGAACCGTCTGAACAGACATTCAATAATTTTTCTTTTAATTCCACTAACAAAAATCAAATAAACGTTAATTTTTTTGTTTAAAAACAAACTATGTTGTATGTATGTTGTCAACTAAAATAAAACCCACTATTAGATAAAAATATTAGTCTACTAGCTGTGGCCCGCGGTCTCACCCGCGTAAACATCGTTCCCGTGGGAATATCTGGAAAAAGTACCCTATGTATTATTCCAGGGTCTAAGCATACCAAATTTCAGCCCAAACTGTTCAGTAGTTTTGGCGTAAAAGAGTAACAAACATCCATCCATCCATCTAACCAAAACAGCGCTCGATGGCGCTGGAGGTGAGTTAGAACTCGCAAGCGTTTTATTCTCCTGTTAAAAACGTAAGATTTTTACATTATACTGAAATATGAGATTTACCTATACATGACTTTCCTCTTTTCGAATGATTGTCTGGAAGAGATCGCTCTGAGCGATAAGATCGCCAATTAAAGTTACTCACTTTTTAGTTTTTTCAGTTTCATTTTGTTAATTTTCTGTATTGTTGTATCAATAAAAGTGTTATCTAATCTAATCTAATATTAGTGGGACGGTAGAGATAGTCTAACTCTTAGTATGGTCGTGCTTGCGCCACCACCACCGAGGCAGTGTATAAATGATGTTTTTTTTTTTATGATAGTGAGTGACAAGACGAGCAAATCAGGTGCCTGATGGTAAGCATCATGATTGCCCATATAAGACACAGTGCCATCCAGTGTTTTAAAATTCAAAATTCTGCGCGGCACTGCACTGCGCCTGTCACCCCGAGATATGAGTTGTTGAATCTCATCATGCCCAGTAATTTCGCTGGTAACATTGGCCTTCATACCGGAACACAGTAATGTTTGCACATTACTGCTTGGCGGATGAATGACTGACAAAGGTGTGGTACTTCCCCAGGCGGCCCCCTGCAAAAGAGGCCTACCACTACAAAATGTATGTATGTAATGTGTATGTAATGTTATCCCCCAGGGTGACTCCGGGTCAGCGTTGACGCGCAAGGTAGACGGGCGTCAGATAGGCATAGTGTCGTGGGGCCTGCTATGCGCTCGCGGCGCTCCCGACGTCTTCACCAGGATTAGTGGCTTCTCTCACTGGCTGCACCAACATATTATTGACTAAATCTTACTCATTCCTCAACTCGTCCCACACGCCAACGGCCCAGTTTACACGAGTTGGCGATAATCAGAATTTAGTAATTCAAACCTTTTTTTTAGTAGGCACTTGCCGTTATTGAAATATATTGTTAAGGTTTGCGTAGCCTAGATACCTGAACAAAACCCTACCGCCTTCTAAAAGAACATACAGCGCCATCTAGTGGCAAACATGTTAGTAATCGCAAATTTGTTTTGTAAAATTTTACAGTTTTGGGATTTTTTTCTAGAAATAAAATCGTTTTATAAAAACCTATAAGTACAAAATAAAATCCAAAAAGGGATCATATATTGAGATACGAACCTTGCCCTTCAGCTCGTAAACCAATGCCTCGCTTACCTGCGCCACGATAACGTTAGAGTTAGACAATCACAACACTGACCTCGCAGCGAGCGCATGGGCTTCCGGCTGCGAAGAAAATCTGCGTGCGGAAGCAGCTCGACATGGTGCAGCGGGGATTTGTCCAGAAGATCGTTAGGGCCTACCGTAAGGTCTTTATGAGGTAAAGAGGGGTTACTCCCAGCGAGTATTAGGGGATCGAGAAGTGGAGACGCCTCACCCTGCGCACCATGCCGAGCTGCATTTCACTAACTTGGTGGACGGAGTGGACTTGGAGCGAGACCAGCAGGATGTCCAGGGCTTACATATGCACACGTACGGCTTGAAGATCGAGGGGACTGTGGGAGCCGCGTTGTCCGTATTTTTTATTATTAAATAAATTCTTTATTTTTTTGTTTCTAATTGTTCTTATTTGTATTATTGTCATTTTTTTATAAATAAACGACTTATAGAATATTAAAGAATTTTATATAAACGAAAATAACTGACATGAAATATGTACTAGAAACATTGATTGATACTGTGAGTCAGAGGTGTGTAAAAAATAAAATGGTACTCAATCCCTCGAAATGTTGCCATATCAAGTTTACCCGTAAGAGAGTTCCAAAGGATGCCAATTATAAATTATATAACGATACTATATGCGAAGTCCATAGCATACGCGATCTCGGTGTTCGGTGTTCAATTTTCGCGAGCACATCGACCACATTGCAAAGAAAGGGGCAAGATTAGCGGGATTCGTAACTAGGCAGACTAAAGCGTTTAGCGATCCAGGTGTTCCAATTCTACTTTTTAATTGTTACCACAGTTGTTACGTCCGTAGTTTGTTAGAATATTGTAGTCCGATCTGGTGTCCATCATACGCAGTTCACATAAATAGGATAGAAAGTATACAGAAAAAGTTCGTATATCATCTCTCATATGCAAATCATCTCTGTCACAACTTACAGACTTATGAATCTAGAGTAAATTACTTTGGTATGACCACCCTCGCTCAAAGACGCAAGGTTGCCGATATAATATTTCTTTTCAAAATTATCCACGGGAAAATAGACAGTCCAGATATACTCAAAAATATACTATACAATGTTCCACGAATAGGAAGTAGACTCCATACCCACAGTACTCTATCTCTACCTGCATGCCGTACGAAGTACGGACATGATGCTCCACTGTACCGTATGTGTTCCACTTACAACTCTTTAAGTCGAGAGCTTGATTTGTTTTGTGCATCGGTCAATATTATTAAAAACTTTTTCCAAAAATTATAAAATCTTAGTATTTCTATATAATTTTAGCTTCTATTTTTTTTTTTCTTCTTTAGCTTCTATTTTCTTATTCACCCAGGTGAATAAGCGGGAATAAACCATTTCTTTTATATAAATAATATTAAAATAAGATTCATACTGAGAGTAATATTCCTGGGCATGCTGTGCCCACCTCTAGAAGGTCATTCAACAAGGCGAAGTGTACCTATATCCTAATTTTAAGTTTAGTGTAAGCAAATGTTGTAATGTCCAGTTGGTGAGCCTATAAATAAAAAAAAAATGTATGACATTTTCAAATAAGTAAAAATGTATGTCCCATACTCCGGAAAGGAGTAGAATAAATAATAAAATAATAAAAATAAAATAAAATAATAATAGCCAATAAATAATTTTGATTTTGAACTACTGTAGCCCTAGCAGGAAGATTTGCGTCAAAACTAACGTAATCGTATCGAGAAGTTTTTTTGAATGAATGAAAGAATGAACGACCGCATTGGATTATGATTTATTATTTATAGGGTGTGGTTTATACCTCGAAACAGTGTGGACGCGTATCTCGTAGCTCTCAAATCTGGCCCGTAGCACCACAGCATTATCGCTCGTAGCCCCGTAGCAACAAACGTCACTCTAGTGTGCATACTAATAAATATTTTTGCTTAAAAGCTACGAAGTTATTACGACAAGGTTCAAGACGCGCTGAGGAAGGCTCCCCTACACTTCGGGTGAACGAGACGGGCTGCGCAATAGAAATATTTCATCTCCCTTGCACCACAGCGCGAGAGACCGGCGCCCCTAGGAACTAAGCTGGTAAACTAAGGTGCACGGAATGCAGTACACATTAGTCGAGCAAAGTTAGTGTTGGGAACGCGAAATATAGTACGTAGGTAGTACATTAATATCGTTGGCTAGTACCTCAGATCATACAACCTCGTTTGTATGATTTGAGGCTAGTACAGATATAATGTGTTACAAAATGATGTAGTATGTATGTTATATATCAGCTCAATCGGTTCAGTGGTTTTTGCGTGAAAGAGTAACAAACATCCTCCATCCATCCTTGTAGTGGTAGGCCTCTTTTGCAGGAGGCTGCCTGGGGAAGTACCACACCTTTGCCAGTTATTCATCCAAGCAGTAATGTGCAAACATTACTGTGTTCCGGTCTGAAGGGCAATGTTACCAGTGAAATTACTGGGCATGACGAGTTTCAACAACTAAATTTTAAAACACTGGGTGGCACTGTATCAGATATGGGCAATCATGATGCTTACCATCGGGCACCTGATTTGTTCGTCTCGTCTCTCACTAGGTATCATAAAAAATTAAAAATATCCAATTATCCTCAGAAATTTTCGCATAATATAATACAGTAGTAGTAGTATGTAATGGAGAATGAGTTTCTATACAAATCGCGTCACGGTTATATAGCGTTCGGCAAAAGTGGAAGGAGGCGTTGCGCAGGTGTATTGGTCTAAAAAGTCCTAACAGATATAAAACTGCGCATTCAAGGTCAGCGGTATTAAACCGTGACGCGACCTGTACCACCGTCCTAAGGTCCCTAGTCATATTATTATTATTTTATTTATTTAGGGCTTTGTCGC
Organism: Hemistola chrysoprasaria; assembly: GCA_947063395.1. Classification (NCBI taxonomy): domain Eukaryota; kingdom Metazoa; phylum Arthropoda; class Insecta; order Lepidoptera; family Geometridae; genus Hemistola; species Hemistola chrysoprasaria. The sequence continues at coordinate 1,298,264 of OX346723.1, forward strand.
AGAGCGATCACATCGCCCAGTAAAAAATATACACACAAAAAAAAAGTACCCAATAAAAATCTTACAATTATCTAAAATCTAATGCTAGGTTACATAGTTTGCAGTCTCTTATGCCCGGTTCCTATAAACATGAAACGGTTCGTTTTACCTACGGACAGTTAAATATGCTACCAGGCGTAAGTGCAAACCGTTTCTATAACAAACGTCTCGTAGGTTAAACTACCAACAGTTTGTTACTAACGGATGGAAGGTTACCTTTAACGCTCCGTATCAGCTATGTATGGAAATGACACTTTATGGTGTTTCTTTAACTTTTTTCAATCTGTCAAACTTACCATCCGTACCAAACTTGTCTACCGGTCGATTTTGGTCGGTTTTGTTGTACCGACGGATTCTTTAGATTTTAAAACATAAAAATAATACATGTCTAGTTAAGAATGTGATCAAGAAATTATGATATTTTATCTACTACTAGATTTAACGATCGATTCGAACGTAAATAATTACGCAACCTGATAGAATTTACAAGCGATGAGTGAATGATACATTTAATTATAATAATTATTTCAACTGAGATTTCGGCACGATTAATTTTCTGAGCAAGAGCTACTTGAAATAAGTAATAAGTATACCTACGAATAAGAATAAAACGGGCCTGAATTGCATACTGGGTAATAGGATTATAAAGGCTTAGTTTTAATTGTAATCTGAAACTTACTAAGGTAAAAGATAAACACTTGTGGTTTTACAATACTTTTATTATTAATTACTTCACACTTAAGCACTGTTTAATTTATATACGATATGTAATAAGGAATTTTCTTTATTTTCTTCTGTAACTGTCTAATTTATAAAATATTCTTCTCCGCCTTCTTATTATTAATTTTCTACAGGTAAATTGCGTAACTGTCTTCTAGTAGCCCACCTTCCCATAATATTTATCAAGTTAGCCTATGGAAAAATGACATTAATGTACTATAACGTCGATGGCCTGGAATTCTTATTTATGTTCGCTTTACGCTCTAAACTTATCATAATTAGACTTTATAATTTTTTCTTGAGAATTAACAAAATAATAATATCACTTTTTCTTAAATTATTTAATTTTTCTTAAATGTGGCGCCAAATAGTGCGCGCGCCATAAGATAGCGCTGGCGTTTCGTTTCACCGAAATAATTTTTAGCAAATGGCAAATATACCATAATAAAAAATTGTTATAAATTATTAATCTAATATCAAAATTCAAAATACAGCAAAAATTAATTTAATATGGTTTTATATTCATTTTATTTAAATTATAGCAATATATTATTATTTAATATAATTATTATTTTATGAAAACACCGTATTGTAAAATCCACAAATCGAATTTTAATGCAATAACGAAACGCAAAAAGAACCATCGGTTATCTGTGAACGGGTTGTTGTTCGTTGCTGGTAGGAGAGTTAAAAACTTTGTGAAACACCATGAAACTACCCGTTATTGTTAGGTGAAAACGAGTCGTAGCTATTATACAATGACGCTCCGTTGGATATAGGAACTGGGCATTAGTAGATTCCGACATTGGACCAGATAATAAGCTGTTCAGAAGACCGATATCCTTGCTCTGTCGCTCATCTGGTGTTAAATGTAAGAATCTATAGGCTGCATTCCGGACACAATCCCATAGAACATGCTGCAAATCCTCTATGACCTAGTCACTAGTCATATAATACGAACTACTCTATAACTCTGACTACCTCGGTGGCGTAGTGGGCGCATGCTCGACTGCCAATCAAGAGGTCCCGGGTTCGATCCCCAGGTCAGGCAGTGTTAAATATTGGATTTTTCCATTAGGAATTATCTCAATAGCTGCCCGGAGTCTGGAACTGTGCCCGGTATATGGCAATAGGCTCGCCCCCTATTACATGGGACCAATAACATACTGGCGAAATGTGGGTGTATCTACTATTGGACTGAGTCCTGGGTACACCTCTGCCTACCCCTTCGGGAAAAAGGCGTGAATGTATGTTTATAAGATTGTAAATAAGATTATATGGCAAACCCTTTGGCAAACACAATCTACATAGCTGACCAACAATCGGATGCCACTTTTAGTACATGTTTTCCTGTTTGCTGCTTCAGAAATCATCTAGACATATAAAAATTAAATGTAAGCTTTATATATTATGTTACAGTCGTCAACATATACATGATGAAGCTGATTAGAACACAATCTGAGACTGGAGATGTACAACATACGACAAATATATAATCCATAGTCACCTTCGGTGCCCGAAGTCGACCAACACGACATAATAATTCATTTAATATAATATGATAATTAATTTATCAATAATTTTAATGTTAAAACCTTAGTTATTATGAACGATAAGTTTATTTTTTTTATTATTACTCTTAATTATTAATATAAGGATGTATTAAATCACAAAGTTTTATGTTGCACAATTAAAGCATTTTAATAAGTACAAAAATGTTCGTTTATTTATCCTTAGTTAGTTAGTTATGTATATGTCGCAGACATCTGGTTAAAATAGCCAGTTAATTGAATGCCTAGGACATTCATTAAACGCCGGCATCCAATTAGATGCCTAGACCGATAGTAAGTAAATTAGAATCACTCAAAGAGTTTAACAACTTGACAGATTGAAAGTTAGCCCTACGTATGAAGACTCGTTTGGATTAAATTAGATTAAATTAGATTTATACGGAATCTTTGCATTGTTATTTTCTAGATCCTAGTTGTCTTTAATTTAAGTCTTTATATTACATGTAGTATTTTTTTATATCTTCAAAAATGTGGGTACGTGTGAGCGGGAGAGCGAATTGGCTTTGGGGTTTGTTTTATTTTTATCAAACCTACTACAATGATGAATAGGTATTCTTATATAATACGTGGTAGATACATTAAAGTAGTAAAACTTTTTTTTACTCTAAATTACCTATTTCAAATCATGTTAAAATTGCGAAAATATCAAAAATGTGTCTTTGGTTAATCTAATTGTTAACATTTTAGAACAATACCTAATTCTAAACAGAATAACCGTTACTTATGAATAAGAAAATTAAAGGCAAAATTGTAAGTTTACAATATATAAATAAACTCCTGGAACAAGAATATTTAGTTTCGATTTTTAGTGTCAAAAACAACACGCACAGTGCACCACCCTCCCGCCTGCAAAATTGCAAAGCATAGAATAAAAGGAACTTGCAAAGAGAATGCTATTAAGTATCATTTTTGTTAGTCACACCATTTTTTTTGTACCTATTAATGTTTTAAGAGGATACATTAGGGGTGATTTTTCCATACAAACGTATTCCCGTGTTTCCTCCCTAGATAATTGCATCAGAGCAATGGTTTTTTTTTTATAAAATCTAGGTCTTCAGTGAGCATGTCCCTGTTATTTTCATTTTTCTACAAACTCATTATTAAATGAAATATGACCCTTTAGAAACATGAAAAACTGTCCCAGTTTTACTCGCGCAATTAGACGTTCACTAGAAAAAAATGAAGAGTTTAGGAAAAAAAATAAAATAACAGGGACATAGCCTAATTCATTTCCTAATTTTCAAGATATAAATTTATGGATAAAACTTATAATTCTCGGAGGGAACACGGGAATACAAAACATCGATTTCGTCATTTTTTCGTAGTTATAATCGCTTTGAGCTGCAGTTGTCCCTTTCGCGTTCTACGGGGTGCGGCAGGCGGTGAGGGGGGGTTCCACTCACACTTATACAACTAGGGAAGGGACTCATAGACATAGTATTTTGAAAAATCCTAGTGATGTTCATAGAAAACGAGTTTAAACCAATACTTCTTACGAAGAAATAGAAGACTAATAGTATGTAACAATATCGATTTAAATGCAATTCAACTATAATATCAATCTTCATATGGCCCATTCTCGTTCAGTTAGACCTTCGGAGAACCTAATGTTGAGATGTCTAGTGCATAGCACTTGTTTTTATGGTGATCTTTCATTGTCTTCTATACTGTTAAGTAGGGAATTTGTTAATAAATATTATATAATATGTAATTGTATTAAAATGTATTACTTTATCATCATAATCATTATTGGCCTTGTACGAGTAGATACATCTTTAAAAAAGAGATGGTTCAAGAGCATTATCGCAAGCTACGGCATTTGCGTTCATGGGTGAAGACTCAGTGAAATTTTCTAACACTTTGCCAGTAATATTTTAAATCTCTTGTAGTAGAAGTCGTACCTATTGTCATCTATTGGGTTCAGACTCCAAGCTGTCATTCAGAAAACCCCTAATAGAAAATCCAATTACACTTTTTGCCTGACTTGTGGATCAAACCCGGGTTCTCATGATCATATGATTGGCTCAAACACCACCTAAATGGTTTTCAAGTTTGTAGTTGATAGCGATCAACGGTTCGAACGGATCGAATTTTTGCGGTCGACATGACTATCAACTGCTCACCCCTAACATCACTCATTAGGTAGAAGAAATTAATTTGAATTGCGTTTTATCGTAATTTCATGATGAAAAACACAAAATAATTAAGTATGTACGTATTACCTATACTCAAACGGATGGCAAAGGCGCAAAATGTATTGGCCGTTTTATACGTAAATGGTGTATTTTTCGTAGAGCGTTCAAAAATAAACGTCCTGCCCCTTTTGCTTTTACCCATTTTCTGAGCAAAATACTGAAAGAAATTCATACAAACAAGCCAAAACCGTAAGTACTAAAGCAAAAGAATCAATACGAATAAGGAAAGAAAAATTTCACCCCCGGGCGGGATTTGAACCACGCACCCTTCGCACCAATCCGGCGCTCTACCACTTGAGCTACCGTGGAGGTACTAGTCGTCGGCGAAATTTTTCTATCCCTTCTACCTAACGCTCTAGGGGCGTGTGTTTATCTATAGGTGGTGCATTTCGCAATCTACCCACCGACAAGTCTAATGTTACAATATTCATATCGAAATTGATAAACACTTTCTTTTTGCTTATTATTTTAAATTTTTAGACAAAGCGGTCTACTCGCATGAAATACAATACGAATACAATAATAATTCTTTCCTTATTCGTATTGTATTTCATGCGAGTAGACCGCTTTGTCTAAAAATTTTAAAAATATTATGCAAAAGAATCAAGTCCGTAAACAACAGCACAGGTCGAAAATTATTTAGGCGATCTATTATTAGGTAGATATTACAATGAAAAGTTATATTTTCAGCAAACGTCTAGACTGACAGGATGAACTGAAAAAGTCAATACTTACCTTCGAAGATAATATACACATTGATATGAATTTATAAGCGCTGGGCGACTGGTGTCATATATACTATAAATATATATTATAGTATCTATTTTTTTATGATATAATATCAGAATAATATAAATACAGATAATGAAGAAAAAAGTTCCTAACAAAAAAATATCCGGGCAAAAATTACTCCTGGGACTGGATTCGAACTCGCATTCGTTGATCGATGACACGATTTTGTGAACGCTGTCTGAATACTGCAACCACTGGTCCATTTCATACTAGACGTAGCTAATGAATTTAAGCAATCATCTTTACGAGAATGTAAATAAAAACAAAAGTCTAAAATAATACCTACGATAAGTACCTACCTAATTTGAATACAAGCGTCACAAACTTTACTACTGACGTGAATATGCGCGCGAAGTCGCAATAATAATCTTCTTACACACACATTCATAGCTCATACTTTCAGGAGCAGAGCGACGGCGATAGTTTTTACAAAAACCGAAATTTTAAATTCTTCGTCACTCTGGTTTCCCGTTAATTTTTTATCTTCTTGTATGGACCCACACGAATGTATTGCCAGTGTCAAGTTTTGTATTTACAGCTTGCTTACACGGGACATTCATGGACAGGGTATACCTATTTATTATAAACATGGGCAACAAAAAGGTGTAGTTTTTTTATGGGAATTCCGTTTATTTTTTACCTTTAAGGAATTAATATTCATGTCGTGAATAATAATAATCAGTGTTTTAGTTGTATCATGAAGCATGCAGTATAGATAAGATGAAGTGCCGGACTCCATACAGACGCGTGTAGAAGTCAGGCGCCCCGCGCGCGCAAGGCATGCCCCACGAAACCATGCCGCATTGCGCCCCGCTAGTCAATGATACTAGGGCGCTGCCTGAGTCTCCCTGTAAACAAAATTTATTGAAATTATGCTAAACAAACTGCCTCAGTGGCGTAGTGGGTAAAAGCTTGATTGCCGATCATGAGGTCCCGCGTTCAATCCCCAGGTAATGTAAAATGTTAGATATAGGATTTTTCCATTAGGAATTATTTCTGTACCAGCCTGGGGTCTGAAACTGAGCCCGGTAGATGGCATTAGGCTCGCCGCCCATTACATGGGACTAATAACATACCAGCGAAATGTGGGTGTACCTACTATGGGACTGAGTTCTGGGTACATCTCTGCCTAGCCCTTCGGGAAAAAGGCGTGATTGTATGTTATGTTATTCCAACAAATTCTGCACAACGCTAGGACTATGAATCCTACGAATATTATAAAGGCGAAAGTTTGTCGGTGAGTGTGTGCTTGTTCCTTCTTTACGCCAAAACCACTGAACCAATTGGGTTGAAATTTGGTGTGTAGCTAGCTTAGAACCTGAAATAACACATAGGATCTACTTACTTACTATTTCTATCTACTACTACTTTTTATCCAGGTATTCCCACGGGAACATTGCCTATACGGGTAAAAGCCCGCGGGGCATAGTTAGTAATGGCTAAAAACTCTATCTATGAGAAAACTTTATAACTTATATCTTACATTGCACATGCCATGACCAACGGAATGGAGCGTGCATATCTCGAGGCGAGGATCTAGCGGTGGAGCCACGGCAGCCCATTGCTCTGAAGAGTTGATGCCTTCAGCGCATTGCTGTGGCGTTAGAGTTTCCACGTACAGGAGCTGCAGCTCGTCTGGAGTCGGGGCCAGGTGCTGGAACCGTGGACATTCAATATCTAGCATTTGCATATATGCTGCGGCTGGCGGGGCCTAGCAAAAATAGTATACTTAATATTAATTAGATATTATACAAGTTACTAGAACAAAGAATTTTCTCTTCTAGACTTTCGAAGCGTTTGTTATTTGATAGTTTCAAATCATATATTTATATGATTTGAAACTATCATGATTGTAACAATTTAATCACTTTTTACTATCCAAAAAACGTCGAATCATAAGACAAAACCTGCGGTGCTGTACCGCATTAAAAAGCAACTCACCACAATATCTCCTATAATCTTCCACTCAGTACTACCCCAGCCAGTCACATACATTTCTTCTCCACCATCCACCCACTCGAAATTCAGGGCAATCTTCCCCACCAGCTCGTTGAAGACCAAACTATCGCTCAACAAGAGGATACCCACATCGTACTTGATGATGTCTTCATCCCAATTGGGGTGGATGAAATGTTGTAGGAAATCAACGCGGAGGCCGCCTGAATGCCAGATGTTGGATCCGACGCGACCGTGGAATGTTCTGAAAGAGTACCTCTCCGATGTATCTAATTATGATTTAATTGGTGGTTAGATAATAGAAACTAAGAAGAATTCAACAAACAAGAAACAAAGATATAAGAAAGAAAACTAAGATAACAAATACCCTTCAGTATAGTTTACGATAGAGGAGGAGATGGGCGGATCATATATCAAGGTATCAAGACAAAAGGCTATGTTATAACAAAATGGTCGGGTCCTACAGGCAAACCGTGCGTGGGAAGACAAAAGAAAGATGAGCTGACGACATCACAGTGGCAGCTGGGAAAAATTGGATAGATGTTACCACCAATAAAAAAAATGGAAGAAGATGGAGGAGGCTTTTACCTACAAGAGACCACACATCGCATAACTCACCAGTCAACTTTTAAGATTATGTAAATTTCATGATATTATGTAGAATTATGAAACTAAAATAAATATATAATAAACTAGCGACCCGCCCCGGCTTCGCACGGGTAGCAGAAGTAGGTATAGTGGACGTTTAACAGGAGTAAATTCGTGATACATTGTATTTTAATAGATATAACCCTAATGGTTTACGCAGCGCACGCAAATTAATGACTATTTCTGTTACAATGACCAAACCTTAACACATGTATAAATTTATCGTAGGCTATTTTGTAGATATTGGTAAATACTACAAACCCCTAGTACATTACTTTAATCTACCATCAATAGTTTTCACACCGCATGAAAAATAATCACTGCTTCGATTATTGTGACTAAACCAGAAAAGATGAATATAATCTATGTATATACTGTTTTGTAGGTATTGATAATGACTACAATCCCCTAGTACATTACTTTAATCTACCACCGATAGTTTTCACACCGCATGAAAAATAATCACTGTTTCAATTATTGTGACTAAACCAAAAAAGATGGATATAATCTATGTATACTGATTTGTAGGTATTGATAAGTACTACAAAACCCTAGTACATTACTTTACTCTACCACCAATAGTTTTCACACCGCATGAAAAATAATCACTGTTTCGATTATTGTGACTAAACCAAAAAAGATGGATATAATCTATGTATACTGTTTTGTAGGTATTGATAAGTACTACAAACCCCTAGTACATTACTTTACTCTACCACCAATAGTTTTCACACCGCATGAAAAATAATCACTGTTTCAATTATTGTGACTAAACCAAAAAAGATTGATATAATCTATGTATACTGTTTTGTAGGTATTGATAATTACTACAAACCCCTAGTACATTACTTTATTCTACCACCAATACTTTTCACAGCGCATGCATATAATGTCTGTTTAGATTATTGTGACTAAACCAAAATAGATGGATAAAATTTCCGTGGACTATTTTGTAGATATTGATAAGTACTACAAACCCCTAGCACATTATATTATTCTACCATCAATGGATTTCACAGCGCACGCAAATTTATGAATATGGTAATTATATTATGTGACACCTTGGTTCACAATATTGCAGTTTTCTTACGGATCCCCATTTTTTTTCAAAATCTCATATAGCCTATGGCACTCACACTGAATTAAGCTATCCATAAGTGAAAGAATTTTTAAAATCGGTCCAGTAGTTTCGGAGCCTATTCGTTACAAACAAAAAAACAAAAAAACAAAAAATCAAAAAAACAAAGTTTCTCTCTTTATAATATTAGTATAGAAGTATAGATAGTATAGATATAGATATAGATAGAGAACATTAACTTCTTATAAGGCAGTGGAAGACTAGCCTGGTATGGACATGTTATGTTAAGGGATGAAAGAAACCGTAAAAGTCAAAGTCAAAGTCAAAAGTCAAAAAGATTTATTCAAATAGGTCGGTCACAATCTGACACTTTTGTACGTCAATGAAAATAAACAGTAACGAGTCTACCGTGCGTTCGGAAAGATACCTTTACAAGAAGAACGCACAAGAAACTTGTAGGGCTTAATTTTTTCAACTGATTGTTTTACAATATTTGGTTTGGTTACACTCGTTTGTTTAGAAGGTGCCGCGTGGTGGCTATGCGGAAGTTCCCAAGCATCTTTGTCCTCTATGTACTGATTTACATTATAATAAGCATTCTTTAGTAAAGTAGATTTTATATAGGTTTTGAATTTACCCTCTGAGAGCCCCGTTATCTCTTGGGATTTTATTATAGAAACGTACACTATTTCCTAAGAATGATTTTTTATTTGTTTTAGATAATCTAAAGCTAGGTATAGCTATTTTGTCTTTATTCCTAGTATTAAAATTATGGAGGTCACTATTTAATTTGAATTTATGTAAATTTTTACGCACATACATGATGTTCTCATAGATGTATAAGGATGGTAGGGTCAGTATGTTTATTTCTTTAAATAATTCTCTAAGGCATTCGCGTGGACGCATCTCATAGATGGCACGAATCGCACGTTTTTGTAGTATAAAGATAGTTTCTATATCTGCAGCTGACCCCTACAACAAAATCCCATACGACATTAAGCTGTGGAAATATGCAAAGTAGACTAATCTCGCCGTGGCTATGTCTGTTAGTTGCCTAATTTGGTAAACCGCGTAAGCTGCAGAGCTTAGTTTCCCTGAGAGCTCGGTGATATGAGTGAGTTTAGAGTCTATATGTATGCCAAGGAACAAAGTTGCATTGTAGATATTGAGTCTTTCACCGTCAAGAACTATGTTTGGTTCTATACTTCTGACGTTAGGCAAAGAAAATTTCAAACATTTAGTCTTTTTCGCATTCAATAACAGATTGTTTGCCGTGAACCATCTGGATATACTTGCTAAAGTATTATTAACATGTGTGAGTGAGGTATCCTTCCTATCAACTTTAAAAATCAATGACGTATCATCGGCAAATAGAACTATATCTGCTAGACCTTGGACCATATAAGGCAAATCGTTAATATAAGCCAGAAACAGGAAAGGACCCAAAATTGATCCCTGTGGGACCCTCATTTTGACAGAAGAACTAGCAGATGTGATCCCATTGACGCTTACCTTCTGCTGCCTACTAGATAAGTATGATTCCACCAAGTTCAGGGCATTCCCATGAATTCCATATACTTCTTGCGCAGTAACGTGCAGTGTTCTACACAGTCGAAAGCTTTGGAGAGATCACAAAACACTCCAATGGCATCCTGTGAACGCTCCCAAGCCTCCAAGACAAGAGTCATGAGATGACAGCCCGCATCGGTTGTTGATCTACATTTGGTGAAACCATACTGGTTAAAATGCAATATGCTATTTTTATTGAAATGTGACAGCAGTTGGTTCAGCATCAATTTCTCAAAGATTTTACTTAATACTGGCAAAACAGAAATTGGCCTATAGTTGGAGGGATCTGTCTTAATTCCCGATTTAAAGATGGGAGTGATTTTACTTATATTCATTAGATCCAAAAAAAAAAAATGTAACCAAAAGATCTATGCGTATGAATGTTAGCGGTTATTCAATGAGGGGGAATCCTCAAAAGATGTGAATGAACTGTGGGAATAATCCTTATTCTGCGTGATGCACGTGTTTGCGTGAAAAAAGAGTTAAGTATTACACTGAAGCACGCAAGACACTGATTACTGATAGACTGGAACGGCAGAAGAAAACGTAAGGCAGGAAGCCTAAGAAGGCTTAATTTTTTTGGTATTATGTTTTAACTTTGTTTATTTTAATTTTGACTACCTATTACTAGATTTTTTTTTTATTTAAAGATAAAATTATTGTTCAGTATCATTAAATTTTTATGTTGTTCCATTAATATTTTTAAGCATGCTGTCTTCATCCGTAAATGTTGTGACATTTAGATTTAAGATACTGAATAATGTAACTAATGAAATAGGAAATGACTAGCTGACCCGGCGAACTTCGTACCGCTATATTTTATTTCTCTAATCGCAACTGAGGAAATAAAACCCTTCCAGTAAAATCGAATTAACTAAAGCTAAAGCTAAAGAGTACTCAATTGAAAAATTCATATTGTTGTACTAAATGCGTGGGGTGCTTATTATAATTACTACAGGTATACTAAACTATCGTTAAAATATTTACAGCAATGAAACGTGAAATAAAGTAATAGAATTTATTTATATTCTAAGAAACAGAACACAGCGCCATCTATTGGGTGTATTTGCAACCTAGATGTCAAACAATATTGAAGAATTTCATCGATGAATCAACGTACACCGCCATCTATGAGAACTTCATAAAACTAAACAGTTAATAAACACTTGCATAAGAAACAATTAATTGATACATTTTATTCGTTTACATTCACGACATAAGCGAATAATTGAGATGATAACTATCCTATCCAGTAAGTTAGACCAAAATACGGGTACATGTGAAATTTGATTGAAATCGGTTCAGTAGTTTTGGAGTTTATTCGTGACATACATCGTGACACAAGATTTTTATATATATATATATATATATAAGATGTACACAATGTACATCATTTCCTACAAAGAGCTCCATAGTAACGTCTGCCAATTTCTCGCACTAGCAAACCTAAGAAAAATAGTTTTGAAAGACTTACGTATCCAGAACATGGTTCTCTATAAAATGCGTGATGCAATGAGCAGCAGTAAGCACATGAGTTGAGGTGACAATAGAGCCTCCACAAACGACCCGCGGTCTAGCCCCGACTAGTAGGGCGACCATGTGAGGGGCGTAGCCTGCCGGGGCGTCTGTACCACCGTGGATGCGAGGCGAGCCTGGATAGACAGATAAACCTCAGGTCAACAAATACAAATACAAAAATTATTTATTGGAAAATTCAGCAACGTTATTTTAATTTTAGGAATTAGATTAGTGACTGAGCAAAGGCTAGTCGAATTAAAATGATAATTATAGGTAAGTAAGTATACTGCTGGTGTTTTCTTTAAGTGTTTAAGGTTAGCCAAAAGGTCTATTGCGCATTCGTAGACTTGGAAAAGGCCTATGACAGATTGGTGAGGGATGAACTGTGGTCAACATTGTCTGTGTATGGGGTGAGCGCCAACTTGATACGAGCACTGAAATCACTACGAGGGTTCCAGTGCTTGTGTCAGGGTAGACGGAGCTTACACAGACTGGTTTAACATCGAAAAAGGTCTTAGACAGGGATGTGTAGCTTCGCCATGGCTGTTCAACTTATTCATAGACAATTGTCTGAAAGATTTGAAAGAAAGTGCGTATGGTTTAAGAATGAATTAGTTGACCGTCAAATGCCTCCTATACGCTGATGACCAGGTCATACTGGCATCATCAGAGAAGGAGTTGCTATTACGAATGCTGCTTTAACAAGCAAAGGGATGAAAGTGAATGTAAGCAAAACGAAAGTAATGGTTTTTGAAAGAGAAGAATGTATGACAATTTGCAAGATTCTGATTGATGGAGAAAGATTGGAACAAGTAAAAGAGTTTGTATGTTGGTGCGTATACTCAGAACGCCCGGTAGATTGCCATCTACCGAGCACAGTTCCAGAGTCCAGGCTGTCTAAGATATAAATAATAGAAAAATAAAAAAAATAGAAAAATCCTATATCTTAAATTTTCCTGATGTGGGGTTCGAACCCGGTACCACATGATCGGCAGTCGAACTTGCACCCACTACGCCACCGAGGCAGTCAATAAATAAATCAATAATAATAGTCGATAACTGATCATGAAAAATTAAATAAAAATGTTAATGATCAAACCAACTATTATTTATTTGGTCTAAGGAGGTTAAAGGTACCTACTACATACCATTAACAGATAATAATTCACAAAAAACCGTCACTGCTATAAAGATCTTTGTTATAAAAATCATTTTAATTTTGTAATAATAATTTAATATCCTTTTTTGGGCAAGTGCCTCAATATCAAGACAATCAAGACATAATATAATATTACTAAATTCAATATTTAGGATTCTAGGTATTTAGTTCCTTATTAATAAATGCATTATAATGATTATTTTGGCATTAGTATCATTTTATATTACCTATCATTTTATACTTATATATCTAAGACAAAGAAATTTTATCAACATAGGTTGATAAATTTTCATTCCAGCAAGGTCGTATTTATGTTGAATGCAGTTCATTGCCACTTCAAAGATAATATGTACATTAAAAGGTTAATAAATAGCACGATAATAATATCACAAAATGACATTGACCATAAACATCACAGACAATTATTATTACTAGATTCTAGATCTAAATCTTATCAATCAGAGCTAATAAGCTATATAAGTACCTAGGTAGAATTTACTGTAGAAAATTGACTGACTTGGCACGTCTGTAACACAGAACACATGGTCTGTAATCTGTAGGTAAAGTTGGTAGGTCTGTAGGATAGTCCGGAGTGCCGAGACACAGAATTCCGCACAGAATAAATAATAGTACTCCCGTAGAGGTAGATCCAGGAATGTGCAGCTAGTTATACAAGACGTTACAATAGGATGTAAGTTACCTAACCTTCTAACTAACCAATTTACTAAATAAAGTATTACAATATTAGCTCAGAAAACGGACTCGGAAACGGACACTTTCTATCCTAATATAGGTAAAGTTAACATAGGTAAGTTATAAAAACAAAACGTAATAAAATGTTTAAAAAATATGTAAGATTGTATATAACTGAAATAACGGAAAACTATGTAATATATACAGTTAAAAAACAATAAAGACACATAATTTAACTGTGTTTATTTTTTCGTTCGAACACCTACTTATTCCTGTATTGTTATGTCCTAGTTTTGGTGTACAATAAAGTGTTTATCTATCTAACTATATTGAGATTAGGGTTATGGGGCTTTAAATAAAATGCGCAATGGTGAGGGAAAGGTGTAATTTAGTAGGTTTAAAGAGTTACACTTGTTACACAAAAATTATTGGACCGCCATTAGCCGAGCACTACCACAGAAAAAGAAAAAAACTTAACTTAAGGGATGAGACACAATGATAGTGATGTGCTTATATTGCAACATTACAACAAACTACCTATCTACTTAATTTTAAGGTGGTCCCTCTCCAACATATTTCATTTTGTATGGAAGAGAGACCCCGTTAAGTACACCTACTTAATGTTAAATTGTGAAAGCTTGTTTCAAGATAAAATATAAAAAAACAAGTACTGTTAATATTTTTTTTCTTCTTATATGGACCCACACGAATGTATTGCCAGTGTCATGTTTTGTATATATAGCCTGCTTACATGGACTCACACGTTAGTGTATTTGCCAGTGTCAAGTTATATACATTTTCAAGTTATTATGGTCAATTAGTCAATTCAGAGTCAGGGCAAGCCCAGTCAAGTCACAGCTCTAGTAAAGTGTTGGTCTTTACAAGAAGCTGCCGGAATTTTGGTGGGAACACGAAAAATCACATTTCAACTCTTGCATCGCTTGCCAAGAAACTTTTGTATCTTCGAAAACACTCAACATGTAATATTCCACCATTATTACACGTTAAACACTCGAAAATGCATTGATAACTGATAAAGATACGTGAGCCAAACTGTACTCTTCGGCTTCCCGCCAAAACTCTCAGTACTGATAAAAAATGTTTGTTTTAGGTAAAGTCTATTATTTATTCTGTGGTAAAGTACAACATTGTAAACCCCTAAGACGTTACAGCCAAGGCCTCAGATATGAATCCCCTGTAGTGTTGAACTCTGACGAACACATCAGGCGCTCCGACGGCGCACGGTCTCCCCCACGACACAACGCCGACTTGCACCCTTCTCTTCAACAACACTAGTGCACTGCCTGAGTCTCCCTGCAATATGAATTTTTTTATCAATATCACCAACTCAGCCATAGGACGTCCACGAGAATGACCAGCACGTCTGGCTCAAGGAACTTTTTATAAACAAGTAACTTTTTTTAAACAAGGAACGAAGACTACGCGAGTAAAACCGCGGGGCCCAGCTAATTCTATATACTTAATACTTACATGACACATGCCATGTCCAGGGGAATGAAAAGTGCATAGTTCAGCGCGAGGGTCGACCGGTGGCTCCCACCACCCTGGCACGGAGGTCTCTGCCATGCCCTGAACACATTGCTCGTGGGTCAATGTGCTGACGTGGAGGACCTGCAGGTTTGATGCCGCATTGTCCCATAGCTAGAAAACATTTCGTACTTCTTTATAGTATAATAGATGTAGCGTCCGTGGTCCAGCGGGAATTTGCCCGGCCTTAAATCCGGAGTACCTGGATCGAATCTCAACATGTGGAATTTTCACCTGGGTGCTACCGTGCTGTTTTCCCGGCTGTTTCCTTTAAGATATGTAGGGGGCAGTCGTTAGGTCATGTCGGAGGCTGCGTAGGAATCTTGGCGACCTGAAACTCTGACAATATGGGTTGTGTCCATATAACCCATATGAATTGACTCGAGATCTGTTAGAGTATAAATTCAAATTATTTATTTATTTATTTATGATGCCGTGGTACTACAACAAAATAACACGCTCTTTTCCCCAAAGGGTTAGGGTTGAACCCTTCGAACACTGTACACAGGACCCAATCCCACAGAATACATAAATAAAAGTAAAAAATAATAGTACTAATAATAGTATTTAGTACTTACTAAATACTAACTAACGCCCATTGTAGGTACACGGCCTACTCAAAAAATAAATAATTTTGTATGTGCTTATTATAGCGTGGGGCTCCACACCTACCTATATCGCAACCATGTTAACATTTAATTTTTTTTTTAGAATAATCTTCTAAATGGTGATAAGGACCCTGCCAAATTTCATGTTGCTGGACCAACGGGAAGTACCCTAGACGTTTTAGCTCAGATGCGCAAAGTATGGACATACATTTAATGTTTGACCTGGCCGTGGATCGAACCCGGGGCCTGCAGCACAGAAAGCGCAGAGCTACTACCATCTGAGCCAACAAGGCTGTCAAATGTACCCTTATAATTATTTCTACACCTGTTTGTTACCCGCCTTGTTTGCTATAGGTATTTGTACTTACCCTCTGGGTGCCCCATCCAGTAACAAAACCCCTAGCACCTCCATCAACGAATTCAAAATGTAACGGTACAACGGCCACCTTGTTCTCTACTAGCTCGATATTATCTGTGATGAGAACCCCGATATCGTTCTTAATGTTCCACGCGTCGTATTCCGAGTGGATGCGGTAGTTCTTGATGGACACTTCTGTTCCGTGGAGCCACGAGTTGGAGCCAACTGCTATGTGTAGTGTGCTGAGAAGAACATTTTTGAGTAAGTATAAATGCCCCGCGGTTTCACCTAGTCTTAGTTCCCGTGGGGATATAGGGATAAAAATGCCCTGTGTTGTTCCAGGGTCTAAAATCTACCTATATACCCAATTTCGGCTCAATCGGTTCAGTAGTTTTGGCGTGAAAGAGTAACAAACAAACATCCATCCATCCATACTCACAAACTTTCGAATTTATAATATTAGTAGGAAGTAGGAACTGGGATACTACTACTACTATATTATTAATTATGTATAGGTAGTAGGATAAAATTATTATAATATTCCGATTAAGGTATACGCAGATAGCTGGGTGGATTCTGTAGGATACAGTCGTTACAGTATGAGATGATGAGACTAAGCGTATGTGCGCGTGAGACGAATACAGCTGTATATATGACAGCTTCGATGTATACACATAAATACAGGTAGGTAATAATATTTTATTGTACTCTGTAAAATATAGTTTGATACCTAACAGCTAAACAAAAATCCATTTTTAGCTATAATTGCGAAAAATAATTGGTATTTATTTGATTAATCATTTGAATTATATATTATTTGATGTGATACCATTTATGTAGGTATACCTTGTTTATGGAAATACCAATGTTTTGTAGTGGTAGGCCTCTTTTGCAGGGGGCCGCCTGGGGAAGTACCACACCTTTGCCAGTTATTCATCCGCCAAGCAGTAATGTGCAAACGTTACTGTGTTCCGGTATGAAGGGCAATGTTACCAGCGAAATTACTGAGCATGATGAGATTCAACAGCTTATATCTCAGGGTAACAGGCGCAGTGCAGTGCCGCGCAGAATTTTGAATTTTAAACACTGTGTGGCACTGTGTCTGATATGGGCAATCATGATGCTTACCATCAGGCACCTGATTTGTTCGTCTTGTCACTCACTATCATAAAAATAAAAAATAAAAAAAAAAAAAACCAAAAAAAAAAATTTTTTTCAGCGGTCTCGTATAATATATCAAGCTATATTATATTTTACAAGGTATAGTGATGGAAAGCACTCCAACTTAAAAAAAATAGTCTACTTACTTCAAAAGACTCCCGTCCCATGTAATATAGGAGGTGATACAATGCGCTGCACTGAGCACATGGTGTATGCCAATAATTGAGCCGCCACACGTAAAAGATTTAAAAAAATAGCCCACGAGCATGCCGGCCATGTGCGGCGCGTAGCCCTCGGCAGCGTCTTGACCTCCGACTATACGAGACTCGAAGAACTGACTGAATTGTGATGGTCTGTCCAGGGGAACTCCTGTTTCAAACAGTGTTCTTATTTTGTAAAGGAAATCTTTTTATACTTTGTTTTTAAATAAGTATGAACGTGTGTTGCAATGTATTTAAACGAAAAAACTCGAACTACATGATTACAGGCCGTTTATATTTATTTTACCTCTAGCTCAAAATGTAGCCAGCTCTTATTCCTATTAGCATAAGAGCGCTGTCAGAGGTAAATAATTCTGAACCGTCTCTAGGTCTGTAGTGTAACCTAACCTAACCTTACGGTTAGGTATAGCTTGACTAGCTTGATACCACACCTGACAACTTAACAAAAAACTTAACAATAATTCAAATGATTAATTAAACCAAGAGGGTATTTAATTAATCATTTGAATTATAATTGAGGCACCTGTTACGATACCATTTACGTACTACTTAATTTAAAGAAATATGAGCAAAAATTGATTTTTGTTCAGCTGTCACGTATCTGTATCATAGTATCAAGCTATATTTTACAAGGTATAACGAAGTGATGCAATCACATCTTGGACACTTCTATTGATGCAAAATAAATTAAAATATTAAAAAGGATGCTTAGGTAATAATGAAAATGAATAATTGGTGGTAGTGACAACCGTTATTTCTTCCAGACAACTACCTATGTTGAAACTAAAAAGCGCCTGTCGATATTGGGAAACATGTATACTGTGTTTATTGCTATTAAAAATAGGTAGGAGTTAATGGGGAATGTCCAAATTATCTTGACCTCCATTTTTATTTTAGATAATGAAAATATAGAGCAATATAAGAAACTAATTTGAATATTTTTGCTATTTTCGTCGTAGTTATTTTTAAAAACATTTTTAAAAATTTGAGAATTTTTGGTGATGATGACGTCATCATAAGCTTTATAGACGGTGACTGCGGCCTCAACAGAAAAAAAAAAGGCAATGAAATTCAGATTGTCAATGTCATTATATTATCACACACCTATAACCCCACTTTTCTAAAAAAACTGTTCATTGCTTTTTTTTTTTCTTCTTTTATGGACCCACACGAATGTATTGCCAGTGTCAAGTTATATAAATTTTCAAGTTAATATGGTCAATTCAGAGTCAGGGCAAGCCCAGTCAAGTCACAGCTCTAGTAAAGTGGTGGTCTTTACAAGAAGCTGCCAGTAAACAATAAAATCACAGTAACTTTCTAAGATTTTGCAGTCGGCTAGATATAGGTTATGTTTACATACATCGACATTTGACAACTTAATGACATAAAAGAACATTTCACTTTTTTTTTTTTTTTTTTAGGGTCACACGTTTTTCCATTAATCTACTTGTGACGTCATCTAAGGTCAAATGAAGGTTATTCAATTAAAGCCGAAAATAATAATAATCCGTGATTATTTTCTGTTTTTAAGTAATGGGTAGTGATCAGCAACCTTATTCCTCCAAATGGTTTTGAAATTACAAAAAACAAAAATAAATAGACATTCCCCATTATAAGACGTTATTTCTTACCACTGGACATTTTTCCAAGGACTCCCAAAGCAAATACGATGTGAACGTGAACAAACATTTTGAGAGTATTATTATATTTAACTGATACATTTTCCACCGAAACATACGGTATTTATAATAAAATAATATTATTGTGATAGATTATCATATTTTTTAACCCCATTGACTTTAATGACTTAATTTTCTTTGTTAATTATTATTTATACGCTATCCAAAAAAGATCTACATATTAGTATTGAATTATGGGGCATTAGCATTCTAAAAAAACTCATTCTCTCTCTTATCGTGCATTAGCAGGTAGATGTGCTTTTAACTTTTAGATAGTATCATTGATTTAAAGAAAAGGGGAGATGAGGTACTGGTTTATTTTACATACAGAGTAAGTTTCAATTAATGCTATGCTTGATATAACACCGAATAATCATTATTATAAATCTTTAATAATAATTATAGTATTCAGTGCTTAGATTCAGTGCGAAGGAATTTCTACCAAAATTCAGTACTCATGTTTTTGAACGCATCATCTTCTGTCAAAAGTTTGTTAGTACGATATTCACTCTTATGTCTTTGGATTAAAGCTCAATTTTTAATATCACTCCGCCTTATTAATATTAGATAATGTTTTGATTTTGTTTTGTAAACAAATCTTCAGAAAAACAAAGCTGATTGAAACAAATGACTGAAAATATTCTAAAACACATAAAATTAGAGTTGTATTGTCTTCCAGCTAAAATCAAGAAGTCCAACATATATTTATTCGAGAAAATGGAGTTAGACTTGAAAATTAATCAAATTGTGGGTAGTCATTACGAAATGTTCCTCAGCTTCTTTCAAATCTTGTGTTCTATTGCCCTTTCTGCACCAGCCGTCCTCATCACACGTGGTAAGTTCTTTTTTTAACTAATTTTAATGCCTATTTTACCTTCAATTGTCGAAATACCACTAAATCTAGTTACTTACTTATATTAATTTGCGTTTTCAGGTAAAAATGGACCAAAGAAGCACCGTAATGGATTACCCTACATTATTTATCCCCAAGAAGTGCACCCCACTTGAAACAAACTGTGAAATATCAGACAATGTTTATATTGATTTAAACATTACTACACCGGACACAGAAGGTAATAATAAACTTATTTATTCTGGATTTTGTAATGTTAAACTTATAGACTCTCACAATATGCCAATTGAAGAAAATCCGACCACAGAAGTGAATGAGGTAGAACAGATGCCGGTAATTTTATCAGAAGCCAATCATATGTCTTTTCCGTCCAATGATTCTGTATGGATAGATCCGTCTCAAAGCCCGCATGTATACAATCATTATGATACAAAGCTTGAAGGATCCACATTTGATTCGCGTATCACAGTTGAACAGCACAACACGTACATAACTCAGAATGTGTACAATTACAAAGATACCGAAGAGCATAGAAGGGGCAGGAAGGATATAAATGAACTTTACAATGAAAGTGAATTAGAATGTGGGGTTTTCTTGTCACGATTACCTGAGGAGATACGAAATGAGACTCGAGCAAAAGCTAAAAAAGAAAAGAACTACGTACAAAATGAGAATAATGCACTAAAACAGTTGATGTCAGAAGATATGCAGCCGACTTCCAAACAAAGGAAGACTATATTGTTCTTAGGAAATGAGGACTCCCATCTCGGTCATACTATACAGAATATTTCTTACAATGACCCAATGCTCAAATGTTCTGAAAAGGAAGTTGATAATGAACTCATCAGTGGTAAGTCATCTATTGTACTCTCTTTCTTATCATTAGAATTTTTTTTGTTCTACTTTTTTGTAGTGGTAGGCCTCTGTTATTGTATGTGCTTAAATTTTTTTTTGTTTTGTAGTGGTAGGCCTCTTTTGCAGGAGGCCGCCTGGGGAAGTACTACACCTTTGCCAGTTATTCATCCGCCAAGCAGTAATGTCCAAACATTACTGTGTTCCGGTATGAAGGGCAATGTTACCAGCGAAATTACTGGGCATGATGAGATTCAACTACTCATATCTCATGGTGATAGGCGCAGTGCAGTGCCGTGCAGAATTTTGAATTTTAAAATACTGGGTGGCACTGTGTCTGATATGGGCAATCATGATGCTTACCATCAGGCATCTGATGAGCTCGTCTTGTCACTCACTATCATAAAAAAAAAAAAAAAAATTTTTAAAAAAAACCTGTGCTAAACATGTATATTTGTTTTGTAGTGGTAGGCCTCTTTTGCTGGGGGCCGCCTGGGAAAATACCACACCTTTGCCAATTATTCATCCGCCAAGCAGTAATGTGCAAACATTGCTGTTCCAGTCTGAAGGCAATGTTACCAGGGAAATTGCTGGGCATGATGAGTTTTAACAACTAATATCTCAGGATGACAGGCGCAGAGCAGTGCTGTGCAGAATTTTGTATATTAAAACACTGGGTGGCACTGTGTCTGATATGGGCAATCATGATGTTTACCCTCAGGCACCTGATTTGCTTGTCTTGTCACTCACTATCATAAAAAAAAACTTGCTACATGCCATCTTATTGGCTCTGCAGCCTTTATTAGTTCTGTTCTGAAAATAGTTGGAGTTACTCTTATCATTGGAATGTATGGGGTTCTATCCCCACCCTAGGAAGTGGAAAGAAATAGTCTCTGCCTACCCCAATGGGAACATGCATGACATATCTGTGGTTGAAATGTATTGTAAAGTGGACTCCTTTTCCTCACTTAGACTCTTATCTGGTCTGTTGTATGTGAAGTCCTGGCTAATCTAGCCTGCCTAACTCCGCACAGAAGCTCAGAAGCTTTCTGGGAACTTCGCAGGCTTTGTGAAGTGATCTCAAAAACATATCTCTGGTTCCTGCCAGTTAGGTTGAGAGTCAGGTTCTGGGCATGCATAGACTATATAAACTGTTCAGCCACAAGTAGAAAGCCGGCATGAATTATCTTTCATAATTTATATATGGAACAACTTCCACACATGGTCATCTGGTCCCAAACTAGGCTAGAAGCCTGTACTATGGTAACCAGAAGACTGATATACATACATATACCTCCCAGACAGGGTTTAAACAGACAAGCTCATGCGCACAAATGTTTGACCTGCCTAGGGATCGAACCAGGGACCTGCGGCTCAGAAGGCAGGGTCACTATCAGCTGGGTATATTACAATGATGATATTTTAAAATGTTAAACTACATAAGACTTAGAACTACATAATCACGCCTTTTTTCCGGAAGGGGTAGGCAGAGGTGTACCCAGGACTCCGATAGTAGTTACACCCACATTTCGTCAATATGTTATTGGTCCCATGTAATAGGGGGCGAGCCTATTGCCATCTACCGGGCACAGTTCCAGACTCCAGGCTGTCAAAGAGATAGTACCAAAGGAACAATACAATAACACTGCCTGACCTGGTGATAGAACCCGGGACCTCATTACTAACAGTCGAGCTTACGCCCACTACGCCTTTATTGAACAACCGACATATTATATACTGATTTTTTTTTATGATAGAGAGTGACAAGATGGTACTGATGGTAAGCATCATGATTGCCCATATCAGACACAGTGCCCCCCAGTGTTTTAAAATTCATAATTCTGTGCGGCGCTGCACTGCACTGCGCCTGTCACCCTGAGATATTAGTTGTTGAAACTCGTTATGCCCACTAATTTCGCTGGTAACATTTGCACATTACTGCTTGGCGGATGAATAACTGGCAAAGGTGTGGTACTTCCCCAGGCGGCCCCCTGCAAAAGAGGCCTACCATTACAATCTTCACTAGCTCACTGGTTTATCTTCACTAGTTTTAAGTACCTATCTTAGATCCTGAGTTTCAGCATCCCATCCTACTAATATTATGAATCTGAATGTTTGTGTGTATGTTACTTTTTCACACCAAAACTTCTAAATGGATTGGCCTAAAATTTGTATGTAAAAATAGCTTAGACTCTGGAATAAGACAGAGTACTATTCAGCAAGTAACCACAGAGCTCAGTTAATTTATAATAATACCAATTTTTCTTACAAACTTTAGAAGTTTAATTATATGTATGGCTTGCTACGATATTCTTTATCGCTGTCTACTACATTATTACTGTTATAAGCCTGATCTGTGCCACAGCTCGGCAAAGGCCTCCACCCTCAAACCACTCTGCAGTCCACTGGCCTATTCTGCTGGTCCTCGCAATAGCGATATATCTCGCCCAGCCATCAAGTAGACTTGCTGTTTACATTTCAATGAGTAAAATAAATTATATTTTATATTTTTATTTATTTATTTATTATTAATTACAAAAGTAAACTTACAGCATAGCCAAAGCGTTTACAATGTTATACTAAAAACAATTTTCTTATAAATAGCCCAAATGGGGTCCTCATGGATGTCAGCACTTTGGACCTCATCAAGGAAACAGTTAATTACGAGTATGTATACTGCCCTTGCCGTGGGCGCATTACTGGCATACCACGCGGAATGGTGCGGAGCGTGCGTGGTTTGAATCCCGCCCTTGGGTGAAATATTTTCTTCCCATTTCATATTGTAACATAAATTCTGTGTACCAAATCATTATGACTTATCCAATTTTGGCTTTCTCTTACTTTTTCCAGAGTCTTCATCATCCCTCACAACGCCTGTAAAGAAGAAGTACCAATGTGACAAATGCAAGCAAATATTTGACCAAATATCTGCCTTCCGCCAACATATGGTCGGGGATCACACACACAACTTTAAGGCTAAAGACAAAGAGGTCAGTTTCGTTTGCATTGAATGTGGTAAGAATTACAAAAATCAAATGCACTTTGAGAAGCACTGTTTGGGGCATGGGGACCCGGATTTAGAGTGTCCTAAGTGCCATAAAGTCTACGCTACAAAATTTACTTTACGCGCTCATCAGAAGATTCACAATCGCAAATTTTGTTGTAACCTTTGCTCTCGCTCTTATGTCAAAGCCGAAGATCTGAAATCACACATAGAAAAGATACATATAATGGTAATGTGTAATAATGAACAGTGTTCATTCATCGCTCAGAAAGCTTCGGAATTGAATGAACATATTTGTGAAAATGAGACAGAATCAGCAGAATTTGAAAATGATGTAGTTAATGAAGTAGAAGTCATCACTGAGAATTTGAAATCGGAAAATTTAAAAGAAACCGAAGATACTGAAGAGATTACTGAGAATTCAATGGAAAATACGATTTATTTTGACGGTGATGATGATGGTGAAGACGAAATCGGTGCAGAACATTTGAATTCCAACAATATAGACTTAAAAACAACTCAAGATACTGAAAACATTTGTACAGATTCGTCAGTGGGTAAAGTGATGTCAAATAAGATTTATTTTGATGATGATGAAGACGATTTTTATGAAGGTGATGAAATAAATGAACAACTAATGACCGAACAGAATTTAAAGTCAGACTTAGAATCAAAAGAAACTCAAGATAGAATTAGAAAGGCTGACTCGGTGCTTGCTAAAGTCATGTCTAATGAAATATTTCTACTGAATCCTGAAAAGTCTAGGAAACATGGCAGATATAATAAGGTGAGATTTGATTATTATTGCAATATTCTTTACTAAACCATCTACATACCGAATTTTAGCCTAATCAGTTTAGTAGTTCTTGCGTGAAAGAGTAACAAACATCCATCCTCACAAATGTTCGCATTTTTATATTAGTAGGATATAGTATAGGAAATAGGATGTTATTAATTTTAAATGAGTCCTGGTCGAGATTCAGTAGTGTCTATGCTATGCATAACATCACGCCTTTTCTCGGAGGGGGGAAGGGTTTGCTACATCTCCCTGCTGCTGTCTTCCAGTTGAGCTACAACATGGGGCTCTTCAAAAGGAGAGTGAATAGTGTTGCTCGGGTCGGCAACAGATTCAGATTCAGGTTCAGATTCTTTATTGACCATAATAATAACAATTTCTGTTGCAATGGCATGTCAGGTATAAATTACATGAAATACTACTACAACATACTGGCAATACCCCTGGTCTCGCAGGTATCCATAGGCGGCGGTAACCGCGAGCCCTCAGGCACACCGTCTGCGCCTGCCTCCACTGAAGGCATAAAAAGATGTAGTAAGAGCGTACATGGCCTTCAAGGAATTTGACACAATCCTATGAAAAATTTACCAAATCGATGTTTTGCATTCCCGTGTTTCCTCCGAATATAATAACCGAATCCATAAATTTATATCCTGAAGTAATCTATGTCCCTGTCATTTTAATTTTTCTTATAAACCCTTGGTTTACTCATAGTGAACTTCCAAAAACGCAGTTTTACTCGCGTGATTGGACGTTCACTACAAAAAATGTAGTTTATAAACAAAAATAAAATGATAGCGACATACTTTTTTCAACTTTAAAATATCAGGATATAAATATATTCGGAGGAAACAGCGAAATACAAAACATCGATTTAATAAATTTTCCATAGGATTGTGTCAAACTGCTAATATATATAATACTAGCGACCCGCCCCCGCTTCGCACGGGTAGCAGAATTAGGTATAGTGGACGTTTAACAGGAGTAAATTCGTGAATCATTGTATTTTAATAGATATAACCCTAATGGTTTACGCAGCGCACGAAAATTAATGACTATTTCTGTTACAATGACCAAACCTTAACACATGTATAAATTTATCGTGGGCTATTTTGAAGATATTGATAAGTACTACAAACCCCTAGTACATTACTTTATTCTACCACCAATACTTTTCACAGCGCATGCATATAATGACTTTCGATTATTGTGACTAACCCAAAATAGATGGATATAATGTCCGTAGACTATTTTGTATCTACAAAATAGTAACAACTACAAACCCCTAGTACATTACTTTAATCTACCATCAATAGTTTTCACACCGCATGAAAAATAATCACTGCTTCGAATAATGTGACTAAACCTGAAAAGATGGATATAATCTATGTATACTGTTTTGTAGGTATTGGTAATTACTACAATCCCCTAGTACATTGCTTTAATCTACCACCCATAGTTTTCACAACGCATGAAAAATAATCACTGCTTCGATTATTGTAACTAAACCAAAAAAGATGGATATAATCTATGTACACTGTTTTGTAGATATTGATAAATACTACAATCCCCTAGTACATTACTTTACTCTACCACCAATAGTTTTCACACTGCATGAAAAATAATCACTGCTTCGATTATTGTGACTAAACCAAAAAAGATAGATATAATCTATGTATACTGTTTTGTAGGTATTGATAAGTACTACAAACCCCTAGCATATTACTTTACTCTACCACCAATAGTTTTCACACCGCATGAAAAATAATCACTGCTTCGATTATTGTGTCTAAACCAAAAAAGATGGATATAATCTATGTATACTGTTTTGTAGGTATTGATAAATACTACAAACCCCTAGTACATTGCTTTAATCTACCAACGATAGTTTTCACACCGCATGAAAAATAATCACTGCTTCGATTATTGTGTCTAAACCAAAAAAGATGGATATAATCTATGTATACTGTTTTGTAGGTATTGATAAGAACTACAAACTACAAACCCCTAGTCCATTACTTTACTCTACCACCAATAGTTTTCACACCGCATGAAAAATAATCACTGTTTCGATTATTGTGACTAAACCAAATAAGATGGATATAATCTATGTATACTGTTTTTCAGGTATTGATAAGTACTACAAACCCCTAGTAGATGACTTTACTCTACCACAAATAGTTTTCACACCGCATGAAAAATAATCACTGTTTCGATTATTGTAACTAAACCAAAATAGATGGATATAATCTATGTATACTTTTTTGTAGGTATTGATAAGTACTACATACCCCTAGTACATTACTTTAATCTACCCGATTGTTTTCACACCGCATGAAAAATAATCACAGGTATCTTTCCGAACGCACGGTAGACTCAGTACTGTATCTTCATTGACGTACAAAAGTGTCAGATTATGACCTATTTGAATAAATCTGTTTGAGTTTGAGAGTTTGTTTCGATTATTGTGACTAAACCAAAAAAGATGGATATAATCTATGTATACTGTTTTGTAGGTATTGATAATTACCACAAACCCCTAGTACATTACTTTACTCTACCACCAATACTTTTCACAGCGCATGCATATAATGTCTGTTTCGATTATTGTGACTAAACCAAAATAGATGGATAAAATTTCCGTGGACTATTTTGTAGATATTGATAAGTACATCGGGTACCCCTAGTACATCGGGGGGCACGGCAGTGCCCCCGCCAAGTCGAGCGCGAAGCAAACACTGCCGTACCATCCTTTACTGGAACCATTTCGCCGCATTTTCAGGCCCCTATTTGAGAACCTCTGGATAAGACCAGAACGCTGAAATTTTCGTCATCCAGTAAGCTATAGAATCACATACTTAAAATAAAATTTCAAGTCTGTAGGTCATTTAGTTCCGAAGTTAAGCGAAAGCAAAGTTTCGCATTTATGACACTCAGCCACTCACTCATGATCATCAAAAAGAACTAGTACTTCCCATAAACTCAGAGAGCTGAAATTTGGTACAGAGTTAGGGTTTAATGGCCACATAAAGGGAAAACTATAAAAACAAGGATAATCGAAGATCAAAATTTGGTCAAAATATAATTTATTGGACTAAGAGTGGCGGTGATACCCGCACCCGTCGCTAGATGGCGCTGACTTATTTAAAAACGCGCTTACGTTTGTTTTTCCGATTATTTGCATTTCGTTGATTTCGCTTATTAATTCGAGAGGTTTGCGAAGATTTGAATAGGTTAGGGATTTTATGATTAGAGACGGATTACTGATTACTACTTAATTATTATTATTACTACTTAATTATTATTAGATTTAAAAGTACTTTTAATTAAATACTTTATATAATTGTTAGTTTTTTATTACTCTTACTTTTCTAGGTTTTATTTACAGTTAGGTAGTACTTCGAATCGCGTTCGTGTTTATAAGTAAGTACTTTTCTAGTATTCTAGGTTTAGTTTTAGTTTTAGTTGAGCTCTCAGGGAAACTAAGCTCTGCAGCTTACGCGGTTTATAAAATTAGGCAACTAACAGATGTAGCCACGGCGAGATTAGTGTACTTTGCATATTTCCATAGCTTGATGTCTTATGGGATTCTGTTGTGGGGGTCAGCTGCAGATATAGAAACTATCTTTATACTACAAAAACGTGCGATTCGTGCCATCTATGAGATGCGTCCACGCGAATCCCTGAGGGAATTATTTAAAGAAATAAACATACTGACCCTACCATCCTTATACATTTATGAGAACATCATGTATGTGCGTAAAAATTTACAAAAATTAAAATTAAATAGTGACCTTCATAATTTTAATACTAGGAATAAAGACAAAATAGCTGTACCTAGCTTTAGATTATCTAAAACAAATAAAAAGACATTCTTAGGAAATAGTGTACGTTTCTATAATAAAATCCCAAAAGAGATAACTGGGCTCTCAGAGGGTAAATTCAAAACCTATATAAAATCTACTTTACTAAAGAAGGCATACTATAAAGTCAACCAGTACATAGAGGACAAAGATGCCTGGAAACTTCTGCATAGTCGCCTCGCGGCACCTTCAAAGAAAACGAATGTAAGCAAACCAAATATTGTGAAACTATCTGTTGAAAAAATTAAGCCCTACAAGTTTCTTGTGCGTTCTTCTTGTATAGGTATCTTTCCGAACGCACGGTAGACTCAGTACTGTATCCAGGGCCGTCTTAAGTCTATTCTGCGCCGGGGTGCGGGACTCAGCCTGCGCCCTCGTTTTGTTAACACTGCAGCGCGGCACGCGACCGACGACACACTGCAGTATGAAAGGGGTCCTAGTCAACCAAGAAAACACAATACACGTAATTTTTTTCCCCATTTCAAATGAATGAACTTACACTTTATTGACTTAGAGATCATTTTGCTTCAAGTGCGGGCGACCGGACGGCAATGTCAAAGGGCGCAATTACTCGCCTATGACAGACGCATAGGTGCCGAGCCACGCGCCCATTTCAAATGAACTTACACTCTATTGACTTAGAGATCATTTTGCTTCAAGTGCGAGCGACCGGGCGGCAACGTGTCAAACGTACATACATACACTCTCTTTGGATTAGAGATTTAGCTGCGCGCGTGTTGTATTAAATAAAATTGTTATTTGTGTAGTGTAGTAATGCGGTATGACAAGCGCCGAAAGCGTAATAAAAGTAAAAAAAAAATTATTGTTGATGACTTTTTTTTTTGCTTGCTTTTTTGCTCATATTTTGCTCATATGTATGCACATATTTGTCGTAAGTAACAAGTATATAAAACTGTGCAATAGCGTTAAGTTCAATGAAATATCCAAAAATTCAGCGCTCGACAGGCGCCCCCGGGTGCTCCGCGCCCGGGTGCACCGCACCCCTTGCACCCCCTGGTAAAGACGGCCCTGACTGTATCTTCATTGACGTACAAAAGTGTCAGATTATGACCTATTTGAATAAATCTGTTTGAGTTTGAGTTTTTGAGTTTGAGTTTATTTAGGTAGATATTACTTCGTTTCGTTTAAAAATATCATTAATTTAGCTGTATTTCAGTACTAGGTAAGTAATACCTTTGGTACAAAGTTCATTGATAGTTAATTATATTGACACTTGTCTAATAATTAAGAGTTAACGTTTTGTTTATAGATTGAGTAGGCTGAGTATAATATTTTCTTTGAATTCTTTTATTATTAAGACAAAAGAAGTCTTAAACATATAGGTTTTATTATTGTTTTAGTCTAAATATTATCGGTATTTCTGGTTTGTTGTCCATATACTAAAGGTCGTTGAGTTTATTTGTGTTTGATTTCGCAAGATAATATAATAATATAATATCGTAAAAAATGTCGATTAGTAAAATAAGTCAATATGCCTACGTTTCTACAAAAAGAAGTGAAATCCCACCAAAAACATTCTGTAAAAAACTAGCCAAGTCTCGATGGAGCTGCTTGTTTATCTCTAAAAAGTAATGAAATCTAGACAAAGTCGTGCCAAGTCTAAGGTTCCTTACTGTGATTTCTTTATTATTATAGTTAATGTTATGTGACTTGGCCGTTGAAGGGATACTTCTAATCAAGTCCGTCAGTACGTCTATTTTATGTTAGATCGGTGGTCGATTGACGCTCCAAAAAGAAGAGAGCAGAAGTCAGCATTGTCAATCAATGCTGAATGCATGTGCTGCACAATAAACAACAGCCTAAAATGAGACACTAGCGTCCAATTACCAATACCAGTATGGGCTATTATCTCGCTTAACAAACATAGGTAGTTACAACAGATATAACATTACGTGTAAACAAAATTGACTTGTACCCACTAACGTATAAAGAATGTTCAACGGCCAAGTCACACAACATTAACTATAATAATAAAGAAATCGCAGTAAGGAACCTTAGACTTGGCACGACTTTGTCTAGATTTCATTACTTTTTAGAGATAAACAAGCAGCTCCATCGAGACTTGGCTAGTTTTTTACAGAATGTTTTTGGTGGGATTATATAATTCTACCATCAATGGATTTCACAGCGCACGCAAATTTATGAATTTGGTAATTATATTATGTGACACCTTGGTTCACAATATTGCAGTTTTCTTACGGATCCCTATTTTTTTCAAAATCTCATATAGCCTATGGCACTCACACTGAATTAAGCTATCCATAAGTGAAAGAATTTTTAAAATCGGTCCAGTAGTTCCGGAGCCTATTCGTTACAAACAAAAAAACAAAAAAACAAAGTTTCTCTCTTTATAATATTAGTATAGATAATATAATATGGGACAACTTCCACACACGGTCATCTGGTCCCAAACTAGGCTAGAAGTCTGTACTATGGTAACCAGATGATTGATATACATACCTATATAAGCTTATAACACCCATGCTAAGAGGTCCTGTATCCTGTTAAGGAGGCGTTTAGGAGCAGAGGGAATCGAGATGAATCTTATTAAATCTCACGTGGGGGAGAGGGGGGGCTCGGCAAATATCACGCAAAAAAACAGGGTATAAAATTGCGAGAAAACTGAGTTAGATTAATTATATAATGTTTATTCACTAAAATATGGATAAATCTTACTTGTTTTTTTTTAAATCACTATTATTTATTTATTTGACTACTTATTATATCTCTATATTTATATACAACAATTTAAGTCCTACCAAAGAAATATTAAAAAGTAACACACAAAACACTATTTATAAAACTCACTACCTACTACCTACACTATTTATATTTTATATACAAAACCTTACTCATTAAATTAAATCTATTAAACCCTTGGAGGAAGGGTAGGTGGCCAGAATGCTGGCGGCATTGCCCCGTTGGATGCAGATGCTTATCCTCTGGGCAAAATACAGGCCAGCATTCTGGTCACCCGATGCCTCCACCAAGCGTTTAGCTAGCTCCTTGTACAGTTCCAGAGCGGAAGGCCCCCACGGACCCATAGTCTCTACCCCAAACGGCACAAACATGTAAACCTTGTCTAAGTTTACATACTTGTGCCGCTTGAGGTTTTCAGCCTTAAAAGCGGCTGCACCAACCTGAGAAGTTGTTCCTGGAAGGTGGGAAGGAGCCAGAGTATCCACACATGTGGCGTCCCACACCAGGGGTTTTCCCAGCTTCCAGGGAACAAGGGTCATACCGTCGGGTCTCCTGCCGTCGTCCCTCATTAGTCCGTTGGGTTCCAACACTGATGGGGCGCCGGCACTAATAAAGGCCCGACGGATGATATCGTTCAGGCTGGCGTGTCGTGGGATGCGTCCAGCACTTCTCGAGCAGGATAATCCGTGGTGGCCGAATCGGTCTACAAATTCTCCGCAATCACAGCGGTGAGGAACTGTACAAGGAGCGCCAATCCTTAAGGATGCCGCCAATCTAAAAGTATCATTATCTAATAGGTTGCCAATATTACGGGATGGTAAAACATGCAGCCAAAGCCCCGATTCCCATCGGGCAACAGCAAGTAAGCGAGCACGCTCTGTAGAAGAACTTGATGAATTCATCAGGTTGTTAAATTCTAATCTACAGAGCGGCTCGTCCCACTGTCTTTGGGATATGGGAGTTTTGGGCAGAGATTCCGTTGGGCAGGCTCTTTTCCAACTTTCTGTAGCTTCTGTAAAATAACTTAGTGGATGGTTGGATGAATGGCGAGACTAAAAAGAGCCGGCCCAAGGGGATCACCTTGTTGGAATCTTACTTGTTATATTTAAGACGCGGTGCA
The DNA here is from genome assembly GCA_947063395.1 of Hemistola chrysoprasaria. Lineage (NCBI taxonomy): Eukaryota > Metazoa > Arthropoda > Insecta > Lepidoptera > Geometridae > Hemistola > Hemistola chrysoprasaria. Next base: position 1,330,986 of record OX346723.1, read on the forward strand.
AAGCAAATTCGCCCTCTCGCTCACACGTACTCACATGTTTGAAGATATAAAAATAAAAGATATAGAAAATAAAGATATATCTACCAGGTTCTAGAAAATAACAATACAAAGATTTAGTAAAATATCTAATTTAATCCAAACGAGAGAGGAACACTTATGCGAGTCCCATTCGCTATTGACCAGTTTATTATTGATTACAGGCATGCGAAGTATGCAGCAAAAAGTTCGACCGCATCGGAGATCTGAAGCGTCATCTAATTGAACATGTCATCCGGTCAACTTTAGCCAAATCACCGGTCTCCAGAAACGGTACCTTGAAAATCCTCTGCGAGATTTGTAAAGCAGTAACATTCACCAAAGTCGACAAATACAAGGGTCATCTACGCGAACACGCAAAATTAACCTTATACAAATGTATTGTTTGCGATAAATCGTTCAGCGATTCCAGCAACTTCTCCAAACATAAGAAGATCCACGGAATTTCCTACTTCCAATGCGATCTTTGTCAAAGGAAATTTAACTCTAAGAAAATGATCGCTCAACACATGGAGTACCATATCAAAAACAAGCCGGTTAAATGTAAGTTTTGCAACAAAAAGTTTCATTTCCCCTCAATGCTCAATAAGCACATGAAATGCTCTCATGGTGAGGCTTCTAGCATTAAATATAATTGCCGATTTTGTGAGAGTTCGTTTCAAGCTTTGAAGGTTAAATGGGACCACGAGTGGACCGTTCATAATGTTAGAAAGATGATTATAGATTGTCTGATCTGTGAGTCTAAGTTTAGGAAGTATTCAGAGTTGAAAAGACATTGCCATGACGTACATAATGTGAGCATTCCACTTTCTAAGCATATTTTGAGAAAGAAAAGGCGTCATTGATTTTATAAGTCATCGATATCACTTCGCTACTTGATACAGTCCAATCAAAAATACCAAATCGTTGTTTTGTATACCCTGTTTTTTCAGAATATACCTTATACGAGTAAACCTTTTCGAAAAATAGAGATGGGTTTTAACTATCGTGAAAATATAAGATATGTATACATATATTAAATAGGTTATTAATATTCGGTGGAAACGGGAATAAAAAACATCGATTTGGTCATTTTTTCACAGGACTAATAGATAGCGTTTCCTTTTAATAGGATACAGGACCTCTAAGCAGTTTGACACAATCCTATGGAAAATTTACTAAATCAATGTTTTGTATTCCCCTGTTTCCTCCGAATACAGTTTACCTATTTGATATATTTATATCCTGATATTTTAAAGTTTAAGTAAAGTATGTCCCATCAGTTTATTTATGTTTATAAACTCTAATTTTTTTTGTAGTGAACGAGCAGTCACGCGAGTAAAACTGCGATTTTTTGAAGTTCACTTTGAAAAACTAAGGATTTATAACAAAAATTAAAATGACAGGGACATAGATTACTTTACTATAAAAATATCAGATTATAAATTTATAGAATGGGTTAATTATATTCGGAGGAAATAGGGGAATACAAAACATCGATTTGGTAAATTTTTCATAGGATTGTGTCAAATTCCTAGAAGACCGCGTGCGCTCTTAAGTTAGGGAACTTATGAGTTATAAGGCTGGTCCTTTGTACCATTTTGCATTTGACGCTATAAGTAGTAAGTTGTATAAATCATATTTTTCTGTTATTTTTATTGTTTTTTGTTAGATCAACCTATTATGTAGTTCAAAGAGATCATACTTTATACCATGATTTAAAAAGATCTTTTGTTTTTATATACTAAGTTTTAATATCTATTTCGCTTTAGTTTAAAAAGTTACTTTTTTAGGTTTTTAAGATTTATATACATAACATCACGCCTTTCTCCCGAAAGGGTAGGCAGAGGATTCAGTCTCAGTCCCATAGTAGGTCATAGAATGTGTTAACAAAGGTGTTGTAACTTAAGGAAGTAAGTAACTTAGTTCTTAAGTTAATAAGTGAGTGTACCTGTCAACGTGAAAAAACTTTCATACGAAATAATAATTGTAAAATAATTGTGGAATTAGCAAACAAAAATCGACTTCTCATACATCAAGGATCGGCTTTGTATGAAAAGTCAATTTTTGTTTACGAATTTCTCAATTCTCTCTTTCGAAAGTGTTTGGGTTGACTGGTACATACAGGCCTAAACGCTTTATAAATACTTGTTACTTAAAATAAAACACTGATGAAGAAATTATATCTCTTCTGTCATCGTCATTGGTTCCTCTAAGTTTGTAGACTAATATATAAAATAGTTTTTGTGTTTATCATTTCCTTTTGTCTAGATATACATATATTATTGTGGTATACCTACCAACAGTTGTCATTTACAAGTATTTTAATAGTTAAGTACTACTTCATTGTAAAGGATCAAACCCACCGCTGCATGTTCTGTACGGGCATGCGGTGCATTTCAGCTGCGTGGCATAGGATTGTTTCAAATTCCTAGAAGGCCGCGTACGCTCTTAAGTTAGGGAACTTATGAGTTATAAGGCTGGTCCTTTGTACCATTTTGCATTTGACGCTATAAGTAGTAAGTTGTATAAATCATATTTTTCTGTTATTTTTTATTCTTTTTTGTTAGATCAACCTGTTATGTAGTTCAAAGAGATCATTCTTTATACCATGATTTTAAAAGATCTTTTGTTTTTATTTATGTTTTTAAAGATTTATATACATAACATCACGTCTATCTCCCGAAGTGGTAGGCACAGGACTCAGTCTCAGTCCCATAGTAGGTTATAGAATGTGTACACAAAGGTGTTGTAACTTAAGCAAGTAACTTAGTACTTAATAAGTGAGTGTACCTGTCAACCTGAAAAAACTTTCATACGAAATAATTGTGGAAATAACAAAAAAAAATCGACTTCTCATACATCAAGGATCAGCTGATCAGCTTTGTATGGAAAGTTGTTTTTTTTAGTTGCATTCCTCAATGCTTTCATTCGAAAGTGTTTGGGTTGACTGGTACATACAGCCCTAAAGTATTAAAACACCTTATCGTAACAGGTTATATTTTGTACACAAAAAAATAGTATATCATACTATTATAGATTCTTATTATACCTACCTGAGGGCTTTGTTGTAATAACATGAAATTATTAAGGCTGAGATGAAATTGAAAAGTCTGTTTTATTTATGGTGGTTGGGTTACTTTAGGTTAGGTTGGTTTGGTTATTTAGTTTTTATGGGAATACAAACTTTGAGAAACCAATGACGACAATAGAAGAGATATAATTCTTCATTATTGTTTTATTTTAAGTAACAACTAATTATAAAGTGGCATTTACCCAGTTTTACTACAAAATATACGTTTCAAAACTGCGAATAGGTATTTATCGGAATTGTGGAATTCCTAAGGAAACACTTTAAATAGGTACCTATTTGCAGTTTTAAAACGTTAAGTGAAGTAAAAATGGATAACTAAATAAATGCCGCTTTATAATTACTTGTTACTTAAAATAAAACACTGATGAAGAAATTATATCTCTTCTGTCATCGTCATTGGTTCCTCTAAGTTTGTAGACTAATATATAAAATAGTTTTTGTGTTTATCATTTCCTTTTGTCTAGATATACATATATTATTGTGGTCCGCGTACCGCGTACACAGTGTGCATAGTGTTGACAGCGTTGAGCAACTTGAGCTCCGTATTCGAGCAAGCCACGCGTGTACCAATTACGTCAATTCATGCGAAGCGTGTCCGTGGGTTAGTGTTCCCATCTACATACATTTTGTTGGAAACTTGACCCACGTGCGTAGTCTCTTCGTGCGCCGCGGTTGGTTTGCCTCAAAAGATCATTATTAGTGTAAAACATGATCTCACCTTTTTTTATTTTGTTTACTTACATGTAATTCTTAACAAGTACCTACACAGTTATCAGTCAATATTCTGAGTTCTGAATAACATTAATAAAATGTTATCGCATATCAAAAATGACCTTAAACACCTTTCAATAAGCGTGGTTCGTAATTACAGAGCGATCGATAACATTAAAATGTTAAGTTTTTGTTTATTTTATCTAAATAAATTATTGAAAAACAAAAAATGTTTTGCCTTTAACAAAATGTAAAAGCACAGGTCGCGTCACGGTTTAATAGCGCTCGGCAAAAGAAGAGGAGGGCTATGCGCAGGTCTAAAAAGTCTTTACAGATCTCAAAATCGATTTCTGCGCATTCAATTTCAGCGCTATCAAACCGTGACGCGACTTGTACCTCTAATTCACCTTTACATAGCCACAGAACAGATAATAATACTACGTATAAAATGGACACTGTCATCCGCCTACCAATCGGGCCTTCCTTACCCCGCAAGCGAGATTGAGCTCTCCACGAGCCCCGCGTATCACCTCACGCACACTCCTGCACGTGTGCAAAACTCCATGTGTACAGTGTCTGTGTAGTAGGTAGTTATAGCGCGGGAGTGAGTCGTGTCCGGGGTTTGACATAGTGTAAAACAAAGTCGCTTCGCGCCGTTTTAGTACGCTTAGATCTTTTGAACTAGGTACGCGACGGATTTTAATGCGGTTTTCATCAATATACAGATAGTTCAAGATGAAAATTTATATTATTGAGTGCTAGCTGTGCCCCGCGGTTTCACTCGTGTAGTCGTCATTCCCGTGGGAATATCGGGGTAAAGTACATACTTTATGTGTTATTCCAGGGTCTGAAAACTATCTATCTAAATTCTATCTGACAGAATTTTGCTGAATTTGACCTACTACATCTAAAAAACTTGGATGAACTGTGTGAATGAAGATATAGGTACACAGATATTGACAGCCTGGTTGGCACAGATGGTAGTAACTCTGCTCTGGTTACCATAGTACAGGCTTCTAGCCTAGTTTGGGACCAGATGACCGTGTGTGGAAGTTGTCCCATATTATTATTATTATTATTATATGCGTGCGAAGTAAGTTCAAAGATGACGGATGGTAGACTGGAGGCGGGAGGAGACGTGCCGAGCCGACCTCACCTAGTGTGGGATAAGGACAGGAAGATGATGAATATGGCATACAATGTGGAACGAAAGCAGAATTTTTAAAATGGGTTGAACTTCCTCGGAACGAATATGGCATAAATCTAGGTACCTACACATTACCAAAGATTAAGTAATAGTTGACACTACGGTCGTTTTATCTTGGCGAGTCTTAACATACGCTCTGCGAACTTTAGCGCAAGTAAAGTCGCTAAGAAAACTATTATTATTATGATTGAACTGAACTGAACATCTAGAATCTAGACACACGGCAGTGTGACCGACAAGTTCGCAAAACGCCGGGCGTGGGTTATAATACACGAACCGCGAACCATTTCGGCCCACTTTTGACCCCCCATTAGACTTAAAATCTATTCAACCTACAGACTTGAATGTTTTTTATCTGATAAGACTGTTCACACACGCTAAGGGTCGCAGAGCCTATGTTCAGACTAAGATTAACCGACCGTACTGTAAGTTATACCTAGGTATCTATTCACAATATAGTCTACGTATATATTATAGTATTATTACTAGATAGGTATATAACATTATATTATTAAGTATTTGGTATGTATTTTATTTATTTAAGCATAATGTGTTTGATACCACCGTCCCTTCATATATGTATTTCCTTTCCCTGCATGGTTGCCTGGAAGAGATCGCTCTGAGCGATAAGGCCGCCAGTTGTTACTTCTTTCTAGTTTTAAGGTTTTCTTCTTTGTTATTTTCTGTTATATTGTGGTAGCAATAAAGAGTTTTCATTCATTCATTCATTCAATATAGATACCCAGTAAACGCTGCTATTTAGGGCACTAGGCTGTAAGACTAACTGAAGCCCCTGAAATCCAGTGCTATACTTATCGATCACCTAGACCTAGATACCTATTATACAAGTACCTATATAATATTATTGTAAGCAAAACGTTGGTAATTCAACGCAATAGCTTTCATGTCTGCATTCCAATGGCCTGGCATTCTGGCATAGGGTAAAGTTACCGGTTATCGGCCGTTTAAGCGGCTAGTTGACTTCAGAGTTGATTTCTATCATAATGCTGTACTCCAAGTTTTTTTTTTTTTTTTTCATTTCATCTTACAATAGTCTAGTTTCATTAAACCTTACGTTTAAAGACGTATCATTGCTACATAAATAAATAAAAAATATTATTCGTAAAAATAGCAAATATACCGGTTATCGGCCTTTTCGCTCAATTTTCGACCACCAGTGCACTGGTTATCGACCATCTAATTCACGGTAGCAAAATGACTCTTATTCTATAACGCAGTGAGTTAATAATAGTATGAAAGTAAAACAATTTATAAATTCACAATAGCAGTATATTTTTACTCTCTTCTAAGATTAAAAATACAATTAAATAACAAAAAAAAAACACAAATAACTACTTTTGGCTTTAGCATCAAGAAAAATGTTTTAACACTATCATAATATACCGCCTTTCTGCTGTAAATAAATCCTCTCCATCGGTTGTCTGGAAGAAATCGCTTATTAGCGATAAGACCGTCGCTTGTACATTTAAGTTTAGTTTCTGTGTCCTGTAATGTTGATTCATTGTGTGTGGTGTACAATAAAGTATTATCTATCTATCTAATATAATAACAATATTCCATCCTGTAAAAGCGAGACTTAAAAAGGAACTGAAATAGGACCAATAATAAATACCATTAATAAAACTAATAAATGGTTATTAAAAAAATACATAAATTCTTATATAGGTATAATAAAAACATTAGCAAATAAATCAACAAAAAGTTTAACCAGTCTATCAATCAGTCAATCAGTATTGTTATTGAGTCTTTAAAACTTCTATTCTTGCATTTTCAGCCGTTTCACACAACATTCATATGGTTCTGTGGCTGCTTGATTCGCACATCTTAGGTGATACCAACGAATGCAATCATCATCTCAGCCATAGGACGTCCACTGCTGAACATAGGTCTCCCCCATAGATTTCCATCCAGTTTGGTTGTAAATTGCCTGCATCCTGCATGATGAACTTGTTAATCCGCTGGGCTATGTCGGTAGCTTAGAGCTTGCTGGCAAGGCTCAGAGTCAGAGTCATCACTGGTAAACACACACACTGGTCAAAGACCTTCGACTTAGGCACTGAGGTATTTTGGAGGAAAAAAGATTGCGTAGGTTTCCGAACGCTGCCCAGCCTAGTTGGATTCGACGATTGACCTCTTTCTTAAAGTTGGACCTACCGAGTTGAACTGATTATCCTATGTAGACGTAAGAGTCAATTACTTCTAGAATCGAGATCCCAACCGATGCTGGGGTCGGCACAACATGGGCATTCATCAGTGTGGTCGAATATTTATTTGGCAGTCAGTGTCACTTATTAGGTCAAGATTACAAGAACCACATTTAACACTAGATTGAAGCTAAAACTACATCTTCAAACGGCCGGAAGCAGGTCTAATATATACTAATTTTCGGCCGTCCTTTATTTCAAATGGCCGGAGAAAGGGTTTGTTTTTACTGGTTATCGGCCGTTAAATGTTCGGTATTTTCGAAGATGAAATGAAAATTTCATCTTCGAAAATATTAGTTATTCTGGCGGCCGGAATCTAGTTGTAAATTCACAAAATTCTAGCTGTTTACATATAAAATCGATTTTATGTTAATGAATTTAAGTTTTCCGTGATAAATGCAAAGAGAAATGACGTAAACAAACCGGTTTTGCGACCACCCGGTTGGAAAGTAGATTTTGTAATTAATCGTTAACGTATTGTCCGACCATCAAAAATATCACAAATTTAAAAAAAAATTATGAGTTTAGGCTCTAAAATATTGAAATCAAATATGCTTAATACAGACAAACCCAATCAATCACCAATAAACCAATAGTAACACTTCAAAACTTACCTTTGGAAATCAATCCATGTGCTATTTTTTTCGCTAAATTTGACACGCGACCACACACCAAATTTTGAAATGGCGACTATGGGCTCAATTCGCAATTTGCAAGGTCATTATTTTGGATTATGTACCGTGAAGTGTGCCTAGATTGAATGGCGCGAAATTATAAAGGAGCGGTCTTGATCACTGTTTATTAATCAAAATAACGTGCGAAGTGGCCGAAAAGGGGTAGTGGCCGGTAAACCGGTACTTTTACCCTATTGAATTCTAGGACTGAGCGATGACTGAACCAAAAGTGAAAAGTTTTCAGTACAATATGTAGGTACGACTGGCGTAACTTGACGAGTCTTTAACACAGACGAACTTTAGCGCATGGTACATTACATACATTCACGCCTTTTTCCCGAAGGGGTAGGCAGAGGTGTACCCAGGACTCGGTTCCATAGTAGATACACCCACATTTCGCCAGTATGTTATTGGTCCCATGTAATAGGGGGCGAGCCTATTGCCATCTACCGGGCACAGTTCCAGACTCCAGGCAGTTATTGAGATAATTCCCAATGGAAAAATCCAATATTTAACACTTTGCCTGACCTGGGGATCGAACCCGGGACCTCTTGATTGGCAGTCGAGCATGCGCCGGTACAGTCGTGAAGAAAACTGTTAAGGTGTAAATAAGTACCTACTTAAATTTAAAAAAATCCTGTGCTAAACATATATGTTTGTTTTGTAGTGGTAGGCCTCTTATGCAGGGGGCCGCCTGGGGAAATACCACACCTTCGCCAATTATTCATCCGCCAAGCAATAATGTGCAAACATTACTGTGTTCCAGTCTGAAGGGCAATGTTACCAGCGAAATTACTGGCCATGACGAGTTTCAACAACTAATATCTCAGGGTGACGGGCGGACAATGTGACGAAAAGGAAGACAGTCATCCATTTGGATACCATATGGCAAGCCTATACTTGAGTAGCATTCTAAAATGTGCATTCCTCATTCCAGAATACCTATATCTTCATTTTTTATACTATAAAGCAGCTAGGTAAGTACCTATCTATCCATGTCGGCTTAAGATGAACATTTGGTTTATAGCAGGGCATAGTAGGATGTATTTATGCAGAAAGGAACCAACCCACAACTTGGGTGAAATTATATGCATAGATGGCGTTCATATCACATTTCCAATTATCTCAATAAAAATGGTACCATTCCACCGATTACAGTCAAAGATACAGCACGTCACTTGCGGAACTAAGTTTTTTTTAACGTGTGGAAATGCATTTACGCATACTCGCCCGCCCGCCAGGGGGTGGCGAGCAAGTTATGTGGGGCTCGACGAGAAGCGCCCAAACCGACTAAAACCACACGATGAGCAGTCCCCTTGAACGAATAGGCAGTCCCTCGCCAGGTGAGGCGGGATAGGGTCGCGCTAGAATTCACTATCACTCTATCACGCCTCGGCGGTTTGCGGAACTAACCTGCTTTAAATCGAGTTTAAAAAAAAAAAAACAGGAAAGAGCTATGCTGCATGGTCCCTTTAATACTACCAAAAATTAACTTTAAAATAATTCATGCCACTTTTTGCCTTCAAGGATTAACACACTTAATTAGGAAACATTCAGAATATGCAAATTTGAACCAAAAGTTCATGGGTCTATTTAGCAGCCTTCAGCCATATTGCAGAATGGAATATAAAATTGCTTTTTGCAAAAAAAAAATCGGTTTTTTATATTATTTAATATATAATAAAATTATCAAATTTACTAAAATAAACTAACTAAAACTAAAAATAAACTAAAATAAATTTTATTATATTCACTGTTAAGTAATTTAATAAGTTTTTATTACACTATGCCTCTTAATTTTGCACACTCTTTTCACAAAAGTCTCATTATCTCGAAACTCACTTTCGGTGGTGGTTCCTTTCTGTATAAATACGTCCAGTTGTGACGCAACGGTGGTGAAATTAGTGGCGTGGTGGTACTTCACTGATGTAAACATACCGGGGCTGCCAGAAACATGCTGCTCCAAAAACTGTAAAGAAAAAAAAAGAGCCTCGGAGAATAAACACCCGTACTATGATGGCCCGAACGCATAGGGTTAGTAGTTCATATTTGTTTTACCAGGCATAGGGTAGGTAATTTAAACGGAAAGCCGGAACCAAAATTGCTTGCCGTGACGAACGCGCCGCGGTGAAAGATTCCTTATCGAAGACCTATCTGCAGGACTTCACTCATAGACTTAACTTCTTAACTTGACTTAATAGGTAAGTCAGGCCTTTTAAGAGCGACTTTGGTACATCAAGACTGATACCTTTTGTTCTATGACTTTTGCGAAAACCTTAATACATACTAAGAAATTTTTTTTTTAAGTTTTAGTCGGGAGTTCTATCATTCGTTAGCGCTATGTCACGTGGATGTACTCTGTCTTAATCTGTGACTGCCACGTGCGTATTATGGCTTCATCTGTGACTGCCATAAATGGAGTTAAAAATATTAGACCTGCAAATTAGATTTTTGATTTGATTAAATAGAAATAATCATAGAACAAAAGATATCATCACACTTGGTGTACCAAAGTCGATCTTAAAAGGGTTTGCGTTTAATAGCTGTAACCCTTTAGATTTTGGAAATCTAATATCCTCTATATACCAATGATTTAGCCAATGGTGTAGCCAGATTAGATGTTGGAGTTAGTATCGAGATCAAATTTTATTCTATTAGCCACGGCTAATTTGATATTTAATTAGATTGGTATCCACTGATAACGTTATCCGTCACCACTCAAAATATAATTCTTAAAGCACTCGCTGCTGATCTCGATATCCGTGGGTACAAAGATGAAACTAATTTCATGGCGTATTTCTTCAATGATTTTAGAAAACTGATCACGGTGTCAGTTGGGTTATTCTAAATACTTAATCCCTTAAAATATGTACTCGTATAAGTAGTACGTATTTGAATAAGACCCAACTTGTGCCATAATTAGGTAGTGAAAAATAGCATAAAATTATATTATAATCTTTTTCGCCACGGATATCGAGATTACCGGGTAATATAAGGATTATTTTTATTATAATGGAAACGGATAACGTGAATACAAATCGCCGTGGCGCACGTGGCTCGATCTGATCTCGATATCCGTGACAAAACTGCTGATGGAGGTTTTGTCAACCTGTGATAAATCTGCTGTTTTATCTTCAACTATCGGTTGTATGGTCTGATCCGATGGAAATCAGTGAAACATGCAACACTGAAACAGTGAAGGAAGCAGAGAAGTTTGTATGAAACGGCGCTCCGTGGTCGGCGCGGCATCGCGCATGACCTTGTTATCGGCGCATGCGTGTGGCCGCGGGTCACCGCTCACCACGCTGCCGCCTGCCGCTTCAGTCCGCGATCCACCGCCGCGCGGCCACGTTTTGCGTGGGAAGCACGCTCGCGCTTTACAAAACGTCAAAAATCAATTCATCAAAGAAATCTCACTGTTATCTGTACCTATCTAGTACCACATTGCGTTTAGTGCCAGTACAAGTGACTCGCGGTCCGGCTCGCTCGCAAGGTACGTATATAATCTCTGTAGTCACGTTTCTACAATTCAAAACGTTAATCTAATCCATACAGGGTTTGTTTGTAAGTAGCCTTACGATCGTTTATTTATTTCTATCTAGTAGGTAATGGTTTATTTTACGAGTCGTTTCGGATGAGTAGTTTTTACACCTTAGATTATACCGATTGAACTTGTAACTTTGATTCTTTTTCTGTAGATGAACATTTGACCTTGTAATGTTATTAACAGTTAAGTAAATAAACAGACACGCCTTAGGGAGATTTATTAACAACAATAATTAAACAAAGTACCATGTAAGTACTCGTAGGATTGAAATTTTTTTAAAGCAAAATTCAAAAGTCGCACGAGATGAATGTGTCAATCGCTACTCCCAGTAGGTAGTGCCTACTAGTTTTTTTCCTGCCGGTTTTCGCGGGGAATGAGTTGAATACAAGTACACAAATAACACGAACAAATTGTTCATTTACCTCAAAAAAGGCGGGGAGGCGGTTGATAACTCCCGTTCCTCTTAGAGTTAAGAGGAAAATAAACATTGATTCATTGACACTGAACATAAAAAAAATAAACAGAAAATGTTTTCAACCCCTGAATTATAAACTAAAATGTCAGAACTTTGACAGTTCTTAATGTATAGCTATTTTTTTCCTTTTTGAACCCACACGTATGTATTGCCAGTGTCATGTTAAATTCATCTTTTTGTTCTTGCATCATAAGTCATAAGGAGAGCTCTTAGGCTGGGTTTTTTCATCCCTGGTTAACTATTTTTTCCACACGATTTAACCATTTGTTAGAAATTTAACTATAGTTAGTTTGACAAATGGTTAACTTAACCGTAACTAACGATTAAAAAACCGGCCCTTAGTAGAAGAGTAGCGGGGGGCTGGGTTTTGTGTTTTCATAAACACATTCTTATAGGTAGTATCACTGTCTGAAATTCTACATCAAAACTTTGACATTTCGTAGGTTACCTATTTGTTTTTAGGGTTCCGTCCATCTCAAAAGGAAATGGAAACCCTTATAGGATCAGTTTATTGTCCGTCTGTCTGTCTGTCTATCTGTCTGTGTGTCTGTCCGTCTGTGCGTCTGTCAAGACACTTAATGGGAACGCGTGGAGGTATCAAGTTGAAATTGATATCAACTACTCATATCTGTTGTCTCATACTGTTATGGCCATTTTACTGCATATTTCCATACTTTGCTAGTAGATGTAGTCTTGGATAGTGGGAATAGATGGCGCTGTATGTTCTTGGCATCTAGGTATGGAGCACTATGGGATACATATGTATGCCTTAACAATATATTTATTTCCATCACTGCTTAGCCTTACATTTAGAAAGGTATATTTACAAATTATTATTTAACTGTTGTTAAAAGCAGATCGCAGGTAGATATTAAGCAGCTGCTGAATCGTAATATTATTATTGTGGAAATGCAAATAAATGAAAGATGAACGAGATTAGCTGTTGAAAAAATGAATAGGTTGCAGGTTGGTAGGTTTTAATAGCTTTTCTTTTGCTGAAATTATTACGTTAGTACATATACTTATGTTGCTAAGCAAGATACTTATATACCTATGTATATTTATTCATTTAAATACTTAATCAGACGGTTAAATGGCCAATTACTCTAATTAATCAATAATTAAACGTAAACATAAACAATTAAAAATTAGTACATACATTAATTTTAAAATTGGTCTGGCAGAAGAAGCATGAAAGTAAGATTAATGCTGTGAAAAAGAGAAAAGTTTGAGAAGTATGACTGGAGTGACCTTGATGGACAAAGTGAGGAACAGTGTGATAAGGGAACGCTGTGGCGTGTTAGAAGATGTAGTGACAAAGATAGAGAAAGGATTGCTTAGATGGTTCGGACATGTGGAGAGGATGGACGAAAAGAGATTGACAAAGGAGATTTATAAGGCTAGTGTGAATGGTCAAGTCGGTAGGGGTCGACCTAGGCGTACCTTTCATGAACAAGTTGATGTTATCTTAAGGAAAGGCCAGGTCAAAAGTACCTACAACCGACGAGCATGCATGAAGAATGTGATGAAAGTGGAAGAAGCGAAAGTTGTATGTCAGGATCGTAACAAGTGGAAAGAAATAGTCTCTGCCTACCCCAACGGGAACAAGGCGTGACTGTATGTATGTATGTATGTATCAAATAATAATATGAAAAGTCAAACAATATGAATATTTAATAGGTAATATTATCCTTTTGATAATATTATAAATCTCAAATTTCAGTACAATGTAAAAAATTAACAAAACGCTTGCGCGTTCTAAGTCACCCCCAGCGCCATCTAGCGCAGTTTTGGTTAGATTGATGGATGTATGGATGGATGTATGTTTGTAACTCTTTCACACCAAAACTACTGAACCGATCGGGCTGAAATTCGGCATATAGATAGGTAAGACCCTGGAATAACATAAAAATTATTTTTATCCCTATATTCCCGCGGGAACGAAGACTACGCGGGTGAAACCGCGGGGCACAGCTAGTATTTTTTAATAAGTAGATATTATGATGAATTTCAACAAAGTCGCAGTACCTTTTAGTTGTCTGTCATTCTCAATAAGTATCGTTCTTAGCCTTAGGGTATATAATATCCGACCTTGAATCCGTAGGCCCTGGGTTCGGATCTCCTTACATGTGATCTACTTACCGCAGTACTTAGGCAGGTATATTCATATTACATCTCGATAGTAATCTGGACGCTACCGTGTTTCGAGAGCACGTATAGCCGTTGGTCTCGACTGTGGTCATGGACGATAGTAACTGTTGTTAGTCATTAGGTCGTGTCCGCGGCCTTCAGATGACCTGAAAAGTCTGACGCCGATGTTGAACTCAGACCGACTCGACAAGAACAAGTAGTTGATAAGTAATTAGGTACCTACCTATACTTTGTAAAATATTGATACGTGACTGCTGAACAAAAATAAATTTTTTGGTCATATTTTCATAATTTAGGTTCATAAATGGTGTTGTTATATCAGCTAATGTTTAATTCAAATGACTAATCAAATACCTACCATTTCATATTTTTTTATAGATTAGGCGTAGTATTATTATCTGTTCTGTGGACAAGGCAGTCTATTCGCTTGAAATTTTTCTTTTCGTATTGTAATCAAATCTTTTTTTACGGAAATATGGCCAAAAAAAAATTTTGTTCAGCTGTCACTATCAAGTTATATTTTACAAGGCCCTACCTATAGCAGGGATGGTACGGAGCTTCTTCTTCAGTTCCGAGTTCCAATAGATCGAAACTTTCGATTCATGTTACACCTTTGACTTTGACTTCGGTTTCTATGCCACAGAATACCCCACCATAATTTTGCGTTTGAACTGGAGGTTTTATCTGAGGTCGGAACGAAACAGTGGCGTTTAATTTTTTACAAACAAAAACTGCTGCTATGGCTTCTTCAGCCCCATTAGACGTTATGTATTATAAATATTATACTTACTACACTAACTTAGAGCTACTTACACAATAGGTACATTAAATGTACCTATTGTGTAAGTATCAAATTTTGCTTTTAATTTAATTTTATTATTTTTTTATTAATTTTTAAATTCTTTCTATTCTTTTTACTTTACATGACATATTTCTTTTGAACCTGTTAGGTATCAAGCTATATTTTACAAGGTATAATTAGCATTACGACATCAAGATGAAATCACCATCTTTATAACGCCCATAACCTGTATGTAACCAAAGAATATAGAGCTAAAGGTGTCATAACACCAAATTCAGTATTTATACACATTAAGAAATTAAACATGTATAAAATTGTCATCATAAAATGGTTTCTACTCGACTAAATGGCCACTAAAACTACTAATGGTCTCGTGTTACGTCACAGGACCTTTTGGGAACTTGAAACAAAAGGAATCATAATGAACGGAGCTTGCCTAAGTTTAGTTTCGCAACTTACGAGAATTTTCAGGTAGAATTGCCTAGTTGTCGGTATACTTACGAGAGTATTTACTTAATAAAACATACATACTTTCACGCCTTTTTCCCGAAGGGGTAGGCAGAGGTGTACCCAGTAGATACACATAATATATATATTTTTTATGCGGCATAGTGCCTTTATTGAAAAAAGACAACAATAGAGCTACCTACTTACTATCTACCCTAACTAAATACACTATACCATAGAACACTTCGAAAATCCACAGGCCGACATGTCGGCCTATAGACAATCCAAGTGCTCTAAACCACTAATTTTTATATGTATGTAGTACCTTACCTACCTAATTTGAGTAATGTAACATAACATCACGCCTTTTACCCAAAGGGGTAGAGAGAATGTGAGTCTTGATTTTAATTGATGATGGTTAAAACATTTTTGGTCAGCATCAGTAGGTAGGTAGCAATTAGGTAGCAATCTCTAAAATAAAATAAAAAACACATTAAAATCATAATATTACTTAGGTACTGTCCTCTCTTAGATTTTTGACAGGGCTCCGTGCGCGATCCAACTAGAAAGCGCTGTCATACTTATTAAATGCGGCAACTAACACTACGCCGGGTTCGGCGTACGAGCCTTCCAACAAAACTTTTCACGCACACTATACTAGCGCACCTTTCAAACTGTTTTTTACACACAATGCAATTTGAAAGTTGCCGCATTTTCGAAGCTATTGTTTGTGGTACTTAGAGCGGTATCTAGTATCTGGTGGTAGCGCGCGTATCATCTAAGCTTCCTCTCTTCAACTAAGTCCATCATTCATAATGGTCATCAGGACATGATGTCAATTTCGCACATATTTCGCAAATGATAAGTGCCTTTGCCCGTTATCAATGTCATCCGTCAACTAACCGGTGCGGGTATTACGAACTTGTAGTCGCGTAGCAACAGCAATAAAAATTACGTAATGATTGCTGACATATAAATTTTTTCATATAAAAAATGACATTGGTCGGTTCAGTAGTATTGGCGTGAAAGCGTAAAAAACATCCATCCATCCTCACAAACATTCGCATTTATAATATTAGTGGGATTGGTAACTAATAATAGTTGGCTTTCACTTTCCCTCCTATTCACGCCTGACGCACATATACAACATAGCCCAGCAGTGTTCAGTCCCACATACTCCTTGACCCGTAGGTACGCGAGTAAAGGGACCGGTGACCCACGGCCCAGGGTCTAATGTGCCGTGAACTTGTATTTATAGACTGGGTTAATATGCCGTAAATAAGGTAATCAACCTTTTGATGAGGGTGGATAGTGGCTGATGATTCCACTAATACTTATGTAAAGGATATTTTTATATGAGTTGCAAAAAGGTGTAATGTTTAAGAGGGAGCTGAAAGCAAAAATAAAAAAAATTATGTAAGTATAAAAAAATTCGAAGTGACCAAATGAAGATATTCAACTTTGAGCACCTGACAATATTTTTTGTTAGAATGGCGGAATACTTAGAAGAGTGGTTGTAGTAACGTCGTTTTACGTTTTATGCGAAATTTGTGACGATGGCGGATGGAAGGATTAATGGATGGATGGATGCTTGTTACTCTTTCACGCAAAAACTAATGGATGGACGGAATGGATTGGGTTGAAATTTGCTATGTAGGTAGCTTAAACCCTGGAATAACACATAGGGTACTTTTTATCCGATGTCCCCACGGGAACGATGTCACCGGGCATAGCTAGTTATCTGGGGGCACTGCAGTGCCCCCGCCAAGTTGAGCCTTTGCTCGAGCGGTACGATAACGCCGCCAATGTTACACTGTTTCCATTTTATATATTTTTTAATATTGTTTTTTTCTATTGTGGTATCAATAAAGTGTTATATAATCTAAAGGACATGTCGTCCTGTCGATTTTCGAAGTGTTCTATGGCATAGTGTATTTAGTTAGGGTAGATAGTAAGTAGGTAGCTCTATTGTTCAGTCTTTTTTCAATAAAGGCACTTAAAAATAATAATATGTTACCTATTGATTGAATTTGACGTTTTCGGAACACCATTGTAAAGTTCTGGAACAAGAATATTAGTACGACGCCGCTCATCGAGATGTTCAGCGAGGTAACATCTCGAGGAGCGGCGTCGTACTAACATTTTTCGCCCTTACAGCGGTGTCAGAGTCTATTTCCTGATGATGCGTCGTGTAGACGCGAAACACGTGTCGATATATGAATGGTGTCACTTACAAAAATAATACCTAATAGCATTTCCTCTTTGCATGCAATTTTGCGGGCGGGAGGTGCACTGTGCATGTTGTTTTTGACACTAAAAATTGAAACTAAATATTCTCGTTCCAGAAGTTTAATAATAATAGGGCCTAAAGAGAGTGCCACTCTCTTCTGGCATGTGGGTAGCTTGGATCGTGTGCGTCAGGATGGCGGTAAATCATGAAATCAAATTTGACTTCGATAAGCATTAAGAAGTGATAAAGATAGCGATAAAAAAATTATTAATCTCCGTTTTATTTCCACCCGATACCTGACGTCACGATGGCGGGTGCACTTTAACGTTTTATTCTCTATATATTATACTAGCAGTGCCCCGCAGTTTTACCCACGTAGTTTTCGTTCCCATAGAAATATCGGGGAAAAAGTATTCCATGTGTTATTCCAGGGTCTAATCTACCTACATACCATATTTCAGCCCAATTGGTTCAGTGGTTTTGGCGTGAAAGAGTAACAAACATCCATCCATCTAACCAAAACCGCGCTAGATGGCGCTGGAGTCTAGTTGGAACTCGCAAGCGTTTTGTTGTTGTTACAAACGTGACTTTTTTACTTTTCACGGAGATTTGAAATTTATAACATTAGTAAGATAATACCTACACATAACAATTTTTTTTCTTTATCATTTCTAAATACTACTAAATACATATCGAAGTCTTTGAATTCATGATATACCACCCGCCATCTTGAGGCACACGATCCAAGCTACCCACATGCCAGAAGAGAGTGGCACTCTCTTTAGGCCCTATTATTATTAAACTTCTGGAACGAGAATATTTAGTTTCAATTTTTCCTTATCACATAGATTAACATTAGTTATTAATATTATTAGGTAGGTCTAGTATATAGTATTAACTAAACACAAATAAGGACAATATCGCATACTTCCAAGTTTCAAGTAAACATATGAGATGTTTACTAGTAGCAGTAATTATGTGAAATTATACATTATTCAAACAAACTGTGACCGGGTAAATACAAAATTCGCAACTCCAACAAGGGTTTACAGTTCGTATACTAAACCAACGACCAACTGAAATTATAATGAGAGGAAAGCGGTTTACAATTGAGAACACAGAAACTTAATAAATAGGTAAACAAGGGCTCTACAGTAGAGACAAAGGCACGGAGAGCCACGTAGAGATCTTTCTCTTGGATTCCGTAACTTAAAAATAAAAAAGGAACTCTTATAAGATTACGTCAGCCTGTCTATCTGTCCGTCTGTCAAGACCCTTTTATCTGTCAAGTTGAAACTCATATCAAAAACTCAGATCCACGGTCTATTGCTGCGGTAAAAAAATAAAACTTCTGTCAACGCAATCAAAAAATACGGCCCATTTACCGCACATTTTCATGCTTTGTGCAACGGGCTAAAACCTTTTTTCCGTTAGCCTAACATCATGAAATTTGGCAAGAAGCAAGATCTTATGTCACAGGTAAAGAAAAAATCCCAAAACAGTAAAATTTTACAAAAATACAATTTTCATTACTAACATGATTGCGTTATTTGTAGGTATGGAACCCTACACTAAGCACACTCACTCTCACCAAGGTTCGAGGGTTTGCCGTACAAAGTCTGGATTCTGGACCCATCTTTACGGAATAATCCGGAAAGCCACGATTTCAATTAATTAATTATATTAGAATTTTGTCTTTCATCCATCTTGAAGAAATGCTTTAAAACTTTATTAAAAACTTTTTGCAAATAAAATACCACAATTAAAACGATATTACTTTTTTGTTGTCTGGAAGAGATCGCTCTGAGCGATAAGACCGCCAAATATTGTTACTAACGTTTTAGTTTTTTTAAGTTTCATTTTGTTAATTTTCTGTATTGTGGTATAAATAAAAGTGTTATATCTAATCTAATCTAATTACTACTACTAATAATTATTACCTACGTTATTGAATACTAAGTTTAATAGCGTTGATTAATAATTAATACGAAACGTTTTATAGCGGATAGGTGATAACTTGATAACACAGACTGGCGTCAGGTCGGATGAATCATGGGTGTGTCTGATCAATACTCGGTATAACTGCCAATAATAAACCAATGAACCTATTATTATCCATAGACATCATTCAAATCCTCGTCGGTATTTTGGTACCTACTTTTTACATGAAAATAATTATTTGAAACTGGCAAATAAACATACGGTGCGCGCGATTTTAGTCTCTCTATAACAAAGTCGCTTCTGTCGTCTGTATGCTTAGATCTTTTAAACAACGCGACGGATTTTAATACGGTTTTCATCAACAGATGTGAATAGGGTACGTACTTAGTACGTCATTATTCAAAAAAAATCAAAAAATTGGTGTTATAAGTTAGACGTGTCTGTCTGTCTGTGGTGCTCATAAAAGAATGGATTGATTTGATGCTTTTTTTGTGTCGTACTTATACGCATAAAATTTTTGATTTTATATAATTTTGTAACCACATAGGTACAATCTTAGCCGTATAATGATTTCAGAGTTAATCTACAGCAATAGTAGGTAAACGTGAAACACAACAAGAATGGTGTCTCAGCCATTTCTCAGACCATTCCCGCCCACGCTGAGCCGCCATTCTCTACGCGTTCCAAACTTCAACCGTTGTCATTCCTTTTTCCAACTACCCACATTTTTTTCTTTAGTGACAAACGCTTTGGATAGGTTTTTAAACACTTAGGACAATGAGGTAGTAAAACGGCCAGCCATTTTCCAGCTATTTAACCTTTTTAAAGTGAAAACACGCTCTTTTGTATTACGTTTAATCGCGTGCTTATCAAGTCCTTTATTAGGGTTTAAAATTGCGTTGAAAAAGAAATCTTTTTTCCTTTGTGCCGAGGAAAAGGTGCAAAAAGGTTTTGGAATTGCTTAAATGATTTTAAGTTAATAACCATTAAGCCTGAGCTTGAGGCTCATTTTTTAAATTTTATTATAAGTTTGTTTAGGTAATTGATACCTATCTGTTTACAAACACCTATTTTCTGATGCTGTTCGTAGGTACAACAAGCACGGGATACAAGTACTGTTCGTATAAAAATTCGTTGCTGTTAACGCAAAACTTACCGCTTTGTGAGAAATGTAATCAAATATTTTTTGTTTTCAAAATTCATTCTTAAAATCGCATGTTCACATCTAATTACAACGTGAAAATATTAAACGTAGGTAACACAGTCAAAACAAAGTGTATTGTCCCATAAAACAGTATTCCATGCAAGAGAGGAGGCGGGCGCGTCCACATTATGTTAATCGAATTACTGGAAGGAAGCCTGTAATACAATTTGTCATAGCTGTCATTATACGACACGCTGAGGCAATACTGGCAATACTTTGCCCTATTAATGGGCACATGGCACGATATCTATCGTGAATCATGTACTTAGATAAGGTTACTGACTTATCACGACAGTATCTTAAGAATAATGAAAATAAATTCACCAAAACAAGCTAAATGACTAGACAACTCACACTGAAATAAAATAATAGAGAATTGAACCGAAGTATACTAACTATTACTTGAACTTAAAAACAAACAAACTATTAACGGGAAACGCCACCTCTTAGCAACTTGAGTCAATTCTTTGGAAAATTCATAAAATCGATGTTTTGTACTCCCCCTGTTTCCTCCGAATATACCTATGGTCTATAGTTAACCTATTTGATAAATTTATCTCCTGATATCCTGAAGATTAAGTAAAATACCTATATCCCTATCAATTTGTTTTTTTTTTTTATATTTTTTTAAGTCAAAATTTTCAAATCACACGAGAAAAAATGGAAATTTTAGAAGTTCAATAGAAAAAAATTGAGATTTATAAAGAAACAAATGATACGTTTAGTTTACTTCACTAAGTATAAAAATTTCAGATTTAAGGGATTTATTATATTGGGTGGAAACAGGGGAATACTAACATCAATTTCGTAAATTTTTCATAGGAATTTGTGAATTTTTTTTAGCTAGAAAACGCCTTTATAATCTTTGATATAAGTACTCGTAAGGAGATGTCGAATGTAGAACTCTTACTGATGTACATCGACTGGACAGACGAAACAAAATAAAAGCTTGTGTAAACAAATGTATTTCATGCTTGATTCAGATTATATGCCATGTCGTGAATCGACACAGTTTTTAAAAAGAAATAAGGTATTCAAATTGGATTAATTTATTCGTTTGTCTTGAATACATTTATTCAAAACACATTAAATACAGTTTTACTTTGTCATAATTAATAATTATTAAGTTTTAATGAATAAAATTCACTATTAAGCCATTGGTTGGCCAAAAGGTGTGTGATATCATTTTATCTTTGAATATTGATGTGTAGACTCAGTTCGTCAGTGTTCAGTGACATGTTCATTATAGCAGTTAAAAATGTTGATTGACAAAAAACGTATCAACAGAATAGCAATAAATAAATAATAAAATATGTGGCATTAGAGTACCTACCTATATTACTTCTTGCTAACATATCATGGTGCTTTACTGATAGGTACGCTTTTGCCTTTGAATTAGATCGAAACCGGCTAAGTTTTATTTAATCCCCAAATTGTGTGCCAAAAACACATGCATACTATTTTGGCTGCACACTCATCAATAAAATTTGTCAGACTCCCTCCTGTTTAATACATATGGAAACTATTTACCTAATAAATCTATTTTATTGGTATTGACACCTGTCTGGCTGACCTTTACAAAATTAACAACCTTAAGATGAAAATGACGTCACACCTTCTATGTATAAATATTTACCTGCAGAAAAAATATAAAACCGAACCACCCACATTTTTCTTCTTGATCTATCGGATGAATTCTTCCGCTATTAACAGGAAAATTTAACAGGCTAGTCAGATTTATATTATAATAAAATAGTGTTATAATTTTATGGGCCGTAAATCGTAGACGTGTATTTACAATAATATTTTTTTCCGTTATACCACAGAACCCTTTTCTCTTCTAAACTGTCGCAGAAGCGTCGAACATTTTTCTATCTTGTGTTTCCTTAGCTGACATTGTTTTTCGTTTATTTTTTCAAATAAATAAATAAATACACACAGTCGTAGTTTAATTCAAATGCTATAAAATATAGTGAAATAAAGTATTAAACATAATTAATTCTATAATAATGGGTGAGTCAGTCATTGTTAATTCAGGGCCAGTAACCTTTATGAAAACAAAGTAATCAATGACTTTATATTCATGTAATAACATGCTATATTATATATAACCTATATAGTATGCCTGTATTAACACTTTACCTGTTGATGTGAATGGTTTTAGAATAGGTTAGAGGCAAAATTGATTCGTTTTAGTTCATTTTTTATGCCATTGAAAACCCAATCAACCATGGTACCTATTCACATTTTTTCCCAAAAAATGAATGAGGAATGGTTAAACTTTTTTATACCTTAATAGTAGGTATAATATATGTTTAGTCATGCCGTGTAAATAATCTCAGTTCCTCATGTTAGAGGGCAAACCATATTTGAATTAAAATATATGTGTACGTATAAATTTTAATCCTGAAAATATTATTATTTTCAATTTTAAGCTGAACAAAATGCGATCCACCAAATATAAAAAAAAAACATGTACCTAAAAATGTCACCTTAAAATATATTCTAAGCCAAAACCCGTCTGATTGTTGATCAATTACATCCAAAAACAAACAAAACGCTCGATGCCTAGACATTTCGTTAAATGTCGAATCATCGCGCCTCCCGCGACACCGCGACCTTGACTACTATCGGTTGTTGCTTTTGTACCAATTTGTGGTGTTATATTTAGCTGGCGATTATAATAATAAATAAACGCGCGATTAACGGCTTGCAATGTGTTAGATGTTTGTCTGTTTGGAAAGAGAATCGACATGGCACAGGCTTACTTAAGACTTAGATGCGTAGTACAATAAATAGTACATTACGACACGTGGGCGCAAAGTAGTAGAATCTTGAACGGCGTGAAGTTCATCAAACGTGTAAAAATCATCAACTTTACCAATGAAAAAGTGTACGTAAAATGTGGGTTTAGGTTAGAAAAGTACTATAAAGGATATTTGAAATGTTACGTAGCTGATATGCAGTAAAGATGAGTAGAAATATTTTATAGCATACAGGCTGAAAAAACAAAGAACAAACCCAAAAAGTTGCGTCAGACTGAGCAAGGAATAGAAATGCGAATGAGTGAGGAAACCAACAGTGGGATGAGACGTCATGATGAATTACGAAATAATCTAAAACTGTTACTATATGAATAGCACAGAACAGATTATGTCAATAGTAAGCTTGAGTCCATTTATGTATCTATATTGTACACATGTTTTGAGTTGCAATCCAGCTGAGATCAATAGCATTTTGTGATCCTGTTGGATCACTTACATATGTAATCCTCTATGATTGTTATTTGTATTGTGAATTTAAAAATAAAAAAAAAATATTATGTAAGTGTAATGAGACGTCATAAGACCTATTCTACTTATGACAGCAAGGCAGATATTTTTTCAATCTTAGAAAAAAGCAGTTTATGTGAGGCAGTAATCTTCTCTAAATATCATTTACGGTGTTTTGCCTCGATACCATCAATATAGGTAAATATATCAAAGAATAACAAAGAAAATACCTGGGTAGATAATTATTTTATGAGAAAGAAATAAAAATAGAAAATAACTCTGACAAGCTGCAGTATTGCCCTATTAAAATAATCCATTATGTTTTACAACCGCTCCAACACTAACCAGATGCGACGGACATACAGAGGTTGAAAACTTCTTAGATATAATACCTATATATAGGTAGTTAAATACTTGCAACATTGGTTTATTATAGGAAGAATGAGTTTTATTCTTAGATTAAATAAGTACAGATTACAGATTACGTTTAGTAAACGCTCCCATTTTATAGTCACGAATCACCAATACTCGCGACTGTGATAGACCAAATTCCCGGCCTCGCATCATGCTCGGGAAAGTTCGCCGGCGTAAGCTACCGAGTATGGTCAAAATGACCGACGCTCACGAACAAACGATACAAAATGTCGTGGTCTCACAGTGAATGCTCCGCTCAGTACAGGCACAGAACAGCGCCCTTATTATGGATGGTCAAGCGATAGAAGTAAAAGTAGAAGAAGCAGTGAAGTAGCAGTAGCAGTAATTGCAAATTGTCATTTTGAATTCGAATTACGGATGCTTTCTGCACTGCTGTTTAGTCGCTTTGGCAACTAGCGACTTAGTGGACCATATTAGCAGTAAATGGAACTAATTATTGCAGTTTTAATTTTTTGTCTGTGGGAGGCTGCTATAGTAGTAATAATACAGATAATAATATTCCGGCGCAGGATCACGGCTCTCGGCATCTGCACTTATTTAATCTAAGGTTGTATTCAATACATTAATGTTATAATTATCTGTAAACATCGCCCATTCTTTTGTTTTACCTGTAATACACTATTACCTCCTAGAATTTTCTAAGAATATCGAGGAATTTCCAATTATCTATTGAAATTGTTCACACTGGAAAAAATTTATGATATTAATCTATAACAGGACAAATAGATTCAATCAGTGTTACTCTGTTAGCATTTTAATAACATTATAATGTACTAGCTGTGGCGCGCGGTTTCACCCCCATAGTCGTCGTTCCCGTGAGAATATCGAGATAAAAAGTACCCTTTTTGTTAATCCAGGGTCTAAAATATAAATAGTAGACCCTGGAATAATACAAAGGTTAACGATTTCAGCCCGATCGGTTTAGTAGTTATGGCGTGAAAGAGTAACAAACATCCATCCATCCTCAAAAACTTTTGCCAGGCAATCACGCCTTTTTCCCAAAGTAGACAGAGAAACACCTACCCAGGAATCAGTTCCATAGTAGGTACTCCCACATCTTGCCAGTATGTTCGTAATAATTAATAATAATTTGAATTTATACTCTAATTAGGCGGATCGGTTAATACGATTCCATAGACACAGACACGTCAAACTTATTTGAAATTATGAAAAAGTTTTCCCGGATACCGATCGAATCCACCTTTCCATCTGAATACACACCTCGCGAAGTCATAAAAAAATAAAGAAAGATTTTTCTGCACCATTAGCCTAATTGGCAAATGCACACGATGCAACACTCCATACGATAAAAAATCCATTAGCCTGTTTTTTCATCAGCAGATGTTGAAAGTCGTGTTACTGATTACTGTGGTATAAAGGTATTAGGTGGTATTACTGGAGCCTGACTAAATCCCGTAAGCCGTCCTTCTGTCCACGTGAGCCGGCTAGAGTAATTCGATTAACTTCTAACTCATAATGCTATTGTGAAAATTAGATTTTAAGACCCGACTTTGTTATTTAATTCCATTGGTATCTGTACCTACATCAAGATAAACTTGACGACTTGAAAAATAATTTCCCTATAACTGGTGATTCTGTGAGACGTCGTAAGCCCTTCACCATCATCATCATGTTAAGCCGGTAGACGTCCACTGCTGAACACAGGCCTCTCCCATAGAACGCCATAAACTATTCATATGGGGGGATCTTGCCGTAATCACCACGCTTGTTGTGCGGCTTGGTGATCGCAGTATTTGGAATACTTGGTGCCGAAGAGCGCTGCTGCCCACTCTCCGAATATGTCCCTCTGCCGGGTCTCACGTCTTCCGCGAAAGGGGTGGCCCTACCCTATTATGTATACCTTTATATAGCCGGTAACCACACGGCCGTAAGCCCTTTTAACGATGCGATAACTGACATTTTCCCCTTTCCCCTGGTTAGCCAGGATTCTGAAACCGGCCTACCTATGTTGGAGATAAAATTATCGAATAAGTCCAATCAATTTGAAATCGAATTTCAGGTGCTTGAATTTTTTTTTTTATGTCTAGTATTAAAGTTATGGAGGTCACTATTTAGTTTGTATCTATGTACATTTCTACGCCCATACTGCCCATACATGTACATACGATTTATATGGATGGTAGGGTCAGAATGTTTATATTCTTTAAAGAATTTATTGATTTTATTTTTATTTTATGTGGGATAACTTCCAAACACAGTCATCTGGTTTCGTCATTCTTTCAGGGTTAGCGTGGATGCTATATTGCCTCCTACTACTAAACCTTTCTGTTAGGTACCAACACCTATTTCTTCTATAGGTATAACTACTAACTACCTTATAGGTACCAACACTCAACACCCAGACGTCGTAAGGCACGTTTTTATCGTGCCGCGTGACTTCTAAGTATTAAAGGTACTTCTCATACAAAACGACCCTGTAAGGCTTCACCGAAGGTAAAATCAAGTAAATTGTATTACCATTGGATGTCTGAATAGAACTTCGAGGCAGAAACGATTCGAAGGGTTTCCTTTGAAATGCGAGAAATGTCAGGAAACGTGATTCCTTTGGCTCAATTTGATTATAAAACGAGGTTGTGATTGTTAAATTTACAATAAAAATCCATTTCAGTCGTTATAGCAACTAGCAACAGGAAATTGCGGCTTTTCCCGAAGGGGTAGACAGAGGTGTACTGAGCACTCAGTCTCATAGTAGTTACTCACATTTTGCCAGCTTTATTTTTATTCCCTTGTGGCGAGCCCCTATCTCCCCGTGGGTGTAGTAAAAGGCGACTAAGGGTCTTGCCAACAACAGCATTCGCAAGGAGGGTTGAGGTCAAGCAGGCGGCCACTCGTAAAAAACAAGCCAAAATCCCTACAGCATGAGGATGGCGAAAAAAGACATGGCGTGCCGACCCCACTTAGGGTGGGATAAGGGCAGGAAGATGATAATGTATCGAGCCTAATGCCATCAACCGGGCACAGTTCAAGACTCCAGACTGTCATTGCGAAATTCCTATTTATAGCATTGATTTAAAGAAAAGGGGAGATGACGGTACTGGTTTCTCAAAAATGGCAAGCTCAAATTAGGTTCCATTAGGCCCACGTACGTCAGTAGAGTGGGGTCGTACTAGCAACTAATATTGTCTCAGTCGCACTTCCGTCTTGGGTACGTCTTTCTATCTTTGTTATCATTATATTGCAAACTTCACACTGAGCAAATTGCACGTGCCAGTTGTTGAGTAAGCGCTGGGAGAATGTACCCTATCTTCCCTTTTCTTTAAATCAATAATTTTTGCCGGGACCTGCAGTCGCATAATAAAGTGCAGACCCTACATAGAAACTCCCTAACTAGGTTGAACCTACATAACACTAACAAGTTGGTAAGTAGCGATGGAGCGATGGCTTGAAATCAATTTCAGATAGCCACAAATGTGAGCAATTTCATTGTGAAAGCCTGTTTCGTGGTCTGAACTTCTAAACCTTGGCACTCAGAAAGTTAGGAACTTGAGTATTGGGAGGACTTCCGATATTTGATAGATTACTTTATATAGGTCAAGCAGAACCTACTCGTACCTACTACCTATACATACATAAAACATGAATGAGTTTGTGTGTATCGATTGAGACTTTTCGATTGCCTGGATTGACAGTTTCTGTAAAAACTTCGATATGATGTGCACTGTCTAATGTTAGACGATTCCACTAAACAGCTCGCCGGCGAGGTCGGTGTTGTGATTGTGTGAGTTGGTGGATCTGGTATCCGTCACCAGTACCGAAAACGGAGCCTGATCGCCATAATCTATCTGTTACATACTTATTGAGAAGATTTAAAACACTTGGTAGATGGCAATAGGCTCGCCCCCTATTATATGGGACCAATAACATACAGGCGAAATGTGGGTGTATCTCCTATGGGACTGAGTCCTGGGTACACCTCTGCCTACCCCTTCGGGAAAAAGGCGTGAATGTATTTTATGTTATGTTTAAAACACAATCCAAATACAATATATATTGACTACTGATACATCTGAACCTGATGCTGCAGTATTCCGTCAAGGTTTCCAAATCGTTGTAATAGGTCATGGCCACGGTCTAGCAGATATTCTATTTGCCGATGATACGTCATTGATTTTTAAAGTTGATAGGAAGGATACTTCACTACTACATGTTAATAATACTTTAGCAAGTATATCCAGATGGTTCACAGCAAACGCTTGCGGTCTGTTTGGACTGAATCTTACAAACAATCTGTTATTGAATGCGAAAAAGACTAAATGTTTGAAATTGTCGTTGCCTAACGTCAGAAGTATAGAACCAATCATAGTTCTTGACGGTGAAAGACTCAATATTGACAATGCAACTTTGTTCCTTGGCATAAATATAGACTCTAAACTGCAATGGAGCACTCATATCACCGAGCTCTCAGGGAAACTAAGCTCTGCAGCTTACGCGGTTTATAAAATTAGGCAACTAACAGATATAGCCACGGCGAGATTAGTGTACTTTGCATATTTCCATAGCTTGATGTCTTATGGGATTCTGTTGTGGGGGTCAGCCGCAGATATAGAAACTATCTTTATACTACAAAAACGTGCGATTCGTGCCATCTATGAGATGCGTCCACGCGAATCCCTGAGGGAATTATTTAAAGATATAAACATACTGACCCTACCATCCTTATACATTTATGAGAACATCATGTATGTGCGTAAAAATTTACATAAATTCAAATTAAATAGTGACCTTCATAATTTTAATACTAGAAATAAATACAAAATAGCTGCACCTAGCTTTAGATTATCTAAAACAAATAAAAAGACATTCTTAGGAAATAGTGTACGTTTCTATAATAAAATCCCAAAAGAGATAACTGGGCTCTCAGAGGGTAAATTCAAAACCTATATAAAATCTACTTTACTAAAGAAGGCTTATTATAAAGTCAACCAGTACATAGAGGACAAAGATGCCTGGAAACTTCTGCATAGCCGCCTCGCGGCACCTTTAAAGAAAACGAATGTAACCAAACCAAATATTGTAAAACTATCTGTTGAAAAAATTAAGCCCTACAAGTTTCTTGTGCGTTCTTCTTGTAGAGGTATCTTTCCGAACGCACGGTAGAGTCAGTACTGTTTATCTTTATTGACGTGCAAAAGTGTCAGATTATGACCTATTTGAATAAATCTGTTTGAGTTTGAGTTTGAGTAATATTGACAGGATACCAATCTTCGAGTCGATCGGACCACTGGAAGTTCCTCATAATATATCTCTTAACTCAGATAAGGGCTGATAATCTTCAAACGACTGAACCGATTATCATGAGACATCCTACTGATATTATAAATGCGAAAGTTTGTGAGGATGGATGGATGGATTGATAAATGTTTGTTACTCTTTCACGCCAAAACTACTGAACCGATTGAGCTGAAATTCGGTATGTACCTACATACCGGTTAGCTTTTTTTTTAATATTGAGTGACAAGACGAGCAAATGAGGTGCCTGATGGTAAGCATCATGATATAGTCCATATCGGACACAGTGCCACCCAGTGTTTTAAAATCCTAAATTCTAAAATCTGTGCACTTACATTTACCTGTGGAACTGAAAAACATGCAAAAATCAACTTCCTAATAAACTTACTTCACCGATAATTTTTTGTAAAACAAAATTTTCGCGAAGTTTTCAATTCTTTCTTGCGAGTTAAATTTGACAACTAAGGGCCGGTTTTTGATCGTTGGTTACGGTTAAGTTAACCATTTGTTAAACTAACTGTAGTTAAATTCTTAACCAATTGTTAAATTGTGAGGAAAAAGTAGTTAACTAGGGATGAAAAAACGAATTTTGCCGAATTTCAACTATTTATCAAAAAAAATTACCGTTTGTCCACTTAACCAGTGATCAATAAACCCAGCCTTAATGCACCGCCAATACTATGTGGCTATGTATTACTATACGTTTTTGGAACACATGACTAGTATACTTAGTTTCCAGTGTTATCGGCTATAAGCTATGCAATAATGTTTGCATATTACGGTCGGATTAGCGCTTAAGTTTGCTTTCAGATGAAACTAGGTACTTAATCCCTGTTTCCTAAGTCGACACTCATCACGTTGTTTCCCAAACGAGTAAACAGAGGTGTATCCATAGTAGGTACACCCAAACTTCGCCATTTATGTTAAAGTCCCATGTAAAAGGGAACCAGCCATTGCCAATTAATGAAAAAGTCCATAGCACTCTGCCTGACCTGGCAATCGAATCAGGGACTTCATGATCGGCAGACGCACTACCACTTTATTTAGTAGGACCACGGATCAATCTAAGCGAGTCACACGTTAAGAGCGTACGCGGTCTTTTAACAATTTGACACAATTCTATGCACAATTCGATGATCGACCAAATCGATGTTTGGTACTCCCCAATTTCATTTTCATTCTATAAATTTATATCCTCATATTTTTATAGTGATAGTTCACTAAAAAGTTTTAGTTTGTCATGTAAACTGTCGAATTTTTCTAGTTAGCTTCCAAAAATCCCAGTTTTACTCGCGTGATTAGACGCTCACTACAAATACATGAAGAGTTTATTAAAGAAAATTTAATGATAGGGACATAGTTTACTTCATCTCCAAAATATCAGGATATAAATGTAACAAATAGGATTTCTATATACCGAGGAAACAAGGGAATACAAAACATCGATTTGGTAATTTGCATATATAATGGGATTGTTTCAAATTGGCATTGATTGTGGCAACGGGCAGGGCACATAGCACGTAGAATTGATGGCCGATGAGGCTGAAAAGTTCTCGAGTGGAGACCACGAACCGGCAACCGCAACGTTAGACGTCCACCCACAAGATGGACAGACGATCTGATAAAGACGGCAGGAACACGCTGGAAGCGGGCCGCTTATAGCCGGACTGGATGGAAGTCTATGGGGGAGGCCTATGTTCAGCAGTTGTCCTATGGCTGAGATGATGATGATGTTTCAAATTGCTAAGAGGTCGCGTTATATTTTGCATTGTTTTAGTCAAATAGAAGTTACGAGTAATTATGGTCGCCTTTTGTTTTCAGTACGAGCTCAATCAGATCAGATAAAATATAATTGAATATAAATTGAAGATTCAATGAATTGATTTCGTTAATAATTAATATCCAATCTCCTTCAATCTGATCCATTACACCACAATCAAATTAAGTACCCAATAAGCCAATAACTAATTGAACTGCGAATCAATATAGTTTAATCAGAGACGCGTCTAGAGACCATATTGAGAAATAAGGAACTATTAATTAAAACCCTTGACTGCCTCGGTGACGTTGTGGTTCGCAAGAGCTACCATGACGTCCCGGGCTCGATCCCCACGTCAAGTAAAAAGTTTTATTGAATTTTTCATTAGGAATTTTGTCTATGAGTGCCTGGACAACTTAAACATAAAGGTGCTACCTAATATTATAATTATTATGTGACATGAATTAGAATTTTGACATTTTATACTGGCTGATTTATTATTATAATAATGATTTGACATGAATTATTAGGATATTTTATTGGTTGTATTAATTATTATTATTTGACATGAATTAGGATTTTTATATTTTATTTGTTGTTTAATTATAATTTAGGAAATGAATTAGCGTAGACATGAATAGTCAAGATAATATTTTTTTCTATTTGTGGTATGATAATTATTGGTAATAGAACTATTGAAATGAAATGGGATTATTAATCTTTTGTATTATGTAGTTGTTTAATTATATACTATGACATTTGTACGCCTTCTACTCGTAGGCAAAACATGCGGATGACTACTGATAGCTGTGCATAATATGTTATGATAAAGACGGTTATTATCATTTGAATGTAACCATGTTTAAACAAATAACAATTAAATAAATTTTGATTTGATTTTGGAGTCAGGAACTGTGCCCGGTAAGTGGCAATATGTTCCGCCCTACATGCGACGTAAAAAATATAACTGGCAAATTTAGAGTCTATGGACAAAGAATACTAATTATGTTAAGAAGCGACGATCACTCATCATTTTAGGTTCTGTGGTACCAGGCAGGCAAAGAGGCTAGTATAACGCCCGTACATACGTACACATATTACGCGGGTACACACGTTAACTTTTCTACGTTGTAGTAGAAGGCTATTGGGCGCGGCCGATTGTATGCAGTGACGGGGGTTTGCTATGGGACTGAGTCCTGGGTACAGCTCTGCCTACCACTTCGAGAAATAGTTTGATGTTATGTTACTAATCTTAGTAAGTAGACCTAGGCGTCTAGGTCTAACTTCTTTTTTTATCTTAGTTGATGTTTACCTATGGAAAGGTCAGGCTGCCTGGTTTAAAGGCTGAAAGAGCTGATGTTCTCATTATCAGCCTCAGGCCCTGGAACTTGATGAGCCCATAGCTGGCCATCTTATGCCTAATAGGTTAGGTTAGGTTTTCGCTGAGTTGATGCTGTCTTATGGAAAGGCCAAGTCAAAAGTACTCACCACCGACAAGCATGTATCAAGATTGTAATGAAAGCGGAAGAAGCAAAAGTCTTGTGTCAGGATCGTGGCAAGTGGACAGACATATCTACGATAACAGGGATAAGGCTGGACTATATGTATACATATAAGTATGTTGTATGGTACTTATATATTGACTGTTTGTTCCAAGCTAGACAAAATGCGAAGTTGCAGGCAAAAGCCAATAAGATATTTATAAAGATGGTGGTTGTTCCGTAAATATACAGTGTCTTGAGTCACGCCAGGTCGTAGGGTGACCATCAATTTTTTATTCGAGATAGGGAAATACCGTAGATCATATAATTCTAAATACATACATATTGTTATTTATTATAATTATTAACTAGCACGGCTTCATGGCCAATTACACTAATTAATTTAACACAATTACAATGTCTTACTACTAGTGTCCGTATTATTAACTATAATTTAGATAATTTGATATGATACATGTCACTATTAAATAATGAAAATAATATGAAACAAAAAAAAATAAATTAATACATTATATAGGTCAAGAAAGATCAGCTTGGAAAAAGTTAGTCAGCGTCCATTAATAGTAAATTTATAATAACATGCAAATCACCTTTCACCTTTTTAACACTTACATACGCCTGTTCCTGATGAAAATTTTCTTAGTGCAGTATTTTATACATGAAAACTCGTATGGATTAAATAAGATTTTTTACTGAACTGTATTGTTAGTTTCAAGAACCTAGATGTGTTTATTTTACGTAATTACATGTAGTATTTTTTATGTCTTCCAAAATGTGGGTTCGTGTGAGCGAGAGGGCGAACTTGCTTTGGACACAGCGCCTTAATTATTATTTAATGTCACAAAATGTCACAGAATAAATAATAGTACTAACGTAGTAATGTTCACTCCTTGACACTTCACAATAATGTAATAAAAAAAACCCAAGGTGGTACCTATTATCCTAAACAGTTTATCTAATGCGCAACGCGGCATTATTGTAAAAAAATTAAAAAGTAAATACTACAGCTACATAAAAAATATGTACATAGGTACTATCTACACAAAATATCAACGCAAATTCTTTTTAAAAAATTTACAATAAAAAATGACTTATTCCTCTTGAGATCATATAACATATACCTACATTCACGCCTTTTCCCCGAAGGGGTAGGCAGAGGTGTACCCAGGACTCAGTCCCATAGTATATACACCCACATTTTGCCAGTATGTTATTGGTCCCATGTAATAGGGGGCGAGTCTATTGCCATCTACCGGGCACAGTTCCAGACTCCAGGCAGCTATTGAGATAATTCCTAATGGAAAAATCCAATATTTAACACTTTTGCCTGACCTGGGGATCGAACCCACCCCTTGATTGGCAGTCGAACATGCGCCCACTACGCCACCGAGGCAGTCATGAGATCATAATCCATGGTAACCCTATCAATGACCCCGGGTCATCGACCTGCAGATAACCCGACCCTTTACGATAGGTTGCCAGTAAACCTCTGCTAATTGGCAATCTCTTAACGTTGTACCGACCTCTCTATCTACTACAATATTATGCTATAGATAACAGGAATATTAGATACTAGCTGTGCCCCGCGGTTTCACCCGCGTTGACTTCGTTCCCATGGGAATATCGGAATATAAAGTAACCTATTTGTTATTCCAGAGTATGTGCTATCTACATACTAAAATTCAGCTCAATTGGTTAAGTAGTTTTAGTGTAATAATGGAACATAGCTGTTTTTTTGGTGCCTAGATGGCGCTGGTCGCGTTAGAACTCGCTAGCGTTTGAGATTGAGATTTATATACTATTCGTAAGATACAACGTGTAAACTACTTGCAAAAGAAATGATTTTGGCTTCCCATACAATTAGCTGATTAGCTGATCAATTTTGTGTGGGTAGTCGAAGAAATTTCTGCAAATTTCGCAATTCTTTTTTTTTGGAAGAGGTCCAGGTCCAGGTTAACGCGTAGAGCACCTCCTTAAGTATAACTATACCTTTTAACACACATGTACACAGTATCATCATCTCAGCCTTAGGAAGTCCACGATACAGCATAGGCCTCCCCTATATATGGTATTGCCAATACTCGCCACACTTGGCAGCCGGGTTGACGAGCGCAGTTCGATGGTTTCACGCAGAGGACGCTACTGCCCGTCCTGCGGATCTGATAACCCTTAGCCAGCTCTTACGGCAACCACGGTAAAGAAGGCGGGGTCTATTATAAAGCCGGTAACCCCACGGCAACCGTATCGACCGTATCTCGTAAGAACTGTCTCAAGTTTTTCCTACATTGTTCCAGGAATAAGAGCATGGCTGCGTAACCAGTAACCTAGTGACTCGTGGTAGCGGTTAGAGAACAGTCACCATGACGAAACGGTTCGATTTCAACTGGCAGATCCCTGTTCCCGAGCCGCTGCTGCAGGTAAGGCCACTAAATGAATTGTGAAGGCATACCTTAGTAAGTATACTTGGTGTAGGGTTCCATACCTAGATACGTACCTAAACAAAACGCTGCCGTGTTCTAAGAACATACAAGCGTCGTCAAGTTGCATACAGCACTATTATTGCAAACTCAGATATGATCTGAGATAAGTTGTTCATGTTATAAAGGCGCCTGTAGCAGCCAAACTTACATCTCGCTACCGCAATTTATATAATTGAAGATAAAAAATCACTAAATGTGAATTTCCAAATAATCAAGGTTGCATTTGTTTATCTTTAGATTATGAATATATTAAGTATATTTAGCTTTAAATCAGGTGCCTGATGGTAAGCATCACGATTGCCCATATCAGACACAGTGCCGCCCAGTTTTTAAAATTCAAAATTCTGCGCGGCACTGCACTGGGCCTGTCACTCTGAGATATGAGTTGTTGAATCTCATCATGCCCAGTAATTTCGTTGGTAACATTGTCTTTCCATCCGGAACACAGTAATGTTTGCGCATTACCGCTTGGCGGATGAATAACTGGCAAAGGTGTGGTACTTCCCCAGGCGGGCCCCTGCAAACTATATATGGCTATATATTGATGGAGTAGATAGAAAAAAAGGAATTAACGGTTTACGGTTGGCGTAGCATGTATGGTACAGTGGAGGTAGGTATAGTATAATTTTATATAGGATAATTTTAGGGTAAAGCCTCCCCGAAGTCTTTTATTGCCTTTTCCTATCAGTAAGACACCAGTAACTTGACTGCCTCGGTGGCGTAGAGGGCGTATGCTCGACTGCCAATCAAGAGGTTCCGGGTTCGATCCCCAGGTCAGGCAGTGTTTAAATATTGGATTTTTCCATTAGGAATTATCTCAATAGCTGCCTGGAGTCTGGAACTGTGCCCGGTATATGGCAATAGGCTCGCCCCCTATTACATGGGACCAATAACATACTGGCGAAATGTGGGTGTATCTACTATGGGACTGAGTCCTGGGTACACCTCTGCCTACCCCTTCGGGAAAAAGGCGTGAATGTATGTTATGTTTATAACACCCAGACACAGATCAAACAGACATGTTCACATACAAATTTTTGACTTAGGCGGGGATCGAACCCGGGGCCTGTGGCACAGAAAGCAGAGTTACTACCATCTGTGCCAACCAGGCTGTCAATACTATAATGTCAATGTTTATAAAATTCTCTTATTTCAAGTGCACTTAAGTGCTTATAGTATCCAATCTGTCGGAATCCTAATTAGGAAATAGGAAGATGTAATAGACAATAGGTCAGATTGATCGCGATTTGGATGGTTCCGACCGAACTTCTTCCTAGATTGGTTACAACCTAGGACAGTGTAATAGCATCTCAATGATTAATGTGAGTTGTCTATCCAATTTAGGAACAGTGAGATCACGAGTTTCCGATTTCCTAGGTAGTGTTCCTAAGTAGAATTCCGACAGATTGGATAGTTTAATAAGCACTTTAGCAGCAACCCCAGATATGTAAAAACTGAACTCTAGTAAATAGATATATATTATGTATTCAGGCTTCATCATAAAATGTCTTTCAAGGTGTTTCAGTTTATTTATGTATATATAATTTAGTTCGCGAAAACTATTAACCTTTTTAGTCGGTAAAAATGACCTTGTATCACAAGATTTTCCTTTCTATTATAGTAAATGATTATCAATACTGTGTAGTGATTGGAATTCTGTAGTGATTGTCTGATGCGCCAGCACATTCGTCTTATGAGACTGACGAATTCCCCATACAAACGATACATAAATCATTTACATCAGAGCAAAAATTACTACCCCTGTTATTCACACAGCCTCACAGCCTCGATGGCTCAGATTGTAGTAACTCTGCTTTCTG
Source organism: Hemistola chrysoprasaria (assembly GCA_947063395.1). Classification (NCBI taxonomy): domain Eukaryota; kingdom Metazoa; phylum Arthropoda; class Insecta; order Lepidoptera; family Geometridae; genus Hemistola; species Hemistola chrysoprasaria. Next base: position 1,368,227 of record OX346723.1, read on the forward strand.
TGCCGCAGGGCCCGGGTTCGATCCCCGGTCAGGTCAAACATTTGTGTGCATGTACATGTCTGATCTGTGTGGGTGTTATAAGCTTATATAAGTATGTATATCAGTCATCTGGTTACCATAGTACACAGGCTTCTAGCCTAGTTTGGGACCAGATGACCGTGTGTGAAAGTTGTCCCATATTATATATATATATATATTATTATTATATTACCCCTTACCCCTTCGGGAAAAAGGCGTGATTGTGTGTTATGTTATGATTTATTGTATAATAAACAGTGCTTAATCAGAGCATATTTCCAACATTCAATGATGTTGTTCGGAACGAGATAGTTACATAGGTTCCTAATTATATTTCAATCAAAAATATATAAGTATTTTTACAAAATATTAGAATTTTCAAATATAACTCCAAAATGTAATTAAGTATATTGAACCTGATCTAATTTTCGAAAAAAATCTAAAATTGAAATATAAGTCTATAAGTATACCTAAATATATACGTAAGTAAGACTATAAGTCCGTCTGAGTCTAGGACGATTAAGGTCTGAGTATATAATATGTATATGTATATGATGTATATAATATGACGGTACAGCAAACTTCCTCTCTTTTCCCCTTCCACTCCCTCATTTTGGATTTTTTTTAGCAACACCATGTATAGTGTGCCAATCAAAGTGATTGAAGTAAGTCGATAAATAACGCCTCAGCAAATTTCCCCTTTTTCCCCCAAAATTAAAACTCGATCAACTAAAAAAAATTAAATTAATCAAGGAACTTGTTTTATTTTGACCATTATAATATTTAATAATAAAATATTTTATGTATGTACTGAAAACAAAACGCCCTTCGAAGAAAACCAAGAACTTATTTTTGCGCTGATGAATTTATTTATAAATTCAATTGGAAAACTATTTTATTTAGCCAATTATATCATGATCTTCCCGGCAATATATAGATTAAACAATATTATGTTAACCTAAGGCAAACTTCCTTGAGAAACAAGTTCATGACCTTTAAATCTTGATAATGCCTAAATACTCGACTCCACAAAGCAGCTGTAATTACTTAGGTATTTTTATGACCCAAAAACTCAAACGTGTAATAAAACAAAACATTTGCTATCAGTTAAGTATTTTGTTTACAAACATTAAGGTGATAGGGGTTAGATAAATTAATATTAACGGGATAGGACGAGTATTATCTCTCTGTGTAGAGCCACGCCCTTCAATCCGCGGACGTCTGTAGTTAAGATACCTACGAACGGTACAAATACAAGTCAGGTGTAGAAGATAGGCTTCGACATAATCACGTACGCGCAACACAGCGATTCTCAGGTAACTCACTGGAAGCGTAACCTGTGGCGTAACTAAGAATTTACATTACGCACGCTTCTGAGCAAGTTTCTAGGATGAATTTCAATTTTAAAATTCAATTGAAGCCTTGCGTGTGTGTGTGATGAATTAATGGATTTTTTACGTAGAATTTTAAAATGCAAAATGGTTGTACTCATAAACAAAAGTACATCAGTGGGTCTGAATTGCATTTAAAATATAAATTATTTGCGTTTTCTCAAGCCGCCGCCACACCTCGGACTTTCGACTCAATTCCATATAAACATCGCGATATAACTACCTACTACTACACAGACACTGCACTCATTCACTCATGGAGTTTTGGAGCGAAGCGGGGCTCGTTGAGAGCTCAATCTCACTCGCGGGGTGAGGAAGGCCCGATTGGTGGGCCGGAGTGTCCATTCTATACGTAGTATTATTATCTGTTCTGTGCCGCCGCGCCGGCTGTCTTTCCGCGGCACCTTTGTACCTATCTTATAAAGCTGGCTTTCTGTACGTTTTTATATTGTGACAATGGTTCGGTTGACTTGGTAATCTTAACCCGTTCACCGCACACTGCCTTATTGATTCGATTACTTGACTCGGCGTCGCGACATTGTTTATTCTAATAGGCCTCCGGTGCTCGATTGTCCTCTCTATTTTTCGGGTTAGGGCGTTTTGAAAAGCATACATATTATGAATGTTTATGAAATTGTCATTGTAATTTTATTAGCAAGGAAACAGTTATAAACGGTATTAGGCCTAATTAAACAAAATAAAATAAAATAAATTAAGGTTGTGAGGTTTTTTGTAGTGGTAGGCCTTTTATGCAGGGGGCCGCCTAGGGAAGTACCATGCCTTTGCCAGTTATTCATCCGCCAAGCAGTAATGTGCAAATTGTACTGTTTTCCGGTCATCTAATATCTCAGGGTGACAGGCGCAGTGCAGTGCAGGGCAAAATTTTGAATTATAAACACTGGGTGGCACTGTGTCTGATACGGACAATGATTACCATCAAGCACCTGATTTGCTCGTCTTTTCACTCACTGTCATAAAAAATGACAAATATCCCGCCAAGTAAAATATGATATAATTGAAAATGATTTAGGTATATTCTTAGAGAACGGGTTTTCTTCATAACACTTATGTAGTCAAATCATTATGGGTTGTGTAATATTCCTACAAGGCCTTTGATAGAACCATATAAATCTCCCCTACGTAATATTTAATAGGAAACAACCGAGACTTTAATCAGCCCCGGATCAACGATATATTTTGAACCGAAGCAGAAACTTGATAGGTAGTGGCGGCCCTTTCCATCGTTGAGCGTTTGAGATAAATCCCACGCCTGTTTTTACAAGTCGACGGTGAGCCAACCACGCATCCGTATGCTGGGCGCTTTGTGGAGCAAGTTTTTTATTTTTAGTCATATTATATTATGATTTTGGCCCCCTGCTGAAAGTGCCGCTCTAAGCGGGTGCCCCGGTTCGATGTAACGTGTCGGAAAAGTCCACAAAATGAAAATGAGTCGTCAACTCTGGTTTCTAAAAGAAAACGAATGTCCCAAAGGTTGCCAAAATAAATCTCGTAAAAAATTATGGCCTCGGCCACAACCGCCAATCCTCATTGCCTCTCAAATAAAGATTTTTAAATCTTCATCTTCTTTCATCACAACTCGCGTTTGGGCCGTAGCCAATTAAAAAACTAATTGATCATAAAATATCACTCACCAACAATAATAATAAAGCTGTTGAATGAAGATCTTGATAATCAGTTGTATGTTGAGTCTGCGTCTAACTGCAGTGTTAAGTGGGACATATGACATAAGTACAGTCGCGCGCGAGTTTTTACAGTCACAAATGAATTCCGATACGATTTGCGCCTTGAATTTCTAAGCTACCAGCTTTGCTAAGTTCCCAGTTTCAGGGTTAAAAACCCTTGGGCGGAACAAGAAATCGACGAATATCGGGGAACAAACAATGAACTTTTATATAAGCTGAGGTAGATGCGTTTACCTTGCTTTGCGTGGCGAACTCAAGTCTAGCTCATTGGCTTGAGTCAAGTCGATCGGTCAATCGCACCATCGCACCTAACTTGCGCCGATGTTAAACATATAAGGTTTGCTGCTCACCTAGCTATTTATCTCTTTCTGATGACTGAAGTGTGGAAATGATGTCAAACGGCATACAAAAATATGGGACAACTTCCACACACCATCTGGTCCCAAACTAGGCTAGAAGCCTGTTCTATGGTAACCAGATGACTGATATACATACTTATATACGCTTATAACACCCAGACACAGATCAAACAGACAGAACAAACATGTTCATGTTCAACAAAAATGACGTTTGACAGCAAAATTTACTGCTGTTGTTACGCGATTGGATGTTCGTACCTAATACCACCCCGGGTTTTATGTCTCTGCTATCTTGTACTTTAATGAGTGATGGAAACAAAGCTGCGTATATTCTAAATAATTAGGTACAACAGAATCTCGCCACGTCTTAGGGCTGTTTTTAATGAGTATAACGTCTCTGTTTGTATGAAAGCTCATAGGGAACAAGCTAGGACGATTTAACCACAGGTACTATCTTATCAGTTTAGATTAAATTTGATAATAACGTTCCTCAAAATGGTGGCTGAAAGGCCGAACTTAGTTCCAATTTTGCCCACTCTCAACAGCTAAGTTCAAACTCTGTACAATGTTAGGTATGCCTAATGAGGTATTATCCAAATAAACAATCATTAACCGCTATCGGGATCGCAATCTCGTGTCTCATTATCATTATTAAAGCCCACATTGATCAATCGATAAGTGACAATTAATGGACATTAGTACGGGAGCCGGATGCAAAATAAATGGTGCATTTATTTACACAATGAAATCGGATTCAATGAATCCCAATTTGGTAAATAAAGAATATTTATTACTTTTTATAAAGAAAAGTTTTAATAATGGTTGGCGAAGTCCCACCGGTCCCTAATTATGTGAGAAGGAAACCATTCAAGTAGGTATATTACCGTCCACCAATTTATTATGGTAACCTACAGTAATACCGAAAGCACGTAATTACCGATAGTGGTTGTCGCCATAGACGAACATCGTATAGGTCAAAAATCAAAGGCCTACTGGCGACCTGAATCTCCTGACTAATGCCGCCGCTACACACCGCCACCGCTGCCTACAGTGGCATGGCGTTGTGTAGCTACAAGAAAAAGAACCGATGAGCGCAATTTTTTGCACCCGGCTCCCGGACTATAACGTCTGCAAGATACTTGTCTGATCCATTAGTCGTAGCATGTATGTGTGGAAATCTACGCGGTTACCCACACATGCACACTGTCCACATCCTGCTAATATTATAAATCTCACATCTCAGTATAATGTAAAAAAGCTACCTATGTATCAGGTAAACAAAATGCTAGCGTGTTCTAACTCGACCCCAGCGCCATCTACCACATTTTTTGTGTATGTTTGTTCCGTATGCTAAAACCACTGAACCGATTGATCTGAATTTTGTATGTAGATATAGCTTAAGTCCTGGAATAACACAGAGTACTTTTATCTCGATATTTCTACGGAAACGATGGCTACGCGGATGATACCGCGGAGCACACCTCGCAAACTTTTGCATTTATATTATAATACTTAGTAGAACTTCTGGAACAAGTAACACACAAAAACTTTTTGACACTAAAAATCGGAACTCATAACTAAAAATACTTGTTCCAGCATCTAATAATACATGGAGTTCCGAAAATTAACCCCAAATGGATTCAAATTAATAATGTCTTTTTTATGTTTCAGGGGGCAGTATTCGACCGATGGACAGAAGAGAAAGACAACACAGAGTACGAGCAGAACTGCCTGTTCAAAGTAGACGAATATGGCTTCTTTATCTACTGGAAGAGCGATGGCAAGGTAAAAATAATATTTCACTTACCTAACGAAAGTAGGTACATTCTTAGATTTTTTTTATGATAATGAGTGACAAGACGAGCACATCAGGTGCCTGATGGTAAGCATCATGATTACCCATATCAGACACAGTGCCACCCCGTGTTTTAAAATTTTAAATTCTACGCGGCACTGCGCCTGTCACCCTGAGATAATAGTTGTTGAAACTCGTCATGCCCAGTAATTTCGCTGGTAACATTGCCCTTAAGACCGGAACACAGTAATGTTTGCATATTACTGCTTGGCGGATGAATAACTGTGCAAAGGTGTGGTGTTTCCTCAGGCGGCCCCCTGCAAAAGGGGTCTACCACTACATTAGACTAAATGACACCAGATTATTGAGAAGCGGACAAACAGCTTTGAAAATATGGCAACTTTCAAATTGTAGTGTGCGTAACACAATGCTACATATGCATTTCCAAATATTCCGACTACTGCGTGCACCAAGCCGCCTGCCAAGCGTGGTGATTACGGCAAAGTCCCCCATATAGTTTATGGTGTTCTATGGGGGCGGCCTATGTTCAGCAGTGGACGTCATAGAATAACTTCGTCGTATGTAATGGGTCTTTTTAGCCTCTTGTGTTACAATCTATAGGTACCTTACCTCAGTTCCAAGTAGAAGGAACAAACCTACCAAAGGTACACTTTCCATAGAAACACTGCCTCCTTTTGTAAGAAGTTTCTGATTGAGCCAACATTAAATTCTCATTCCAACATTTATCTGCTATGTTAAATGTGCGAATGAAATACATAGGTACTCGTATTCTCAGTTTCATGACCTATCTCTGAAAGACTATCAAGTGCTCAGCTGGACAGGGCCGGAATCTAGAAGGGGGTAGGGGCAATAAAAAACTAGATACATAAACACCTTTGAAATAAATGTATAACCAACAAGTTTTTTAAAAATATTTAAGTAGATATATTTATTCTAAAGAAATATAAGAGTTGAATTAAATAGCACTCTTTGTCTTAAGTCCTATTGAAAGTTTGTGTTATGGAGGTCTGTCAGACATTTTTATTTACTAGCTGCTTTGCATTGCGGTTTCACACGTGTAGTCTGCGTTGCGCTCGTCGTGTCTCAGTACCTACATATTATAAAATCGTGTGTGGGCTGTTTCTTTATCCCTAGTTAAGTGGACCAATGATTATAAACAAGTTAAATCATGGCTTCAATAGTTTTATCATTCCCAGTTAGCTATTTTTTCAACATGGATTAACCATTGGTTACGAATTTATCTATAATCAGTTTAACAAATTGTAAACTTAACTATGACAAGCTATTATAAACCGGCCCATAGTATTTACCCGTGTTTGGGTGAATAATTTTGGCCCCGAATATGTTCCCTACATTAGGCTCTGTATTTCATTAAAATCCTTGCTTCGAGTGAGTTCGCTAGCTGGTACCGTGCACGGTCGTTATACCTTATGCATTATGAAACATTTTCCTTTGGGGAAATAACCACAAGTAATCATATCGAGGGTAGCCGGAATAACTACCTTTGTGCCGCGAAATTGGCTTTTGAATTAGGCCTAGTTGCTTTTTTACCGACTGCGGGAAAATTTACATATTTCTTACAGGCAACCTACGAATCCTACTACCATTCATACCAATATTATTAAATGCGAAGGTTTTTGAGGATGGATGGATGTTTGTTTGCTACTCTTTCACGCCAAAACTACTGCACCGATTGGGCTGAAATTCGGTATGTAGATAGTTTAGTCCCTGAAATAACACATAGGGTTCTTTTTATCTCGATATTCCCACGGGAACGAAGACTGCACGGGGCACATCTAGTTATAACTCAACTCAACTCAACTCAAACAGATTTATTCAAATAGGTCATAATCTGACACTTTTGTACGTCAATGAAGATACAGTACTGAGTCTACCTCTAGTTATAAAATATAACATCCCGCCTTTTCCCGACGTGGTATAGGCAGAGGTGTACCCCTTTCCATAGTAGGTAATCCCACACCTCGCTATTTATGTTTCTTTAGTCCTATGTAGTAGGGGGCGAGCCTATTGGCATCAACCGGGCACAATTCTAGACTCTATGGAAAAATCCATTAACACTTTGCCTGACCTAGGGATCGATCGCGGGACCTCATGATCGGCAGCCGAGCTTGCGACCACTACGCCACCGAGGCAGTCGATACGCAATCATTACAAAATTCCTAATTCTATCGCATTCATTGAAAGCATGATTCGCCGAAGGACTGATTTTTATACCTAGAAGTTATAATGTAAATCAGTTTCATCTCAAACAGGATCGTAACTCTGTAACTGTCAGTAAGAGACACATCAAACAGGGAAGCACCTATAAACAACTGAATGAGCTGTAAAAGCTGATTTAAAACTCATTCTTGATTCACTTTACAATCAGCCTGTTATAGGCTCTGTCATCAAATTTAAAGGCGATTTGAAACGTTTTAATGAAATATTTTCTACAGTTTGATAATAAATGATTAGTTGTATGTAATTATTTTTTTTATGGTAGTGAGTAACAAGACGAGCAAATCAGGTACCTGATGGTAAGCATCATGATTGCCCATATCAGACACAGTGCCACCCAGTGTTTTAAAATTCAAAATTCTGCGCGACACTGCACTGCGCCTGTCACCCTGAGATATGAGTTGTTTAATCTCATCATGCCCAGTAATTTCGCTGGCAACATTGCCCTTCATACCGGAACACAGTAATGTTTGCACATTATTGCTTGGCGGATGAATAACTGGCAAAGGTGTGGTACTTCCCCAGGCGGCCCCCTGCAAAAAAGGGCCTACCACTACAACCTAAACCTATGTAATGTATTTGTCTATACAGAAATTCGCTTCGCCTTGAAAGCGAGAGGGATGTCTAGGAAATACATTGGACCAATAACATACTGGCGAAATATGTGTGCACCTACTATGGGATTGAGTCCTGGGTACACCTCTGCCTACCCCGTCGGGAAAAAGGCGTGATGGTACCTTTTTTATGTTTCGAACCAGTATACACCTCAATTTTTATATTTTATTTTTATTTTATTTATTGATCACACAATATACATTTTTAAATTTGAATTAAACTATTACTTATACATGATTAATGTTATCGTAATTACAGGCGAAGACAGCATTTTATATAGGTATATATTGGGCGAATTAGGACTAAGTAAATAAATTAGGCAATTAATAAAATTATATAATATAATATATCATATAAATAAAAATAATGAAGCCCATATGTGACGCCAAAAATTTAGATAGGAACATACAAATTATAAAATTAGAAATAGAATATGAAATAGAATTTTTATGTATTTTAGTTATTTAATCAATTAGACGGCTATTGCCAATTACCTAATTAATAATAATAATATAATTACAAAATAACATTCAAATAACAAGTCAATCAATTTATATAAATAATGGTCAAATAATCTAGATAATTACAATGTCATAATAATAAAAATTCAAATAATTAAAATCAAAATAAGTCATGTCAAACAAAAAGGTTACAAATACAATTTAGCTAATAACATTCATTTTAATAATTAATAGACGACACTACCCTATCATTCTTCTCACAAAAATTCAAACACTCAGCCAGAAACACCTTCCATCCATCCGCAAACATGTCGCAGTCAGGGTTGGCTTCCAGGAGAGCATTGATTTACTATATAATTGAATTACTTACATTATTATTATCAGCCATTGTTGTCCCACTGCTGGGCAAAGGCCTCTCTTCCATCATGCCATGTGTGTCTGTCTAATGCTATTGAGCACCATTCCGGACAGTGGGAGTCAAGCTCGTCTCGCCATCTCTTCCTGGGCCTGCCACGACGACGTCTTATGTTGTTTGGTGACCACGTAGTTATGATTTTGGCCCATCGGTCGTCGGTCATGCGGCAAATGTGTCCGGCCCAGTCCCACTTGAGGCTAGCGGCTCTATGTCCAACATCAGCAATCTTGGTTTTGGAACGTAGTATTGTGTTTCTTATGCGGTCTGACAACCTGACTCCCAAAATACTACGCTCCATGGCTCGCTGACAAACCCCGAGTTTGGATCTTTGCAGATCTGTCAGAGACCAAGTCTGGGCACCATAGGTGAGGATGGGGAGAACGCACATGTCCATGAGTACTTACATTAAACTACATTAAAAATTTCCAAAATAAAATAGTCACATTAATAAAAATAAAAACCAAAGAAAATAAAATTAATAAAAGTAGAATTTGCATTAAAAATTATTAAATTCTATAAAATAAATTACGAATCACAAATTTCATTAAATTAATGTTAAGTCAATGGTCAATATTACTGAACCAAATGAACTGCGATTGAACACAGACTAGGTAGCTCAGATTTTGTAACACATAATAGTATAATATACTTACCTCTAGATAATTATCAGTTTGGACTGCCACAAGGCAGATCCTGAGTACATCTCTGTCTAACCCCTCGGGGAAATAGGTGCTATGTTCAGTTTGGTACGTGATAATGATATCATTTTCATAACAGTAACTTTTGCAAACAGAATTGTCATCGAAGCGCGAATATGCAAATCGTGTCTAATCCGCGTAACGTAGCTTCCCATCTGGTCCAAGGTGAAAAGTACTCTGAGTGAAGGACCGTGGGTTCAATTTTGAGTGGCGTGTCGTTAGTGGCAAGGTCGAGTGGGGCCGCGTTTGCTTAGGCGAGTCACTTGAGCGAGTAGCTCTCCAGCGAACTTGAAGAGGTCATCTTCTAAGACATGTACATGTAAATTGTGGAAATAACTCGAAAAAAAAGTTTGCTGTTATCTTATTATTAAAGAGGCAGGTACAGGTCTATTACCAAAATTTGGCGCAAACAACACCTTGGTCTGCGTTCATATTTTTTAGTGAACGTCTAAAAATTCCAATTTTACTCGATGATAACACGTTGACTAGAAAAGTGAAGAGTTTATAAAATGATGTTCATAGAGACACAGTTTACTTATCCTCTAAATATTAGGATATAAATTAATTGAATTGGTTTATTGCTTTCGGAGAAAACAGAGCAGGAATCTAAAACATTGATACATTTGATTTATTTTCATATCGGTTCTCGGGAATTTTTAAAAATGACATATCCTGTGACATCAAATCACAAGGGAAATTCATCAAGATAGACTAGAGACGTCGTCTACAGCTCACAGAGCCAATAGTATAATTTACATTCACCAACATTACGACGTCAAATAATAATAAAAATTTCCTCTATTTTTTAATAACTCGCTCCAAAACACTCCTAAACTAAACGAAGCACGGAGCACTCGAGAGGGTCGAGTGAGGACTTCATAATGAGCGGAGTAACCGACTCCAGATTCTACCAGAGGCTTGTTAGGGATGTTGGGCTTCAGTGACGCCCTTGGCTTTACCACCTCTTACCTAAACAATGTTCGAGAACTGGACGAATGGAAGTGGGATTTTGTTGAGTAATTAGAGTTCTTTATTATTCATGTAAGCTATAGGTTACTGACAGGGATTTAGCGGAGGTTCTTTTCTGCCGCATACGTGTAAACTGTGGAATGATCTCCCTGCCGCGGTCTTCCCGTTGAGCTACAACATGGAGCTCTGCAAAAGGAGAGAATATAATGTTGATCAGGTCGGCAACGTACTGGCAATACCCCCGGTGTTTCAGGTATCCATAGGCGGCGGTAACAGAGACCCATCAGGCACACCGTCTCAAAGTGGTTTAATCGGAACCATAGTCGGAGTCGGGAGGTTTTTAATCTTCGATAGTCTCCTCAGCCATTCGCCGCCCAAGCCTATGTTATCTATGGAAAATCTACTACTTAACTACTTTAAATTGAGTTATTTCGATTAGTTTGGGGCTTTCTGTTATTTCACAGATATTATTCCTCATTATCGTCACTATATCAGATGATTAAATAATACAGAATGTTTTTTTTTTCATATGCCAAAAAATTTTTTCAAACCAATCCATAGTTTGTTAGGAGTACAGGCAAAGTATAGGTAAATCTATGGTTAGTAGATACTACTATTTATTCAATAACATAAGGTACTTTTTAGCGGTTGAAATCGTTGGCTACTGCTAGATTCTTTAGAGAAATGTGATAATTTTACCAAATTTATGTTTTGTATTCCCTTGTACATAAATTTATATCCTGATATTTTAAAGGAGAAGTAAACCACTTTTCTGTCATTTTAGTTTCTTTTATAAACCCTCCGTTTTTTCATAGTGAGCTTCTAAAAATCCAAGTTTTACTTGAGACGTTCACTACAAAAAAAAAATAGTTTATAAACAAAAATAAAATGATAGGGACATAGTTTACTTCATCTTCAAAATATCCGGATATATATTTATCTAATAAGGTTACTCTACTACCTATTCAGAGAAAACAGGGGAATACAAAAGATAAAAACGATTTTGCCAAATTTTCCATATGATTGTGTCAAACTGCTAAGAGCTGGTCCTCTTTCCTATTAATACAGAACCTCCCACCTCTAGTGCGTAGGTTTTATAAAGCGTCATCTCCACAATCGACTATCGACAGACCATGACGTCATAACGTCACTCAATTGCAGTCGTGCCCTACTTACGTGCTAGCCGTCTCTGCGGGGCAGTTGGCATGTTGACAGCTGTCTAACGCACCTGACAGCTCCGTTAAGTTAGTATTATTGGTACAAGTTTGTTCGATTTGTCTCTATTTTGGAGGAAGAAATAAAAGGGGACGGCACATACACCGTAGTGACAGCTGTAGAAGTGCCTGATCGGCATCTTAAGTGACAAGTTTCGCAGTACCTAGTCGAACCGTCAAACCCTAATCATGACAGCCATTTTATGCGACATTATTATGAGTTGTATCTAGCTGTAGGTATGGCTGGGTGGCACCCGTTTTTTATAGATCCGTAGAGGAGACTTTAGAACTTAAAACAAAGGTTCTTTTCTACTGGTATTCTATTGTAGTGGTAGGCCTCTTTTGCAGGAGGCCGCCTGGGGAAGTACCACACCTTTGCCAGTTATTCATCCGCCAAGCATTAATGTCCAAACATTACTGTGTTCCGGTATGAAGGGCAATGTTACCAGCGAAATTACTGGGCATGATGAGATTCAACAACTCATATCTCAGGGTGATAGGCGCAGTACAGTGCCGCGCAGAATTTTGAATTTTAAAATACTGGGTGGCACTGTGTCTGATATGGGCAATCATGATGCTTACCATCAGGCATCTGATGAGCTCGTCTTGTCACTTACTATCATAAAAAAAAAAAAAAAAAATTCGCGGGGTGAGTTAACAGGAACAGCATATATTTACACGATCACGCAAACTAATGTACAGAATGAAGCGTCAAAGCTGCACACAAATACATGAACAAATCGTAACTTAGTTGAGGGCTGAGAGCCCCCTATACTTTAAAATGCTCCAAACTACAAATGCGCATTTTAGCCTAAAAAGGTGCTTCACTTTTTAGAAAACCGTGACTGCCTCGGTGGCGTAGAGGCCACAAGCTCGACTGCCGATCATGAGGTCCCGGGGTCCATCCCCAATCCCCAGGTCAGGCAAAGTGTTAAATATTGGATTTTTCCATCAGGAATTATCTCAACAACTGCCTGGAGTCTGGAACTGTGTGTAATAGAGGCCGAGCCTATTGCCCGGTAGATGGAAATAGGCTCGCCCCCTATTACATGGGATCAATAACATATTGGCGAAATGTATATATAGTTCCAACTAGCAGCAAGGATTTATTTTCTGCAATGATAACAATATTATGCTAGCCATGCTAGATTGCCTGCCTGACTGATTAGATACGCCCCGATATTCACTGTTGAAACTTCCACATCCTCCTTTTGAAGAGCCTTAAGAAACCTGTTGACCAAAGATTATAATATAGCACCTAGCTAGCAGGTCCGTGTGACGTCATTTGTACCCTTTTACTAAAGAGATACGAAGCACAATACCTCGAGAACGGAAACGTTCGGGGAGCGGCCGGAGCGGAGGAAAACGCTTTGTGCCCGCCATCTTTGTCGCTTTATCATCATTTCAATGGGCTTTATGATACTTTTTCTATGTGTTTGTATTAAAGAGGAAGAATACGTATATAATAGGTTTGTGTATGAGGGTAATTTGTTATTGTATTGAGGGTGCTACTCGTAGGTATGATATTCCTCAAAATTACGCGGTTCCGAAGTTCATTTTTCTTATGTAAACGAGCAGCAAAATGATTCAAACTCTCAATACCCGATACGACAAGTTTTCGCTGGTTTGAACATTCGTTGTATCATCCATTGCTATTGCAAACTTTCGCATCGCGATATTTTTCACTACAGTGAACTTTCGGAAACATCATCATCACCAGCCGAAACACGTCCACTGCTGAACTCAGGCCTCCCCCATAGAACACCATAAACTATTCATCTGGGCGGATTTTGCCGTAATCATGACGCTTTGCAGTCGACTTGGTGATCGCATAAGTTGGAATACTTGGTGCCGGAGAGCGGTGGCGCCCACTCTCCGAGTATGTTCCTCTGCTGGGTCAAACAAGCCGAGGTTCGGAAACATGGTATATGGACGCTATATGTAAAAATTAACCATGTACCTAGTACACCCTAATCTAGTGCTGCGGAGAGTTTTTGAAGTATGCTGAGCTTTTGATGAAGGTAGTGATAGAACGGAATAGGACGAATGCGCGATAGCGCAAGATGATGAATGAAGGAGTGTGAGAAAGGATGAGGATTGTGAAAGATAAGATATGGACGAATGCGCGGCAACGCAAGATGATGGATGAAGGAGTGTGAGTGAAAGGATGAATGAAGAAACGATCCCTGATTCTGTTGGGGGACAGGAGCCTACAATTAAAAAAAAAATCTAGTGCTGCGGTCTTTAGACTTTATAATGTCGTCTATCTACATTGTGGTGCGAAATCTAACTATAATACCTTTTTAAAACATCGAGTAGGGGTGCCTTTATGTCTGATAATAAGCGTCCCAAAGCGTCCGTAGCAAATATGCGCGAAGCCAACAATCTACAAGCTAATAAACCAAAACTTTAATCATTACACAGACCACTGAAATATGAAACTTTTCGCCCGTTTTCACTCCATTTGCTCACAGTAGGTGTGTACTGAATAGTTCGCTCGAGGCTTTGGGCAACCAATATCAATGCTAATGAGAGGAATGCAAAACAGATGTTTGCATGCTCCCATTTCCTGGGTGTAGAAAACTCAAAGGGGAATAAATACTTATCCCAAGAGACTTTAACTAAGAATAACACGCTGGCAGAATAAAACGTTTGTGGATTGGATTATTTTATATTACTTTCAATGTCACTTTTTTAGGTTTTGAATTATTATTATATTAATTAGTTGGCGTATGAAGTAAAAAGACTTGAATGAACTGTGTGAATGAGTATAATTTTATACGTGAAAGGGAGTGAGTGCAGAGATGGCGGATGATAGACTTTAATAAGATAACTTCCAAAAGAGATAACTGGGCTCTCAGAGGCAAAATTCAAAACCTGTATAAAATCGACCTTGTTCTAAACGACGTAAAGTTCTGCATAGCCACTGCCACCACCCGACACCTTACAAGCAAACAAATGTAACCAAATCAAATATTGTAAAACTCGCAGTTAAAAAAATTAAACCCTATAAGTTTCTTATGCGTTCTTCTTGTAGAGGCAGTGTAGAGGTATATTTCCGAATGCTCGGTAGAGATTCTTTACTAGTTTGATATTATTTATTGACGGTTACAAATGTCTTTTTTAGACTTATTTATATAAATTTTCTTTGTTAGTTCTAGTTTGAGTTTGAATGGTGAAAGAAGACTTGCAGTGCCGACCCCACTAAGTGTGGGATAAGGGCAGGAAGATTAACGATATTAATGTACTACGTACTAGATTTCACTTTCCGAACACTCACTTTGTTCGACTAAAGTGCACTTCAATCCGTGCACCTTACTTTAGTGTAGCTTCGACATCCATGCAGTGTGAACGCGTACGGAGCTGTGCTAATATTGCGGAAAACAAATCGAGTATTTATCTTTCGTTTCATTTGTGTATTACAATCATTGTTAACGTATTTGACTTTAATAAATAAACACAACTTTAATTATAATACGTATGTCAATGGTCCCGCTATGCACTGCTCTAAAAATTCCTACTAACAGAACCCGCTTTAAACCGATTGGGCTGAAAAGTTTTTATACGTAGCTTAGACCCTGGAACACACAAAGGATTCTTTTCAGCGGGTGTGAATCCGTAGGACACAGCTAATACTACATATCTTACCTACACTAGTAAACACAATGCAATCTTATTTTAAACTTAAAACATTAATAAATAAATAAATAAATTCATTATGGGGCTCTTCAAAAGGCGAGTGAATAGTCATGAAGGGTCGCTAACATACTTGCAATACCTCCGATGTTGCAGGTATCCATAGGCGGCGGTTACCGCTTACCATCAGCCATCACTGGCATAAAAAATTTGCAAAAACATAACGTTTATTTAGGTACTCAATTAACTGAGAATTCCGTCCCAGAGTTTGGGACCTACAATTTCCATTCGTCAACTCGTCCCTATTAATTTTTTCCTCCAACTTAGAACCTTCTCAATTATCAACATTTGTTACAGTTAGCACAAGCGTTGAATTATTAACTTCGCACAACCAGAATAAACAAAGAATCCAATTTGTCAGATTATTCTACGTACATTTTACCGAGATAATGTAATACGGAGTTTGAATAACGACAATATGGAATGGCATCCCGAGTCGACTCGAGGAAGCGCTTTGTAACAGGGAAATGAGATTTCCTCCCTGAGAGTAGGATGGACTTGTATGGAGTGGATGTTAACTATCTATTCGCATGCAATCGTTATAGCTTCGTTTTCAATTGAGGAGATAACGTACTCTTAGGGAATTAGGCGTTTTACCTGCAAAAGTCACAAAATTAGTTATAGTGGTAGGCGTCTATTGCAGGGGGCCGCTTGAGGAAGTACCCACACCTTTGCCAGTTATTCATCCGCCAAGTAATAATGTGCAAACATTACTGTGTTAATATCTGGAGGGCAATGATACCAACGAAATTACTGGGCATTACGAGTTTCAACAACTAATATCCCAGGGTGACAGGCGCAGTGCAGTGCAGTGCAGAATTTTGAATTTTAAAACACTGGGTGGCACTGTGTCCGATATGGGCAATCATGATGCTTACCATTAGGCACTTGATTTGCTCGTCTTGTCTGTTTGATCTGTGTCTGGGTGTTATAAGCTCATATAAGGATGTATATCAGTCATCTGGTAGCCATAGTACAGGCTTCAAGCCTAGTTTGGGACCAGATGACCGTGTGTGGAAGTTATCCCATATTATAATTATATATAGTATCGACACGTACAGAAATTTCATATATTTTATATTTTGATCATAAAGATTGGGCGCCCGCTGTCGCCACTGCGTTTAGCCTTGTATGTAGTATAACCAGGTACTTAATAATATTTTTTTTTTGTTTCAGGACGGTGACGTGATAGAGTTGTGCCAAGTCAGCGATGTCAGATCAGGGGGTGTGCCAAAAGTGAGTTACGTTAAATTCTGCTCTTTAAACATTGTAATGCTATGATTTTATAATAAGTTTTGATTTGACACTTCACGGCTTCTGAATAATCTTTCGCAAAAATCCTAGGATTTTCCGCGGATTCACATTGACTTAATTATCACCAATGTCATTATAAGAATCACCTTATAATAATTTTGTAAATTAATTTAATTTTAAGTGCTTGTTATAATTATTTTGTATATTAAATTCTGTATATTATGAATGTATAATGTATTAGTATAACTAGTTTTAATTTGCATGAAAATTTCAAATACAATGTAATATTGTGTGTGAATAAATGATAATATGATATGAATGCCAATAAACTAATGTTAGTATTTGTTTGTCTCTATGGCGTATGGCGTATGGTTTGCAAGAGCTACTGTCGGTTATGAGGTCCCGGGTTTCACCAAGTCAGACAAAAATTGTTGGTGGTTTGTGCCATTAGAAATTTTCTCGATGGTAGTGGAGTTTGGAACTGTGCCTGCTAGAGGCAACAGGCTATTTCATAACCTACTTATTACATGGGACCAATAAATCAATATCTTTATTGACAATTTGCAATACAGATTTATTTTGAATCCATAGGCTCCCGAACTAGTTGAAACTGTGTTTCAGGAGCCAGTGGCTTGTCCATAACTGACTAAGTGTGGGTGTAAACACTATGGGACTAAGTTAATATACCTCTGCCTACCCTTTCGTGAAAAAGGTTTGATGTTATGTTTTAATATAGCATACATTCACGCCTTTTTCTCGAAGAGGTAGGCAGAGGTGTACCCAGAATTCAGTCTTATAGTAGACACACCCACATTTCGCCAGTATGTTTTTGGTACCATGTAATAAGGGGCGAGCCTATTGCCATCTACCGGGCACAGTTCACTCCAGTCAGTTATTGAGAAAATTCCTAAAGGAAAAATCCAATATTGCCTGACCTGGGAGTCGAACTTGAGACCTGATCAACAGTCGAGAATACGCCCACTACGCTACCGAGGCAGTTAAGTTTTATGTGTTATATTTTGTCCAGGATTCAAAGTTAAGCTTCAACCTGATGAACAAACATGGAGACACGTTGGAGGACAAATCTCTGACCATCTGCAGCGGGACAGATTACATCAACATTAACTACCAGCACGTCGTCTGCCCTGATGCTGCCACTGCAAAGGTCAATCTTCACATTATATAATAGAATAGATATTTTTTTATTGGTATCACAATACAGAATATAACAAAAATTAAAACTAGAAAACGTGTAACAATTGGCGACCTTATCGCTCAAAGCGATCTCTTCCATGCAACCATGCGGTGACAGGAATTATACTATGATGCTGGAAGGACGGCGGTTTCACACTTCAAACAAATGAATTAATAATCCATACCAAAATAAATAAATAAAAATACAATAAATACAAATACCATAAATATTACATATTGTACATAATATAATATAATAAATTATATGAATCATTATGAAATTATATGATTGTCATAATAACGTAGGCCAACGTTTCACCAGGATCTGGTATACAAATTAAACAACAAATTCAATTATTTTAATTCGTAAAATTTCGGGGACTCAAAATAAAGTATAAACCTATTATACCATACAGTGTTATAAAAAGGTGTGTAAGTAGGTTTTCAGGACTTCGAAACTATCGTAAATATATCAAAAATAATTCTCCATATCGAGTGAAGGAGGTGATTAGCCATTTGACCCAAACAAATCCCTTAGCGTGTGACCAGATCTGGCGAATGCGCCGCGTGCCGCTCGCGCGAGCAAATACACAAAAAAAATGTTCGCATCGCCAGATCTGGACACGCCCCAAGTTGTTTTTATCGATGAACGTAATTTCAAAAGTTACATAATGTTGTGAATTCTAATAATGTAGCAATCGTAGCTGCTACGACATGCTACGTCGTAGCACACGCGTAGCACTTGTCTTCGGAATCTAGGGTTGTGCCACGGTTATGATATCTAAGCTGTTTGCCCACTATACCGGTACGTTATAGGACCGTTATATGAACGTATCCGACCAGGCGACGGATACGGAACCACCGTTCTCATAGAAGTTGAAGGAGAGCTAACACGCCGTGTACCGCACGGGATCGTCACTAACCGGTCTATTAGGCAAGGTCTCATACATTTCTTTACAAAGAATATTTTCGCCACTCACGGCTATACAATACAAATATCGATACCGAAAATTTCAATTGTCATAAGGGACATTTAGGCAATCATAAATTGTATAAAATATGTATAATAATATTTCGGTGTCGTCTCTTTAATTTCTATTGATTGCTCTGTAATAAATACTACCTATCGGTATTTTAGACAATGTGTCACAAAGAAGTGGAGTTATACTTAAGATCTACCTATCAATCAAACTGAACAACTTTGGCAAACAAAATTTTCGACTTCAGCAGTGCTCTTCGACACCAAGTATTTTAACTACTGCGATCACTAAGCTCCTGCCAAGCGTTGGCATTACATCAAAATCCCCCCAGTTTATGGCGTTCCATGGGGGAAGGCCTATGTTTAGCAGTAGACGTCTTCCGGCTGATGATGATGATGAAGTCGTCGTGTAGTAATACACTACACCTTTTTGTGACGTGATGTATTTTAACAAAATTGTTATGATAAAGGTATGGTTGCAAGGACTCCGTCAGATCACTCACAATGTTAGAGCCAACAACGTTTGTCCGATGACCTGTCTCAAGAAGCAGTAAGTAGCATGCTTCGGAGAACTTCTGAGGGCTTCGGATGTGTTTGTGTCGCTTCGCATTTATGTTTCTCTTTCTTTGATAGGGTTGACATGCGTTAGAAATATTACATTAAAGTTTTAAGTTCATTTGCCTTTGCATTGGCAATGATTGGCACTTCTCTGTTCCCTTTAAGATGGAGCCGATGTTGTTTGACATGTTGATTTTCACACCAAAAATAATGTTCCTGTCAAATATAATCAAACTCGAACTCATTAATTCATAAAAAGATTACACGTCGTCGTGTAATACATCTTCTCAGTTATGGTAAGCTAGAAATTATTGATAATTGTAATATTAATTATGTTACGCGTAATATTTAAAAAACACATCTGTCACAGGCATCCATCAGTGAACATAATGTAGTAATTATTTATATTTTTAAAGTGAAAAAAAAATACTTTATTGTATATTTCAAGGCATTAATTTTATTTATACAATTTAAAATAAAATGCAATTTGATAGATTTGTTTCCATCGTAGTATTTCTCTCGCAGTGTTTTTAAATAATTTTAAATACGAGCATTTTTGTCCTATGTATTAATGTGTTAATAACTTTATTTTTGCCGCCTATAATTGTGACCTCTGACCTTATAACTTGACATTTATTTCTCCTTAATCTGAAATTGTATTCTTGACTTTTTGCGTACGTAATTATACCTCATAATTTATGTCCCATAATAAATATGAAGTAGATTATTATTGGCTTAGTACCTATCTGATGAATTTTGAAGTACATATTCATATTCATAGTAATTGAAATAGTACAATTTCAATATGGTTACATATATTACATTCTACCAATATATACTATGACATTATTTCATAATTTACTTAAAATATAATTATTTTCAGTTACGACCACTTCAACTGGTTATAATAGGACAATTACTTATTTCTGATTATCAAATTTAACACTTAGCGCAATTGGCATTTATAATAACTCAAGGTCAAAGGTCACAGTATTTGCATGAGTAAATAAATGCATGCGTTGATTTGTTTGTGTTGCTTCGCTCAAGGTGTGGAAGGAGAGCTTGCGGGAGATCACACATAACACCAAGCTCAACAATGTCTGTATACGGACCAACCTTATGAAACAGTACGTACTAACAGGGCCCAGGGCAAAATGTGTAGGAATCTAGAGGGTACTTTTACTCTGCTTACTAGAATGGAACGGAATTGGATAAAGCTATCGCGCGTGTGCAATCACGTTTATCGTTCTATATCACAGGTTTAAATAAAACCTACAACAAGTACCATTCTGTCATAAAACAGGTATTTTCATCTATGTACTATTCTTAAACATAACATGACCTTACTAAAAGTGTAGTATGTTCAAATTAAGAGTGAATAGGTTTTTACTGAACAAGCGTGCTCCAACTGAGGCCGCATCATCACTTACCAGCAGGTGAGATTGCGGTCAAACGCCTGTTTAGTTTAACACATAAAAAAATAGGATAACCTATGACCATACTCGTAGTATAAGTAATGTAACAATGCATGACTAATAGGTAATAGTAATAATTAATTAACGAATTTCTGCCATTATTCAGTCAATATCTTTGACAGCCTCGTTGGCGCAGACGGTAGTAACTCTGCTTTCTGTGCCGCTGGCCCCGGGTTCGATCCCCGGCCAGGTCAAACATTTGTGTGCATGAACATGACTGTTTGATCTGTGTCTGGGTGTTATAAGCGTATTTAAGTATGTATATCAGTCATTTGGTTACCATAGTACAGGCTTCTAGCCTAGTTTGGGACCAGATGACCGTGTGTGGAAGTTGAAAAAAAAAAAACATCTTATAAACATAAAGTAAAACAAAATAATACTCTATTATATTTTAATTTGCTTTGTGTGAAGGATTTGAATTTAAATTTAGTGATTAAGATCTAAAGTAAAGTTATTTCGGGCTTGAGTAAAAGAAACGTCAAAAGGTCAAACTTCTTAAAATTGATGGACTATAGTTAATTAACTCATGAATAAATATACTTAAAAGTTAGGAGTTATTACTAACCCTTGATGGTGCAAGATACATTATTTTTCGTTCCTGTTCCGTTTCATTCTAGTGGGCAGAAAGCTTTAAAAGGTTTTCATAAAAAATATTCAACATTTATTGGAAAAACTTTTCTTTTTTTGTTTTTCGTGTATCTCCCTTATTTATTGAATACACTTTGCTTCGCTTTTACTTAATATTTTTGTACAATATATATTTTTAAAATAAATTTATTATTAAGGAGATAAAATTTTCAATTGAGTATTTTCACCGCTTCACGGTTCTATCGCCGTACTAGTCGCCATCTGAGAACTCATCTGCACATGATTGATACGTGGGCGTCACCACACATTGCGCGATTTTCACGTTCTTTTCTGTCGCATACGTGCTGAAGGGTCAACATACTGGTAATACTCCTGGTGTTGTAGGTATCCATAGGCGGCGGTTACCGCGAGCCATCAGGCACACCGTCTGCGTGACTGCCACTTATGGCATAATTGTCAGCGAAATTACAGAGCATGACGAGTTTCAACAGGCGAGTGCCTTGCCGCGTAGAATTTTTAATTTTAAAACACTGAGTTGCAGTTTGTCTGATATGGGCAATCATGATGCTTACCATCAGGCACCTGATTTGTAAAAAAATTTTTTTTTGTTTTTTTAATGTTAGACAAAAACTGATAAATACCAATGTTACGCAAAACACTAATCACTCCCAATCTTCCAGTTGGATGCGTCTCTGCTTCCTCACCGACCCTCGAGGGAAGGTCCCAGTTAAGGTGGTCGCCAGAACATTCGCCTCAGGCAAGACCGAGAAGTTGGTCTACCAGTGTCTCTCTGAACTTGGCTTACCTTCGGGGAAGAATGATGTGATGGAGAAGGAAGCTTTCACATTTGACAAGTTCTATGCTCTCTACCATAAGATCTGCCCGAGGAATGATATTGAAGAACTGTTCAGGTCTATGTAAGTACATGTTGACTTTTATTAGATGCTAATATTACTTTATAAATGCGAACGTTTGTGGGGATGGATGAATGGATGTTTGTTACTCTTTCACGCCAAAACTACTGAACCGATTGGGCTGAAATTCGGTTTATAGATAGTTTTTTGTAGTGGTAGTTTTTTGTAGTCTTTTGCAGGGGGCCGCCTGGGGAAGTACCACACTTTTGCTTTTTTCATCCGCCAAGCAGTAATGTGCAAACATACTGTGTTCCAGTCTGAAGGGCAATGTTACTAACGAAATTACTTGGCATAACTAGTTTCAACAACGAATAACTCAGGGTAATAGGCGCAGTGACACGCAGAATTTTGAATTTTAAAACACTGGGTGGCACTGTGTCTGATACAAGTATGGAGAATCATGATATATGCTTACCATCAGGCACCTGATTTGCTCGTCTTGTCACTCATTATCATAAAAAAATGTTTAAACCCTGGAATAACCCATAGGGTACTCTTAATTCAGATATTCCCGCGGGAACGTCTTTTCATTACCTACATTAAATGACGTCTCTATTGATAAAGAACCCAATCTCTTAGTAAAATGTATGATTATCTCCATTCCAGTACACAAGGCAAGTCGGACCGCATCAACCTAGAACAGTTCGTGAACTTCCTGAATGAGAAGCAACGCGACCCTCGACTCAACGAGATCCTGTACCCGCTGTACGATGAGAAACGAGCGCTTGAGATTATCACCACTTATGAACTCAGCGACGAGGCTAAGACTGACAGTAAGCTTCATTTTTATTTTTATTCATCATCATCATCATCATCTCAGCCATAGGACGTCCACTGCTGAACATAGGCCTCCCCCATTAATTAGTTATTTTATTTTACAAAAGGTAATAAATGTTACACACGTATGCATAGGGTAGGGTTTTTAAGAACATGCAGCGCCATCTAGTTGAAAAACACAGCAAACGCGTTAGTAATCACAATTTTTTTTGTAAATTTTATGGTTTTAGGATTTTTTACTACTTCTTACTTTCTTACATTAAAATTTTCCAAAATAAAAAAATCAAATTTTTAAAAATGAAAAACAAAGAATAATTAATAAAATTAGAATTTAAATCGCATTAAAAATTACACTGCCTCGGTGGCGTAGAGGGCGCATGCTCGACTGCCAATCAAGAGGTCCCGGGTTCGATCCCCAGGTCAGGCAGTGTTAAATATTGGATTTTTCCATTAGGAATTATCTCAATAACTGCCTGGAGTCTGGAACTGTGCCCGGTAGATGGCAATAGGCTCGCCCCCTATTACATGGGACCAATAACATACTGGCGAAATGTGGGTGTATCTACTATGGGACTGAGTCCTGGGTACACCTCTGCCTACCCCTTCGGGAAAAAGGCGTGAATATATGTTATGTTAAAAATTACAAATGGTATTAAAAATGACAATAAATATTTCGAAAATAAAATAAAACAACCGAAGAATGTGAGAAGTCGCGCAAAACTTTATGAGCTCTTCAAAGTTTGGCTGCGAAGTATGAATATTGTAGATGTCATGCGCAGGTTGTACGCGAGTTATATTATACCAATCCAAATCAATATACCTATTAAATTGTTTATTTTTCTCCCAGAATGCCTCACCAAAGACGGTCTGATCCGTTACCTAATGTCAGACGAGAACGCGCCCGTATTCCTCGATAGACTGGAATTCTATATGGACATGGACCAGCCTCTAGCCCACTATTACATCAACTCTTCACATAACACGTATCTGTCTGGACGTCAGTTCGGTGGCAAGAGTTCTGTGGAGATGTATAGACAGGTGCTGCTGGCTGGCTGTAGGTAAGTTACTGTTGACTATTTTATTCCTGTGGATTTACCTGTCAGCCTCTAGCGCACTATAATAGCAACTTTTCACCATAACATCTGTCTGGATGTTATTTCGGTGGCAAAAGTTCTCTGTGGCTTGCTGGGTGTGGGTAGATTAATGTTAATATCTTGGTTCCTGTGGATTTGTTTGTCCGTGGCTTAATACCTAAGGGAAATTCAAATTACCGAGCACACTAATATGCTATCAACTGTTTACGTAATACGTACTCGTATCTGTCTGGACATCAGTTCGGTTTTTTTTTTTTAATGTTATTGAGTAACAAGACGAGCAAATCAGGTGCCTGATGGTAAGCATCATGATTGCCCATATCAGACACAGTGCCACCCAGTGCTTTAAAATTCAAAATTCTGCGCGGCACTGCACTGCGCCTGTCACCTTGAGATATGAGTTGTTGAATCTCATCATGCCCAGTAATTTCGCTGGTAACATTGCCCTTCATACCGGAACACAGTAATGTTTGCACATTACTGCTTGGCGGATGAATAACTGGCAAAGGTGTGGTACTTCCCCAGGCGGCCCCCTGCAAAAGAGGCCTACCACTACAAAAACAACAAAAGCACACACACACACACAGAACTGTTGGTGGCAACAGTTCTGTGGAGATGTATGGACAGGTGCTATTGGCTGGCTGTAGGCAAGTTACTGTTGACTACTTTATTCCAGTGGATTTAGTCAGCGTTTAGCCCACTTTTATAGCAACCATCACCACCTGTCTGGATGTTATTTCGGTGGCAAAAGTTTTGTGGCTGGCAGGGTGTTGGTAAATTTTGATAACTTGGTTTCTGTGGATTTGTCTGTCCGTGACTTCAATCCCAAGGAAGCCGGTAAGGGTCAAATTGATGAAGTCTTAAGTAAGGCCAAATCAAAGGTTCCTAGAACTGACGACCATATATAAAGAATGTGATGAAGTGGAATAAACTATATGGTCGTACGTCAGGATCGTACAAGGCATATAATAACTAAGAAAATTACCATTAAACTTTGAAGTAGGAATGTATATGGTTTTAGAGAACGTGTTATTATATTTTTTAAATTCTTTTTGGGCCCCTCACGGTGCGTATTTTGCAAAATCTTTTCCGAAGTAAACACACATCCTCAATTTAAGTATTCACTTTAAAAGATTTTTTGTAGTGGTAGGCCTCTTTTGCATAGGGCCGCCTGGGGAAGTACCACACCTTTGCCAGTTATTCGTCCGCCAAGCAGTAATGTGCATACATTACTGTGTTCGAGTCTGAAGGGCAAAGTTACAAGTTAAATTTTGAATTTTAAAACACTGGGAGGCACTGTGTCTGATATGGGCAGTCATGATGTTTACCATCAGGCACCTGATTAGCTCGGCTTGTCACTCACTATCATCTAAAAAAAATCACTAAAAATAGAATATTTACGTCAAAAGGTTTTAGATGTCATTCGGCAGCCGATTAATACAAATTTCTTCAATAGATGCGTAGAACTCGACTGCTGGGACGGCAAAGGCGAAGACGAAGAACCAATAATAACCCACGGCATGGCAATGTGTACGGACATCTTGTTCAAAGATGTTATCTAC
This sequence comes from Hemistola chrysoprasaria, assembly GCA_947063395.1. Classification (NCBI taxonomy): domain Eukaryota; kingdom Metazoa; phylum Arthropoda; class Insecta; order Lepidoptera; family Geometridae; genus Hemistola; species Hemistola chrysoprasaria. The sequence goes on from OX346723.1 coordinate 1,394,215, forward strand.
GCCCTGAGAGATACTGCCTTCGTGACGTCAGACTATCCAGTGATCCTCTCCTTTGAGAACCATTGCTGCAAGGCTCAGCAGTACAAACTGGCCAAATATTGTGATGAGATATTGGGAGATCTGCTGTTGAAAGAACAGCTGCCTGAGCATCCGGTAAGAATCCTTTTATCTAAGGCCTCTTTTAAGAGGCCAGCGACTGATGAATTCCCCATACATCCGTTATACCAAATTATCTACAATCAGAGCATTTTTTCAACTTGCAATGCAATGTTATTGAGAAAGAGACACTAGTTAACTATCTAGGTTCCTAATTATATTTTAATCCAATATATAAGTACTTTGCAATATGAATATGCAAATTCGCCCACGAGCGGGACTTGAACCCACAACCTTCCGCACCAATCCGCGTGGCGGCACTCTCCCAATTAAGCTATCGTGAGGTATGTCATCGGCGAAATTTTTCTATCTTATCTACCGCCTCTAAGGGCGTGTGTGTTATGGATTTTTTTTTCAATATTCTTATTGTATTTCAAGCTAAATATACCGCTTAAGTCTATAAAAATATAAAATACTAGTGGGAGCCCAGTAGCGTTGCCCGCTCGCATTTACGAAATATGGGAGTTTAACACCAAAACATTGACGCCCATTTTGGTCCCCTTAGAATGTGAATTTTCAAAAATCTTTAGTACACGTCCAGATAACGAAAAGAACCTACATTCCATATTTCAAGTCTCTGGGATCAGTGGTTTGGGCTCTGCATTGCATGTCAGTCAATGAGTAATTTAGGATTTTACAATATACTAGCTGTACCCCACGGTTTCACCCGCGTAGATATCGTTCCCGTGGGAATATCGGAATAAAAAGTACTTTTATATTATTCCTGGGTGTAAACTATCTATATACCGAATTTCAGCCCGATCGGTTCAATAGTTTTGGCGTGAAAAAAAAAACAACATCCATGCATCCATCCATCCTCACAAAATTTCTCATTTATAATATTATAGTAGGAAAGTGATTCTGTTATCTTACCCATGTTGTATATAAATATGCTTAAATTGTTCAGTTGGAGCCCGGAGTTCCTCTCCCCCCACCCTCGGCTCTGAAGAGGAAGATCCTCATCAAGAACAAGCGTCTGAAGCCTGAGGTTGAGAAGCAAGAGTTGGAGCTGTTCCGTCAAGGACAGTTCGTTATCGAAGACGAGGAGAAAGAAGATGCTTCAGCTGTTGCTATAACTGATAAGAAGGTAAGGTTTGTGTTATTTGGATTGTTTCCTTCCCACACTTCTACTGCTTTTCGTTATAAGCATGCATATTGGTTTAAGATTGTTTCAAATAGTTGGTATTTGAATATTAACACGTTAGACACGTCGTTACTTTTTATGTCATACGACGTTTGGTGCGGATGTTTCTTTCCAGTCACTTCAAACCAAAGTTTAGTAAGCTGCCCGCCTTGGCACGGGATGACACGTGGATAACTAGTTTTCCCCGTTTTTTCTCTCTTTCGCGCCTGAACAATTCATATCTGCTATCTCGTTCTAACCCCCAGGGATTATGTTTTCCCTGTTCACTGTGTTACCGGGGCTGGTTTATTGGAGTGATAACTGTTTAAACATAGGTTTACAAGTATTTATGCAAAAGATAAAATAAATGTTATTGCTTTTATTACTTTGTTGTTTCATATTGATTATAGGTGGGCTTTAAATAGGCAGAAATCATTATTTGTGTAATTCAACTATTATACCTTAAAGTGATGGATGCGTCTTCCATACAAAATGAAAGTACACAAATACGAAGAAACCATTTTACTAAATTTTTTGTTGCTGGCTCTGGATCAGGCCTTTAATTGAGCGAAAACATATTTCGTTAAAGAAAACCGTATGTTTTTTATATAAAAAAAAAAACATTAACATAACCTAAAATCTACTCTTATACAATTTTCATTAATTCAAAGAAACTGTAAGGTTTTCACTAACCAAATATTTTTAAGCGCAAATAAAGGCCAGAAATAGCCAACCAGAAACAATTCAGTGGAGAATGGTTCTCTATTTGTTCGTATTTGTGTATTTGAATTAGTATGTAAGACGAACCACGTTAAGGGTGAGTCGTTCCCCGGCCAGCCCGAGGAGATCGTGGCGGAGGCGGCGGCGGCGTCGGACGACGCTCCGCCGCCCGTGGCGTACACGGGCTCCACCACCAACGTGCACCCGTGGCTCTCCTCCATGGTCAACTACGCGCAGCCCATCAAGTTCCAGGGGTTCGAGGAGGCCGAAAGTGAGAACTTCTTCTTTATATACCCATACACGTTTAGAGAGCTCGGAACATGCTGAGCTCAAGCCGATTATCACAACCACGGTCTCAATATACCTATGTACTAGCCTACGAATAATAATGTCGAATAATAATAACGTGTTTGTTATTTAGGTTGGGTTATACACGCATTTTCTTTTTGTCTTTCTTTCAGTGTCAAATTTTAAGTCGGGTCAAAGTCAGGACAAGTTTTACAAAGTCATGCCCATAGTAAAGTGATGGTTCTCACTCATATAATTTATTTAATATAATTTTTGTATTGTCAATCTCAATTTAATTTATTTTCAAAAAAAATAACATTTATCAACAAATCCTAATTTAATAAAAAAATATAACTCACGTTTGAGTTCTTAGGAAAAGATTTTTCTTCTTCTTTTTTAAAAAACTTTCTTCTTCTTTCCTTTAAAACTTTCAAAGGAGTTGTCGGCTTTTGGGCAACTTTGGTTGACTTTACATTATAATTTTGATTTTATTTGCCAGGCCTTATAATAACATTTTCAAATGTGCATAAATAAGATTTTTAGTATCGCCATTATTTATAACGAAATAAGCAAATGTTCCACTAAAACAAAAAAGCGCGTCGCCATTTTAAAAATACTTTCCTTCTTTTATGGACCCACATATTGCCAATGTCAAGTTTTGTATTTATAGCAATTCACTCTATTCATTTTTCATTTGTTCCATAGAATAATACATATAAACTTGTTCTATGACACAAACCACAACACAGACACAGATTAGTACTCTTAAAAATACTTAGTTCTTCCTCACTGTATTCAAATCAAATGATAAATGAATCGGCGATAATAAGATGGATATGTTTGGGAATATTATTGCGGATAACATTATCTACGCGGCCATATAGAATAGACAGAGTAATGTTATCTGGGCCCAGATTCCGAGCCCATCCTTTCTTGTGTCCTAGTCAGGCTTCGTAGCAAACGTTGAGAAACTGTCTACCACAACGGGAGCAAAGCTGTTGTCATTAGTAAACCATTTTGAACGATTTTTTTTGTCGTTTTCAGAGAAGAACATCTACCACAACATGTCGTCGTTCGCTGAAACAACCGGCATGAACTACCTGAAGACTCAAGCCATAGACTTCGTAAATTACAATAAGAGACAGATGTCCAGGATATATCCCAAGGGAACCAGGGCTGACTCCTCCAATTATATGCCTCAGGTAAACTAATGTAAAATGTTAAAAGAACTGGGTTATCATTGTGTACATTTTTAATAGTGGCAAGCCTCTTGCAGGGGGCCGCCTGGCGAAGTTCCACACCTTTGCCAGTTATTCATCCAAACATTACTGTGTCCAGATCTGAAAGGCAATGTTACCAGCAAAATAACTGGGCATGACGAGTTTCATCAACTAATATCTCAGGGTGACAGGCGCAGTGCAGTGCCGCCTAGAATTTTGTATTTTAAAACACTGGGTGGCACTGTGTCTGATATGGGCAATCATGATGCTTACCATCAGGCACCTGATTTGCTCGTCTTGTCACTCACTATCATAAAAATTCAAAACTGTTCAGCTTCAACAACGTGCGAAAGTGTTGTTTTAAGACCTACCTATGTATATTTACTGAATAAGTAAATCAGTTTGAGTTTGAAATAATGCGCCCATAAATGTGTGTGTTAAATTCGTCTTCTGTTCTCCAGGTGTTCTGGAACGCAGGCTGCCAGATGGTATCCCTAAACTTCCAAACATCGGACCTGCCGATGCAGCTGAACCAGGGCAAGTTTGAGTACAACGGGAACTGTGGGTACCTCCTCAAGCCTGACTTCATGAGGAGGGCCGATAGAAGCTTCGACCCCTTCGCTGATGCGCCGGTAGATGGCGTTATAGCTGCCCAGTGTTCTGTACAGGTATTTTTAATGTGATATTTACCAATAAAAGGGGAACTGGGAACTCTCCACCCAATTTTTTTCTCTAGTTTTGGGATAACTGGTAGAAAATGCTACACTGCATTAAGTTAGTCCTAGCATTGTGCTGAATTATAAATAAACTGCAGCAACCTCCTCAAGCCTGACTTCATGAATAAAAATAATCTCTGTAACAATATCACCCACGGAATTTATCCCGCAACCTTCCGCACCAATCCACGTGGCGGCGCTCTCCAAATTGAGCTATCGTGAGGTGTTTGTCAGCGCCGCAATTTTGGGTTTTAACTGACATTATTTTCGTCGTTTGTGACTATTATCTAACAATTTTGTACACTTACTATTATTTTTAAGTAGCGACAAAGTTTGCACATTCCATGGAAGATATCGACCAATTTTTGCCTGAAACACAGATTTTCTATTGAACCTAGTTCAGGCTATCTTCATATTAGATCTAAGTATTTACAATTTAAGAATAGAATAGAATAATACTTTATTGCATACCAAAATAAAATAAAAAACAATGTTACAAAACAATTAACAGGTAATACGGTAAACAACCGGCGGTCTTATCGCGTTTAGCAAGTTCTTATAGACAACCTGGGGATGGATACGGAGAGTTAAAACAATAAACGACGATGGCGTGCAATAGGGATTATAAATATTATAATATAATAAATATAATACAATGGTATAAATAATAATAATTATTAATATTTCATTATTATTTTTATTATATCATAATAATAATAATAATTAATTATTAATACTTCCTCTTTTCAAGTCAAAATGGCTAGTTTTCTACGTATAATATTTTGGTCCAGTATTTTGCCAGGCCTACGGCGTTTTGTTTTTTTCGAGAAGGTCTATCATTGTAGCTAACATTGTAACACAAAATGGCTAAAACTCACATAATTAACACTTACATAATACAATAAAATACATAAATACTTATTACGTAAGTATATATTCATAATAATATCATAAAATATAATATACATAATAAATATGATGTATAATAAAATAATACATACATATTATAATAGATAAATATAATTGAGCAACAGGCAATTTTATGAAATGCAAGATATGTAGTGTTCTTTTGTAATTTTTTTAAAAATATGAAAAGATTTAGCATGCTTAATGGATACAGGAAGATTAAATAGTCAAAAAAGTTTTTTTTTATGATAGTGAGTGACAAGACGAGCAAATCAGGTGCCTGATGGTAAGCATCATGATTGCCCATATCAGACACAGTGCCACCCAGTGTTATAAACTGAAAAATCTGCGCGGCACTGCACTGCGTCTGTCACCCTGAGATATGAGTTGTTGAATCTCATCATGTCCAGTTTCGCTGGTAACTTTGCCCTTCATACACATTACTGCTTGGCGAATGAATAACTGGCAAAGGTGTGGTACTTCCCCAGGCATGTATGGCAGTTATGAAGAAATAAACAATATTTATATTCGATATTTGTTTCGTTCATCCCCAGGTTATAGCGGGTCAGTTCCTGTCAGATAAGAAAGTAGGAACGTACGTGGAAGTAGACATGTACGGTTTACCTTCAGACACCATCCGTAAGGAGTTCCGTACTCGCATGGTGCCCGCCAACGGACTCAACCCCGTGTACAACGAGGAACCCTTCCTATTCAGAAAGGTGGGTAATGTAGATATATATGCCCCTGAAGTAGCAAACAAGAATATTAGGATAAAAATATACCCTATTTATTATTCCAGGATCTAAACTATCTACATAGGTACCGAATATCAACACCAATGGTTCAGTAGTTTTAGCGTGAAAAGGTAACAAACACACACACAATAAAAACAGCTCTAGATGGCGCTGGAGTAGAGTTAGAACTCGCTGGCGTTTTGTTGGCCTGTTACTTTTTTATATTGTACTAAGATTTGACATTTGTAATATTAATAAGATTATTCTATCGTGTACCAAAAATCTGTAAATTGACTATTTGAAAAAAAGATCGTGTTTTTTAATTTTGAAAGTTTAATGAAAATTATGTGTCATCTGATTCAAAAACCACTTTTCAACCAATTGATACAATTCCATTATGACTCACTTGACTACGAACGCGCCACGATTAGTCGCCATTTGTGACGTCGTAATGTTATAGTTATGTATGGTACTTTATCAAATTGTGACGTCACTACAGGTCACGAGCTCTATCGGGTACTATCGGCGTGTTGTCGGTACTGGATTAAAAATGATTTGTTTATTTGATATAACTTTGTAATTACAGCGAATAAAAAAAACTAAAAATAGTTTTCATACGAATCATATATAATTATGGTCTTTCCATTTATGCAAAAAAAATCAAATACAATTCCCCAGGTGGTACTCCCAGACTTAGCCGTTCTCCGTCTCGGAGTATACGACGAGAACGGCAAACTGCTCGGCCAACGGATCCTACCGCTCGACGGTTTACAAGCTGGATATCGACACATATCACTCAGGACCGAAGCCAACTTCCCCATGTCATTGCCCATGCTGTTCTGTAATATCGAGCTCAAGATCTATGTTCCTGATGGGTTTGAAGGTAATTCTCAAATTCTAAGATATAAAGAAGAATATTTTACAAATTAATGAGCTTAAGATTGTAAATTTTACAAGTTAATTGGTTTAAATTGGCTTGTTCCGAATTTGCATCATCAATCACCATGCTGTGTGATTAAAAATTGCATAAATCACAACGAAATAAACATAAGAAAAATAAAATATTTGAAACATAAATAATTATTTTAACTCTAAAAAGCCAACAGTTTGGTTCTGTGCGAACATACCGGAGGCACTACAAAAACGGGGAATTCTCAACATCATCCTGAAAATGTTGTTATATAGGGAGCTGAGCGATTTTTTGGCATATCGAAACCATAGACTTAATGTAGATTCGTAAGTGGATAAGCAAAGTTAATTGTTTTTCCTACAGATTTCATGGCAGCTTTATCCGACCCTCGAGCATTCATGGGCGCAGCTAAAGAGAGGACGGATAATATGAAGCAAATGGGAATAGAAGAGAGTGGGCCAGAGAAAAAGGTGCATATTGAAGAGAAGAAGGAAGGTCAGTAAGATTTATAAAGAAAGAAATATGTCTTCATTTCAATGGGTCTCATTCCAAACGTAAAAGTAACAAAAAGTAACGTAATTACGGGTATAATAATTTCAGGAAGGGTGATTTCAAATAGCATTCAATCGTTAATGTTTGATAAGCTAATGTGATGTTTGTTTATAAATGAATGGGTTTACATAGCCTTTTTACGATATAATGGGATTCACTGATTTTAATTGGTTTTTGCGATAAACGGCTCCATCTAGAATAGGATAGCGACAGAAAGAAGAAAAATTATTTCGCGGAAAAATTAGAAAAATAATTTTAAAATTGAGTTGATCTTAGGGAGGTATCTTGAAGAGCGGTCATCTTTTGGCTCCAAAAGTAAAAAAAAAACCAGTAAAATTACTAGTATACTAACTTCTTCAACTATCGCACGATGTTCAAACTATTTTATGTTTATCCGTCGTAAATCAAATTCTCTGACGCATTCACCTGTTTAAATATCGCATCGTGTGCAATTATAATAACTCAAACTATAATGTCTAATGTTATAATACACCTACGAATAGCTGCGGACATTAACTGTTTGTTTATGTTTACGGCGAGTCCGTCTGTTCTCTGATGAGTGGTATTTCGGTATTTTACTGGTGGTCCAAGCTATGAGATAAACTCTTTTTACCGCCAGTTTTTAACAAAAAAAAGGGCATTTTGAGACGGCGTTTCATGGCGAGGTTCACTCAACACAAAACAATTTCTTTAGAATGTGTTTTAATGTCGTACCTCACAAAGAAAAAAGGAATCTTTATAGGTTCACTTCGTTCTTCTCTCTGTTTTAATGAGCTTGTTTTATTGTTTTACTAAAACATGAACATTACCAAGCTTGATATCACGAAAAAAACAACAAAGTAAACGAGCCTAAACTCGACTATCTTAGCTATTTTCGTAAGGCAGTTCCAATAGTAATCTTTCGGCTCCATCAGACCCTCGGCGTTATGTGGAATGTAAAGTACTCATAAAAACTTAATATACTAGCCCAAATTCAACTAACCTTACATTTTTCATCACAAAGTTCTAGTCGCTACGTCATGGCTCCATCATCAGATCAGTTCAATGGTACCATAATATTGCATTGTCACCGGACTTATATATGCAAAATTTCAGCTAAATCGGTTGAGATGCAAGATTTGTACCGGACATTTATCACATACATTCCAAGTTATTATAAAAGCTTGCCATGTGTGAGTGTTGTGTGTTGTTGTGCATGTGTTGTTGAAAAGCTGTTATAATAGCCGTCGAATCAGAAATGAGGAGATCCGTGGACGAAGGAAAGTTACCGACATCGCCCAGCGGATTAGCAAGTTGAATTGGCAATGGGCGACACATAGCACGTAGAACTGATGGCCGATGGGGCTGTAAAGTTCTCAAACGGACACCACGGACGGCAAGCGCAGCATAGGACGTCCACCCACAACATGAACAGACGATCTGATAAGGACGGCAGGAACACGCTGGATGCAGGCCGCTTACAAACGGACTAGATGGAAAACTATGGGGGAGGCCTATGTTCAGCAGTGGACGTCCTATGGCTGAGATGATGATGATGATAACAGCTTGTAAAATCAGATGCTCTTTAAGTATAGAAAAATGTTAGGTTAGACAGCTTTTTAAATCACTACTTGTTTAGCTGTTTTTTTTCGTGATTTTAGCGCTGACTCCATAGAGTTAACGATCAATAAATGACTAATTACCAGTATACATGCTTATTTTCTCTCTTAACTTGTACCACACAACCTTACAGCTAATTCCCGTTGTTATCATGAATCACGAGGTACCAATCGTGATGCTCCAAGACATTAGCTTACTCCAGTCCAGTGCTAAATAGATATTAGTCCCGTGATCACTGTTCGTTTGTGTAGTTCCTTAGTTTGATGGATACCAGACGTTCGGTTAGGATTTGCTTGGAGTTTGATGGTAAAGTTAATTAACTATCCATAATTTAATACTACATACCGTCACGCCGTGTTTCCCGAAGGATTAAGTCCCATGTAATATGGGGCGAGCCCTATTCCTATTGCCCTCAACCAGGAACAAATTCTAGACTTTAATTGAGAAAATTCCTTTTACCGCCCAACGGATGTCCGTCCCGATTCGGGTCCTCGTTTTCATAGCGTTCGGCCGTCCTGAATTCCAAATCGGTATTGACCCAAGCGCCGTATCTCGGCGCTTTCAATTTTTTATTTTGTTCCTCACTTTGCTTAAAAATTATTTCGATCACTAGATTTTATAATCTGGAATTTTATCCTTATTTTATTTTATCCGTTTATTTCGACCAACAAGGATCATAGATCGGTGCACAATATAAATTACTAAATTAAATTACAATACAAATTAAGAAACATAATAAACAAAAAATACAAAATAAAATGAATCGACATAATAATTTATAATTGATTAAAATTAGAAATGAATAGTCATTAGTCATGAATGATTATATATTTTACCAGCCTGGGTCTGGACTTGTGCCCGGTTGAAGGCAATAAATAGGCTTCCCCCTGTTATACATTATTTTCTCCAATTCCATTGATCGAGTCAAGTCATATGATAGACTACCCATATTGTCAGATTTTCAGGTCTTCAAAATTCCTACATAGCCTCCGACATGACCCAACGACTGCCTCCTACATATCGTATAGAAATCAGCAATGTTTGTTATTATGTTCCAGAGCCTCTAGTATTCGAGCCCATCACAGTGGAGTCCCTCCGGCAAGAGAAAGGGTTCGCGAAGACAAACAAGAAGCAGCAAAAAGAGTTGGAGATGATGCGCAAGAGACACGCTAAAGAGAAGATGGCCTTGCAGAAGACGCAGTGTACTGCGCTTGAGAAAATGATCAAGGGGAAGAAGTAAGATTATTTTATGTTATAACTTACCATAAAGTCAACCAATACATTTGCACATTGAGCCTGGAAACTTTTGCCTCCACTTAGCACCTTGCAAATGTTGTAAAACAATCAGTTGAATAAGGCCCTACAAGTTTTTGGAGCGTTCTTCTTGTAATTAGACGTATCTTTCCGAACCCACGATACATTCATTACTTCATTGACTTGCAAATGTATCTTCTTGACCAATTGAAACAGATTTGACCTCGACTTAACTGAGTCGAGGCTTGGAATAAAAGCGTTATTTGTTTTATGAAACACATCAATAAACTTGAAAGCAGAATCTTATCTTAATCATACTACAAACATTTTAATGGTTTCCCAAAAACGATATCTACGAAATTTTGACTATATTAGGCTGTGCCACGGGTTTTCTCTAGCTATGAAAGTATCCCACAAAATGTGATTTCAGTCGCTGTCTTATACCAAACTTCAGCTCAATCGGTTCAGTAGTTTTAGCGTGAAAAACGTAACAAACATACACAAAAAACAGCTCTGGGGTCGAGTTAGAACACGCTAGCATTTTGTTTACCCGTAAAAATGGTAACTTTTTTAATTTTATTTTTGAGACAACTTCCACACATGGTCATCTGGTCCCAAAAAACTAACTACTAACTTCAAACTAGGCTAGAAATCTATACTATTGTAACCAGATGACTGATATACATACTTATATATTATGCTTATAACACCCGGACACAGATCAAACAGACATGTACATGCACACAAATGTTTGACCTGACTGGGGATCGAACCCGGGGCCTGAGGTACAGAAAGCAGAGTTACTACCATCTGAGCCAAGGAGGCTGTCATTGTACAGAGATTTCAGATTTATAATATTAGTAAGATAAGAAGGATTATACGGAAATTTGGGGAAGTAAGAAAATTAAGTACCATCTCTTCTTAGCGGCTCATATTCTGTAAATGGTCTCTTGCATTCCAGCAAAGACCAATTAAGCAACGACACATCATTCCGCAAGCTAGTGAGCGAACAATCAACAGCTTGGAGCGAACTCGTTGCCAAACATAGAGTAGAAGAATGGAGCAGCGCTCGAACAAGACTCAACGAACAACGAGAGTTACTGAAGAAGATGATGGAGACGACGCAACAAGCCCAGTTGAAGCAACTGGAGGGGAAACATGAGAGGTAAGGTCATAGAACAAAATAAGGTCTTAAAGAAAAAGGATTCATATGAGTAAATTCATATCAGTCGATTTCGCAGTGCGGCTTCAGTTTGCTCTCATATATTAATAAATAATTCAAATATTATAAAATCAAAGAAAAAATACAAATAATTTTTTTCCGCTCATCGGTGTAATAAGAAAACAGCTTTTATTTCGAAAATCTTATAACTTTTGAGGTTTATTACTTGTACTGTAATAGCTTTTGGCCTTGCGATTGGGATGAATTAGACATTTAATAAAAAAAATCATACATACATACATACATTCACGCCTTTTTCCCGAAGGGGTAGGCAAAGGTGTACCTAGGACTCAGTCCCATAGTAGATACACCCACATTTCGCCAGTATGTTATTGGTCCCATGTAATAGGGGGCGAGCCTATTGCCATCTACCGGGCACAGTTCCAGACTCCAGGCAGTTATTGAGTTAATTCCTAATGGAAAAATCCAATATTTACCACTATGCCTGACCTGGGGATCGAACCCGGGACCTCTTGATTGGCAGTCGAGCATGCGCCCACTACGCCACCGAGGCAGTCAAAAAATTAAAATTAAATATTTCAGGGAATTAAAAGAAATGAACGGCCGTCAAGCCAAGATCAGCATGGAGACCAGTAAGGAAGTGGCCAACGATAAGACTTTGAAGACCAAACAGGAGAAGGACCGAAGACTCAGGGAGAAAAAACAGAATAACACTAAGAAGTTTATGGATGAACGAAAGGTATCACATCTTTTTAACCCCTACCAATAAAAAGGGGTGTTATAAGTTTGATGTGTCTTTCTATTTTCTGTCTGAGACATCGTAGCTACTTAAATAATGGGCCGATTTTCGTGTCAGTTTCATTGGCAATTGCCACTTCAAGTTCCTAATCCTCTGGGCTATATCGATAAGTTTAGATCGTTGACGGATCTCCTCAATTAATATTTTTAGCTAGCTGTGCCCCGCGGTTTCACTCGCGTAGACATCGTTCCAGTTGGAATATCGGAAAACAACGTACCACATGTGTTACTCCAGGGTCTAAGCTACCTACATACCAAATTTCAGCCCAGTCGGTTCAGTAGTTTTGGCGTGAAAGAGTAACAAACATCCTACCATCCATCCATCCATCTTCACAAACTTTCGCATTTATAATATTAGTAGGATAATACTAATACTAATATTACTAATAATACTAATATTACTAATACTAATATAATACTAATATTAGAAAAAATATTAGAATTATTAAAAAATATATATTGTAGTAATACTTTTTCCACATGTTAGACACATCGTTACTTCATTAGGTCATACGTTGGTTGGTGAAGATGCTTTTTTAAGTACAATTAATTTATAACGCCAAATTTATGATGTTTCAGACTCAAACCATAAAGCAGAACCGTGAGAAGGAAAAGCTAAAGGTGTCCCATGACAAACAGATGGAAGAGCTCTCCAAAGATATAGATAATGTAAGTTATTTAACCCTCCCTGCCTGCCTCCGTGGCGTAGAGGGCGCATGCTCGACTGCCAATCAAGAGGTCCCGGGTTCGATCCCCAGGTCAGGCAGTGTTAAATATTGGATTTTTCCATTAGGAATTATCTCAATAACTGCCTGGAGTCTGGAACTGTGCCCGGTAGATGGCAATAGGCTCGCCCCCTATTACATGGGACCAATAACATACTGGCGAAATGTGGGTGTATCTACATGGGACTGAGTCCTGGGTACATCTCTGCCTACCCCTTCGGGAAAAAGGCGTGAACGTATGTTATGTTTATTTAACCCTTATGGCAATCTATACAGATAAATAAAAAGTGTCTGTTTGTAATATGCAAATTATAGGTTTTTACTAAATGCATATGAAAGTAAGTAAATACAACACTTTTTAACAAATATATATTTTTTTGTCTGTCTGTCTATTTGTAGCCGCTAATCTGCGAAACGGCTGGACCGATTTTAACCGACTTTCACCGACACAGTAGCTGATGTTATAACTTCTAATTAATCATAACTCAAGAAATGTTTTAAAGACAAATGAGAAGAATTCCGAATAAAAATTAAACCCTTTAATTCCACGCGAAGGAAGTCGCGGGTTGCAGCTAGTATACAATAAACACAAAACGTTACATTGTATATCCTGTGTTTTTTCCGGGATTTCTTTACAATGAAAATCTAGAGTTCCAGAGCAAATTGGCACATTTGCTATAAATGGATTTTTTTAATATTGACGTTACGACCTTTAAAAAAAACTAAAAAAACTGCCGCACATGGTTATCTGTTTTAAAACTAGTCAGAGACTGTACTATGGTAACCAAGACTGAAACACATACTCCTTATAACACTCAGACACAGATCAAACCCGGGACCTGCGTCTCAAAAGGCAAGGTCGCTACTTCTGAGCCAACCGGCCAGTCAATAATATTGTTCTACTGAAATACAAAGGACTGAATTTGTTAATCTTGAAATTTGTTAATCTTTGAATATGAGTAAAAGAAAAACAGCAGATCAACAAACATTAAAAAATTAAGAATATGTCTGTTGATTTACTGCCTCAGCTTAGTGGCTTGCAAACGATATCGATCAATGAGGTCCCGTGTCCAAGTCAGACAAAGTGTTATTGGATTATCCCATTGTTTTTAATGGCAATAGGCTCGTCCATTGTCACATGGCATTTAAACAAGAACTAGCGAAGAATGGGTATACCTACTAAGAGTACATCTCTGCTTACTGCTTAACCCTTCGGAAAGAAGGCGTTATGTTATGTAGATTTACTCATTTTATTTCCAGTTGATCGAAATGTACAAAATGGAAGAGTCGGAGTTCGACATGACGAGCAAAACTGAATTCTTTGCATGAAAATATCCCGACATAGCTCCGTTACTGGAGCGAATGACTTGAGTGCAAGTGAGTGATTAGTGATCTCTTTAGAATAGGTACCTACTATATAATATATACTTTAATAAATTTACTTTATTTCATACTAAAAGTTAGAAACATTGTCACAAAAAAACAATAAACAATGTGTTATTACTTTAAGGAGTGCATCTACTCGTCAAAATGAACTACTTCCAAAAGGGAGAATTGCGAAATTCGCAAAATTGTTAAATTGTTAAGGCATACCTTGGTGAGTACGCTTACTGTAGGGTTCCATACCTATATACAGCAACATGTTAGTAATCACAATTTTATGGGAAAAATCTACGATTTTGGGATTGTTTCCCTTGTGATATAAGATCTTAATTCTCGCCAAATTTCATGATGCTAGGCCAACGGGAAGTGCCTTAGAGGTTTATAGACCGTTGCGCAAAGTATCGAAATGTGCGGAATAATGCCCGAATCTTTTGATTGTCTCGACATAGAAGTTTGAGTTTTTTACAGCAGCAAGGGACCGTAAACTTGAGTTGTTGATATGAGTTTCAACTTGATACCTCATCGCGTTCTCGCGATTTTGACAGACGGACAGACAGAAAGACGGACAAAGTGATCCTATAAGGGTTCTTTTCAGGTAAGGAACCCTAAAAATTAATTATTACTACACCTTTTTGTAACATATAATATCACGTTCAGACAAACCTTAGTTATACAACTCAGTGATTTAATCATATTTCTAGATTTTACACCAATTAGCAAATAAACACGTCTTGCGGCGTCTAACGTACGAAAAAGTATTTATTGTCAGAATTACATAAATTGAAAAAAAAAAACATTTCGATAAAAAAATTGTGGCAACTAACTTCAATGTAGGTAACTAAAAAAAATAAATTTTAGGAATTGTCACGTTTTGTATGTAGGAGTGCGATTAGTCGTAATAAGTATACCTATAACTAGAAAATATTTGGTGTTTGGTTTGACTATTGTCCGTCTATTTTAAACTACCCTCACTTAATTTATTTTACAATTTTTTTTTTAATTTTCCTTAAATTTTAAAAGTTTGCCTTAAATATTGAGCTAATGCATACACTAAACGTGCTTTGTTTATTTAAAAAAATATTATAACAATTTTGTTTTTATTTTAGAGGTTTAAGAGATTGTTGAGAGAGACGAAAATTATTAATTTCTTAATTGTAAAAATTCACATCTAAATATCAAAATTATTTATTTAAATGCGATAAAAGTATCCTATTGCTTATAAGAAGATAAGGAATATGTCATAAAATATATTTATTATCTGATCTGTAAGGCGATCATTATACGATAGGTCAGGCGTCAATCATGACCGATAGAGTGACGGACGACTTATTTTACTTAGTTTTATAAATAATTTGCTAATCACAAAATTACTGTACTGTATGTTTCGCACATTGTTATTGTAAATTTTTTGTTTCTAAATAAATTCTTGAATATATTTTTTCTTCCCTTAAGTGTCGCTCTCCCATACAACATTAAATTTTCCAAATATGTAGGAAGAGAGAATAATTTTCCATACAATTGTTTGTAGTTGGATCTTAATCTGCTCTTTATTTCCATCAATCATAGCCGTGTCTGTGGCCAAACTGACAGGAAAACCTATCGTGTAGGGGACGCTTTATAAGTTAGCAGTCATCAGTCGACGGCAATGTTCTTTGATCATTATGGCAACCAAAGTACTAAAAGGTTATACCAAAAACATACGGTAGTGCTGAAGTCGAATTTTAGGCCAAAATATTAATTATAGATATATTATTTAAAGATAATCATAAGAAAGTACATTTTTTTTCTCTATAAATTATAAGCACACGTAAAAAAAATTGATTTAAAAATGAGTCATTTCCATCTCTATTATTTATTGAAAATTAGACGTTCAGTGTTAAAACTTTGTTAGTTTTTTTTTTTCAACTTGAGAAGATAATCATTATAAAATAAGCATTTTCTATACCTAGTATAAATAAATTTAAATAAGTATTTATTTTTAATTTAAGATACATATTTAGTAGTTTAGTTTACATTATTATTTATAAAAATGCTGACAATGCAGGATGGTATCAGGGAATCCACTGTAAAATTAACAATTTAGTCGAAAATAATTATTATAAAATAAAATAGTTATAAGACTAACAATAAGATACGAATAATTATAAAAGAATAAGTGCATAATATATCTAATTAAAATTACTCAACTTAAAATTGAAAAAAAAAAAACAAAAACAAAAACTTTTTAACATAACAAGTTATCAGAACTTTATTCTCATTTCTTTTCAGCATTCTGGAATAAATTACTGTTCAAAGAGATTGTATGTACTTTTTTAAAGTGTTTATTACTTTAATAATAAATATCATGAAATTTTCGAAGATTTTTTCTTTATGTATTCTAACATTGCATTTAATTCGAATAATATATCATTATATTATACTTTTTTTGTAATACATAATAATTTTAAAGATAAACGTAAGTAAAATAAAAAATATATAAGTAAGTGAATTTAATTATTAAAAATGAAATCGAAATTTCGAAATGATTTGACTTCACTTGTGTCTTATTTCGTAGGTAGATTCTTATTCGTCAATTTAAAGATATTTTAAAATATTGATAATATGTATATTGTTATCTATTCATTATAATAAAAAAAATATATACCAAGCAAAAACTTTGGGTGTAAGGTGTTTTAAAGAGTAACGTACAAACGTTTATCTTTGGCTACAAGTGGCGGTCTTATCGCTTAAAGCGATTCTTTCCACCGAAAGGAAAGAAGTATACGGTAGTGTACTCAAATCATGAAAAGAAAAATAGTACAGATTAGTAATTCGCTTTTTATTTTGAGGGGAATTTGTTTCCCAAACAAAATATACAAAAATCTAAAATCACCTTTACCTTGCCTATTACCTATTCAATAATAAATTTAAAACATGTTAATAAAATATAGGCATGTGTTACGGGAACAAGATCCAAGATAGAAATACTCTATATTAGTAGGTACATCCCTAAAAGAACCCTTAAAATTATAATATTGAAAATAATTAAATGAATAAACGACTCAAGTTGACAAACATGTCGAAAATATAAAAGTAAGAATCGATAGAATAATTATATTTATATATAATTATAACTCTACTCATATATTAAGCATTTCATAAGTTAGTAAACACAACTATAAAATTATTATATTGAAATTGGTGGTTTTGCCAAAGAAAAAATCTCATATTTATTTGTTTTTTTACGTTGTGAAGTACTTTGTTTTTTTCTTAAAGAAGCTGCTTATATTTAATATATTTTTAATAATATATGATACGTTTTTTGTCACAGCTATACTCGTACTAGTTTTTTCTGTAATTCTAGTACTTATCTTTGGACCAAATCCTTAATATAGATAATAATATTATGTTATATTATAACATCCTATCATAATATTAATTATCCAAATATGTAATGTATATTACGATAATACTTTATCGATATTAAAGCGGTTAAAAGCGATTTATTGTTGAAATCTTATCTTGTCAAATGTATTGTCAAAACACAATGCCATAAAAACATCAAAAATACAGTTTTTCATGTCTAATAATTTATTATTTGGTTATAAGTGTATTTCGTAATAGGTAGTATAGTGAAGATTGAATATACAAATAGTTGGTATAAATCATTATATTACAGAGTTATCTCATAAAATAAAATGTCATTCTTAGGTGCCTATTATCTAAGTACTTCATTCTAGTCAATTTAATATAAATATATATGTTTGTGTCACAGTATTAGTTATTAAAATACATAAATATACATAAACCAAGTATATATAAAATTCAATTGTATATGAAATCTTCCCCTAATCACACAATACAATACACAATATTTTGTAAAAATATGTGTATGTATATTAATATTACATGTGTAAGTAAGTATATTCTCCTTTATTGGGTGCGGTAGAAAAACATTTACAAAATATTTAGGAAGGATTTTCTGTGCATTTATGTTAAGTAAACTTAGGTAGGCATATTATATTAATTTAAGTTATTACACAATGTCTACTATGAGTTCAGGATTACAAAAATGAATCTTTAAATGTGTCATCAAGGATATACGAAAGTTATTTATGTAATTATTTAATTTATTTATATGTATAATTATTTTGACTTTTTCATGTATTATTAAGAGTGTGGTGTAAGTGGAAGAAGCGAAAGTCCTATATCAGGATCGTAGTAAGTGAAAAGAAATAATCTGTACCTATCCCAACGGGAACAAGGCGTGACTGTTTGTATGTATTATGGAAGAATATTATATTATGTATACATACTATGTTTCACTGACCATTCAACCTTAATAGTGGGTATGCTTACACTAAGGTTATGCCGTAACTCAGTGAGACTGCATAACAGCCGGCTCGCTTCTATGTTATGAATGTTTTCTCTCTATGAAAGCAGGGTCTTTCAGGTTGAGTTGTCAGTGCTATGTTGTATCTGTATACTGTTTAACTTATTATTATTCTTTGCAACTATGAGATATAACTCGACTGCCTCGGTGGCGTAGAGGGCGCATGCTCGACTGCCAATCAAGAGGTCCCGGGTTCGATCCCCAGGTCAGGCATAGTGTTAAATATTGGATTTTTCCATTAGGAATTATCTCAATAACTGCCTGGAGTCTGGAACTGTGCCCGGTAGATGGCAATAGGCTCGCCCCCTATTACATGGGACCAATAACATACTGGCGAAATGTGGGTGTATCTACTATGGGACTGAGTCCTGGGTACACCTCTGCCTACCCCTTCGGGAAAAAGGCGTGAATGTATGTATGAGATATAATAAAAAAAAAAAAATATAGTGAGAGTAAAAATAGGATTGTTATTTTAAAATATATACTTTATAATATTATATTATATTGTTTGCGATTAGGATTTCGATCAAATTATTAATAAAACAGGTTAGTATTGCACTTTATTAGGTGGAATAATAAAATTATTCTATATCTTGTAAATTGAACAGTTTGGTGTTTTTTAGAATTTGAGAATGTGATATGACCGTTAATTCTATTGGCCTATATTTATGACGGTCACTTAAAAATTATATAATATAGTATATATGTTAAACAACTAAATTTTATGTTAAATTTAAATGTTAATAATATTATCTTGTTTGTATTTTAGCACATTATTTCATGTATTAAGGCACTTATTGGCGATCAAATATATTGAATTCGCAGTTTTATCGGATTTTAGTGTAAGAATATGAAAAGTAAAGCATATATTCTAAAGTCATTGTATTTGAACATAATTTAGACACATTTCTTATATATTTAACCGAGTGTGTAGCAAAATGTTAACTGTACTTAATTAATAGGACAATGGTCATGCAACTTCAAAATATTGATTGATATTAATATATTATAATATAGTATAAATTCAAATTATTATTATATTGAGAGTGAAAAAATATATATGTAATACTATAATAACCTATATTTTTTTCCACTCTGTCATGTTCCACTAAATTATGTTCCTAAATTCATAGTTAAGCTTTACGATTTATTTTGTTCTTTTATTAAACACTATAATAATAATATTTAATATAATAATAATAATTGCAAATATTTAAAGTTCGTCACACAAAAAATCACCCAATTATTTTTAAATGAAAATATTACATTTAAAAATAAAATATGTAATAATAATGTTATGTATGTGTATATTTACCTCGCCATGACCATTGTTCTGTAATAATAATGGTGAAACACGATGTATCCAAAGATTCCTTTATTGTTTAAAATACAATAACTAAATTATAATATTTAAACATGTATTTAAAAAATGTGTTTTGTTTTATTTAATACCAATTTATCTACAACTGACCAGAAAAATAAATATTCCTATTACCTATATGTATTCTTATTATATTCCTATGTGTAACAAATCCTATGTGTATGTGTAGCTCCGTTACTGGAGCGAATGACTTGAGTGCAAGTGAGTGATTAGTGATCTCTTTAGAATAGGTACCTACTATATAATATATACTTTAATAAATTTACTTTATTTCATACTAAAAGTTAGAAACATTGTCACAAAAAAACAATAAACAATGTGTTATTACTTTAAGGAGTGCATCTACTCGTCAAAATGAACTACTTCCAAAAGGGAGAATTGCGAAATTCGCAAAATTGTTAAATTGTTAAGGCATACCTTGGTGAGTACGCTTACTGTAGGGTTCCATACCTATATACAGCAACATGTTAGTAATCACAATTTTATGGGAAAAATCTACGATTTTGGGATTGTTTCCCTTGTGATATAAGATCTTAATTCTCGCCAAATTTCATGATGCTAGGCCAACGGGAAGTGCCTTAGAGGTTTATAGACCGTTGCGCAAAGTATCGAAATGTGCGGAATAATGCCCGAATCTTTTGATTGTCTCGACATAGAAGTTTGAGTTTTTTACAGCAGCAAGGGACCGTAAACTTGAGTTGTTGATATGAGTTTCAACTTGATACCTCATCGCGTTCTCGCGATTTTGACAGACGGACAGACAGAAAGACGGACAAAGTGATCCTATAAGGGTTCTTTTCAGGTAAGGAACCCTAAAAATTAATTATTACTACACCTTTTTGTAACATATAATATCACGTTCAGACAAACCTTAGTTATACAACTCAGTGATTTAATCATATTTCTAGATTTTACACCAATTAGCAAATAAACACGTCTTGCGGCGTCTAACGTACGAAAAAGTATTTATTGTCAGAATTACATAAATTGAAAAAAAAAAACATTTCGATAAAAAAATTGTGGCAACTAACTTCAATGTAGGTAACTAAAAAAAATAAATTTTAGGAATTGTCACGTTTTGTATGTAGGAGTGCGATTAGTCGTAATAAGTATACCTATAACTAGAAAATATTTGGTGTTTGGTTTGACTATTGTCCGTCTATTTTAAACTACCCTCACTTAATTTATTTTACAATTTTTTTTTTAATTTTCCTTAAATTTTAAAAGTTTGCCTTAAATATTGAGCTAATGCATACACTAAACGTGCTTTGTTTATTTAAAAAAATATTATAACAATTTTGTTTTTATTTTAGAGGTTTAAGAGATTGTTGAGAGAGACGAAAATTATTAATTTCTTAATTGTAAAAATTCACATCTAAATATCAAAATTATTTATTTAAATGCGATAAAAGTATCCTATTGCTTATAAGAAGATAAGGAATATGTCATAAAATATATTTATTATCTGATCTGTAAGGCGATCATTATACGATAGGTCAGGCGTCAATCATGACCGATAGAGTGACGGACGACTTATTTTACTTAGTTTTATAAATAATTTGCTAATCACAAAATTACTGTACTGTATGTTTCGCACATTGTTATTGTAAATTTTTTGTTTCTAAATAAATTCTTGAATATATTTTTTCTTCCCTTAAGTGTCGCTCTCCCATACAACATTAAATTTTCCAAATATGTAGGAAGAGAGAATAATTTTCCATACAATTGTTTGTAGTTGGATCTTAATCTGCTCTTTATTTCCATCAATCATAGCCGTGTCTGTGGCCAAACTGACAGGAAAACCTATCGTGTAGGGGACGCTTTATAAGTTAGCAGTCATCAGTCGACGGCAATGTTCTTTGATCATTATGGCAACCAAAGTACTAAAAGGTTATACCAAAAACATACGGTAGTGCTGAAGTCGAATTTTAGGCCAAAATATTAATTATAGATATATTATTTAAAGATAATCATAAGAAAGTACATTTTTTTTCTCTATAAATTATAAGCACACGTAAAAAAAATTGATTTAAAAATGAGTCATTTCCATCTCTATTATTTATTGAAAATTAGACGTTCAGTGTTAAAACTTTGTTAGTTTTTTTTTTTCAACTTGAGAAGATAATCATTATAAAATAAGCATTTTCTATACCTAGTATAAATAAATTTAAATAAGTATTTATTTTTAATTTAAGATACATATTTAGTAGTTTAGTTTACATTATTATTTATAAAAATGCTGACAATGCAGGATGGTATCAGGGAATCCACTGTAAAATTAACAATTTAGTCGAAAATAATTATTATAAAATAAAATAGTTATAAGACTAACAATAAGATACGAATAATTATAAAAGAATAAGTGCATAATATATCTAATTAAAATTACTCAACTTAAAATTGAAAAAAAAAAAACAAAAACAAAAACTTTTTAACATAACAAGTTATCAGAACTTTATTCTCATTTCTTTTCAGCATTCTGGAATAAATTACTGTTCAAAGAGATTGTATGTACTTTTTTAAAGTGTTTATTACTTTAATAATAAATATCATGAAATTTTCGAAGATTTTTTCTTTATGTATTCTAACATTGCATTTAATTCGAATAATATATCATTATATTATACTTTTTTTGTAATACATAATAATTTTAAAGATAAACGTAAGTAAAATAAAAAATATATAAGTAAGTGAATTTAATTATTAAAAATGAAATCGAAATTTCGAAATGATTTGACTTCACTTGTGTCTTATTTCGTAGGTAGATTCTTATTCGTCAATTTAAAGATATTTTAAAATATTGATAATATGTATATTGTTATCTATTCATTATAATAAAAAAAATATATACCAAGCAAAAACTTTGGGTGTAAGGTGTTTTAAAGAGTAACGTACAAACGTTTATCTTTGGCTACAAGTGGCGGTCTTATCGCTTAAAGCGATTCTTTCCACCGAAAGGAAAGAAGTATACGGTAGTGTACTCAAATCATGAAAAGAAAAATAGTACAGATTAGTAATTCGCTTTTTATTTTGAGGGGAATTTGTTTCCCAAACAAAATATACAAAAATCTAAAATCACCTTTACCTTGCCTATTACCTATTCAATAATAAATTTAAAACATGTTAATAAAATATAGGCATGTGTTACGGGAACAAGATCCAAGATAGAAATACTCTATATTAGTAGGTACATCCCTAAAAGAACCCTTAAAATTATAATATTGAAAATAATTAAATGAATAAACGACTCAAGTTGACAAACATGTCGAAAATATAAAAGTAAGAATCGATAGAATAATTATATTTATATATAATTATAACTCTACTCATATATTAAGCATTTCATAAGTTAGTAAACACAACTATAAAATTATTATATTGAAATTGGTGGTTTTGCCAAAGAAAAAATCTCATATTTATTTGTTTTTTTACGTTGTGAAGTACTTTGTTTTTTTCTTAAAGAAGCTGCTTATATTTAATATATTTTTAATAATATATGATACGTTTTTTGTCACAGCTATACTCGTACTAGTTTTTTCTGTAATTCTAGTACTTATCTTTGGACCAAATCCTTAATATAGATAATAATATTATGTTATATTATAACATCCTATCATAATATTAATTATCCAAATATGTAATGTATATTACGATAATACTTTATCGATATTAAAGCGGTTAAAAGCGATTTATTGTTGAAATCTTATCTTGTCAAATGTATTGTCAAAACACAATGCCATAAAAACATCAAAAATACAGTTTTTCATGTCTAATAATTTATTATTTGGTTATAAGTGTATTTCGTAATAGGTAGTATAGTGAAGATTGAATATACAAATAGTTGGTATAAATCATTATATTACAGAGTTATCTCATAAAATAAAATGTCATTCTTAGGTGCCTATTATCTAAGTACTTCATTCTAGTCAATTTAATATAAATATATATGTTTGTGTCACAGTATTAGTTATTAAAATACATAAATATACATAAACCAAGTATATATAAAATTCAATTGTATATGAAATCTTCCCCTAATCACACAATACAATACACAATATTTTGTAAAAATATGTGTATGTATATTAATATTACATGTGTAAGTAAGTATATTCTCCTTTATTGGGTGCGGTAGAAAAACATTTACAAAATATTTAGGAAGGATTTTCTGTGCATTTATGTTAAGTAAACTTAGGTAGGCATATTATATTAATTTAAGTTATTACACAATGTCTACTATGAGTTCAGGATTACAAAAATGAATCTTTAAATGTGTCATCAAGGATATACGAAAGTTATTTATGTAATTATTTAATTTATTTATATGTATAATTATTTTGACTTTTTCATGTATTATTAAGAGTGTGGTGTAAGTGGAAGAAGCGAAAGTCCTATATCAGGATCGTAGTAAGTGAAAAGAAATAATCTGTACCTATCCCAACGGGAACAAGGCGTGACTGTTTGTATGTATTATGGAAGAATATTATATTATGTATACATACTATGTTTCACTGACCATTCAACCTTAATAGTGGGTATGCTTACACTAAGGTTATGCCGTAACTCAGTGAGACTGCATAACAGCCGGCTCGCTTCTATGTTATGAATGTTTTCTCTCTATGAAAGCAGGGTCTTTCAGGTTGAGTTGTCAGTGCTATGTTGTATCTGTATACTGTTTAACTTATTATTATTCTTTGCAACTATGAGATATAACTCGACTGCCTCGGTGGCGTAGAGGGCGCATGCTCGACTGCCAATCAAGAGGTCCCGGGTTCGATCCCCAGGTCAGGCATAGTGTTAAATATTGGATTTTTCCATTAGGAATTATCTCAATAACTGCCTGGAGTCTGGAACTGTGCCCGGTAGATGGCAATAGGCTCGCCCCCTATTACATGGGACCAATAACATACTGGCGAAATGTGGGTGTATCTACTATGGGACTGAGTCCTGGGTACACCTCTGCCTACCCCTTCGGGAAAAAGGCGTGAATGTATGTATGAGATATAATAAAAAAAAAAAAATATAGTGAGAGTAAAAATAGGATTGTTATTTTAAAATATATACTTTATAATATTATATTATATTGTTTGCGATTAGGATTTCGATCAAATTATTAATAAAACAGGTTAGTATTGCACTTTATTAGGTGGAATAATAAAATTATTCTATATCTTGTAAATTGAACAGTTTGGTGTTTTTTAGAATTTGAGAATGTGATATGACCGTTAATTCTATTGGCCTATATTTATGACGGTCACTTAAAAATTATATAATATAGTATATATGTTAAACAACTAAATTTTATGTTAAATTTAAATGTTAATAATATTATCTTGTTTGTATTTTAGCACATTATTTCATGTATTAAGGCACTTATTGGCGATCAAATATATTGAATTCGCAGTTTTATCGGATTTTAGTGTAAGAATATGAAAAGTAAAGCATATATTCTAAAGTCATTGTATTTGAACATAATTTAGACACATTTCTTATATATTTAACCGAGTGTGTAGCAAAATGTTAACTGTACTTAATTAATAGGACAATGGTCATGCAACTTCAAAATATTGATTGATATTAATATATTATAATATAGTATAAATTCAAATTATTATTATATTGAGAGTGAAAAAATATATATGTAATACTATAATAACCTATATTTTTTTCCACTCTGTCATGTTCCACTAAATTATGTTCCTAAATTCATAGTTAAGCTTTACGATTTATTTTGTTCTTTTATTAAACACTATAATAATAATATTTAATATAATAATAATAATTGCAAATATTTAAAGTTCGTCACACAAAAAATCACCCAATTATTTTTAAATGAAAATATTACATTTAAAAATAAAATATGTAATAATAATGTTATGTATGTGTATATTTACCTCGCCATGACCATTGTTCTGTAATAATAATGGTGAAACACGATGTATCCAAAGATTCCTTTATTGTTTAAAATACAATAACTAAATTATAATATTTAAACATGTATTTAAAAAATGTGTTTTGTTTTATTTAATACCAATTTATCTACAACTGACCAGAAAAATAAATATTCCTATTACCTATATGTATTCTTATTATATTCCTATGTGTAACAAAATTGTATTGTAATACTTAAGGTGATTCATCTTCCATACACAATCAAAATACACAAATACGAAGAAATAGAGAACCATTTTCCGCTCTATTGTTTGTGGTTGGCTCTGAATCTGGCCTTTATTTGCGCGAAAACATATTATGTTAAAAAAACCGTATGGTTTTTTTTATATTAAAAAAAAACATTAACATAATCTAAAAACTACTTTTTTAAAATTTTGACAAATACGAAGAAACTAAGGTTTTCATTAACCAAATATGTATTGGAGCAAATAAAGGCCAGACAGGTGGAAAATTATTCCATATTTGTGTATTTTTATTTTGTATGGAAGAGGAATCACCTTAAGGCAGTACATCCCCATCAACCTTAACAACTAGCAAGAGAAATATCTGCAAAATTGGATTGTTCCACCCTGCCCCACCAAGCCGCCTCACTGGTGGGGCATAGTTGAATGCTATAAATTTTGTAGCGGAATATGCCCCACTAAGTTGATTCACAAAAAATCTTGTCTTCGCATTTCGCATACAAATTTTCTGGCAAGTTGATTCATTTTGGATAATCGGTTTTTTTGGCGTATTACATTCTTCCTTATAAAAGTTGTTTAGGTTGATGAGTAGATGCAGCCACTAAGTATTACTACATCTTTGGTAACACTTATAATGTATAATTTAGTATCTCCATGCAAAGAATTAGGGTTTTGGCGTGAGATGTGATTCATCACACTTTTTTGAGTGTACTGGTACACTTCAGCCTTTGGGAAAAAGGCGTGATGTTATGTTACTTTGAGTGTATTTTACTTTTGCTGGTCAATGCCTAAGTTCTATAATAATCAATTGTTTAGTTCTTATTAATGAATGAAACTATAAAGTATCTATTTAGACTTCATACTTCTAATCTTCTTTCTCTCCTTGTACAAACTCAATTGTTGAACTGAAAAGGAGAAAATTATAGTATTATTAAAGGTATACCAACAATTTTATAACCCCTTCAAAGGGGTAACAGAATGAAATATTATAAAAGCAACCCTTTTTTAAACTTTTTTGTCATGGCGTCGGCAGACATCACTAAGAACGCGGGAAAATCATGGATGCGATCTGCTCAGTACAGAGAAAATTGGCACAAACGGCAGGTCTATGCCCAGCAGTGGGATGATAAAGTGGGCTGATGATGATGATGATGAACCCTTTTTGGTTCAGGGTTTAATGAACTGAGTATCAAAACTACGTAAAATACTTCCCGAGTGTAAAAATAATGACTTTCAAAACAAATATTTTACACAATTTGTGGTTGACAGTAAGAAGCAATTCAACGTCATTGGGTTGATATAATATAATTAACCTATTTAATATTATAAATGTGAATGTTTATGAGGATCGATGTTTGCTACTCTTTCACGTAAACAACTGAAACGATTGGGCTGAAATTCGGTATGAAAGAAAAAAAGAAAAATTTGTTTATTATGTACCCAACCTTAATAACAATAAATACGATATTACAATCTGCTAGAACATATATTTAGACAGTGGTTGCGGTAATCGGCTTATGTAGTTTATACTTTACCAGCGAAATTACTGGGCATGACAAGATTCAACAACTCATATCTCAGGGTGACAGGCGCGGTGCAGTGCCGTCCACAATTTTGAAATTTAAAATACTGGGTGGCACAAATATGGGCAATCATGACGCTTACCATCAGGCAACTAACGTTTTGTCACTCACTATTATAAAAAAAGTAAAAAAAAAAAGACCCTAGAATAATAACAGAAGGTAATTTTTATTCTGATATTCATGGGAAGACTATGCGGATGAAACCGCGAGGCATTTGTTTTTGCAATTTCCATTACGAATTTTCTCAAAAGTAGCCTAGATAGAGCAAAGAATACAACTATTACTAAGTAAATAAGCACACATACTTACGAAAACATTTAATGTGTGTACACATGTTATGTTTTCTATGTAGTAGTAGTAGGCAATAGCCTAATAAATATAGTAGTGCAATAGCACGCGGCCGATTGCATGGAGAGACGGGGGTCTGCCTGGAGCCTGGATTTGTGTGTATGATGGCAGTAAACTCGTCCCCTTTTACACAGGACTTAAAACATAACTAGCAAAATGTGGGAGTACCCACTATGCGACTGGGTGACCTCTGCCTTGTACTTCTGGCGAAACAAGGTGTGTTGTTTACATAAATATCTTAGTCCTCTAAATGTAAAATGGACTCCTTTTCCGCAATGAGACTCTTATCTGGTCCGTTGTATGTGAAGTCCTGGCTAATCTAGCCAGCCTTACTCCGCCCAGAAACTCAATTTCCTGGGAACTTCGCAGGCTTCGCGCAGTGACATCACTGTTCCGAGCATTTGTTCATGTTGAAGGGCTACTGCCTCGTATTCCAGGACTATGTGGGCAACCGTTTTTTCCACCATGAAACAGTCCTGATCTAAGGATCTAAGTCCTGACTAATTGCCTAAGTAAGACTCATCAATACCCAGTCCTAAGCTGAAGTCAACTGAAATTTTGAACATATTCTTTTTATTTAAATTTTTTTGGGCTGGTTGGCTCAGCCGGTTGTGCCCCTGCCTTCTGAGCCGCAGGTCCCGGGGTCGATCCCAATCCCTGGCCAGGTCAAACATTTTGTGAGTATTTCTTATTGATCTGTGTAAGGGTGTTATAAGCCTATAATACATAAGTATTAAGTATGTATATCAGTCATCTGGTTACCAGATCAACATTCAGTAATGCTGCACCATCCTAGTTAGGTATAAAGAAAATAACCTTGAATTATATCAGTTTCTGTTCATCTTATAATTTATTTATATTTAAGCACTATGTGTGTTATCATCCTAAGACCCGGACTTTAGAAAAATAAGTTGTCAGAAGGACATAAGTTCCATCCTATAAAACAAAATTATATCATAGTTAAATTCCTGACAATCGTGAAATGAGATAAATCATTACGACCAGACTTTCTATTAATCGAACATATTAATTAATGTTCAAATAATGACAATGTCTTGTTCTTTATGAACAACATCATTATAGCCGACTATAATGACATCTCCTACCTGGACACTAGGACTCAAGGATGAACGCGATTTTGTTCTTTGATAAGGCTCCTGGGTCTTGGGAGCAATTTGGGATTTTAAATAAATGATAGGTTATAAATCCGCTTTCTCGACTTACTGTAAGGATCGAATAGTTTTAACTCCAATTTATCTCCCAACCGCTCTCTAATCCTCGAAACTTGATGCCCAGACACCACGCTCTCCATAAGCACCATAATTTGCCTAAAATACAAGTTTTTTTATAATAATGATTTATTTATTTATTAAGGGCAACCAACAAATAAGCAACTATCACATATACAAAAACAGTTACGTAATTAAACAAATTCAAGATTCATAACCAGATAAAGGTAGCCACAACATTCGGAAGATGATGATTGGAAGTTATAGAAATTTAATGTTTTCTAAATGATGACTTACTTGCTTTTAGCTTTCTTCAATAGGATATTGGTAATGAACATTTTCCCATCAAAATATGGCTAATCAATCTGGCTAAACTAATTTTATTTTCAAATTAAATCAAATATTTTGATCAAGCTCTCACAGCTGATCGAATATTTGTAATTTAGTAAAATGTCATTCTCCTCACTGCTGTCGGAGCTGTCAACTTGAACAGCTGTTATAAAAAGTTATTTATTTACCGGTTTTATTCTTAATCTAAAATTCAGATAAAATATGACGTGTTTAATTATTTGTCGAAAAATGGAATGGTGAGAAGTGAAACCAAAAATTTGAAATAAGGATTAGATCCGACCTAATCACAGAACAAAGAGGACCTAAGGTGTTCAGTCCTAGTTAACACTGCCTTGTGTTGCGTTGCGTTAACCGCAACATATTCTGTGAAGTATGGATATCACAGAAGTGCGCGCATAAATAAAGTCTCAAAGGCCGTACGGTAGAATATAGGTACTTACGGTTAACGCAAGGCAGTACGCGCTAGGCCTAAATTAATATTAAAAATAAATTAATACATTTTGTCGGTACATGAATGTCTAGCATTTGTTTTTACCGGTCTTTTTGCCAATCAAGGTATAACGTCTTTGTTGCCAATTCTGCCATAGACAAAACCAAAATAAATGCCACGCGAACAAAAATTCATAAAAAATAAAATATAATTCAATTTTCAATTTGACAGCAAGCAAATAGCGAAACACGTGCGATAGATTTTTATCGTCAACAAAAATCAATCAAATAGCGGAAATATAGAAGTGAAGTGTAATATTATTTATATAAAACCGCTCCGTGCCGCTGCCAAACTAAAGGACGAATCCTGGTAACATTCCGAAAACAAACTCATCCGAAGTGATGATGAACTTGTGAACCGGCGTCGTTGTGGCGTTTTCGTGTGACTGTAACTTTTTGTGTTCGTTCTTTGT
The DNA here is from genome assembly GCA_947063395.1 of Hemistola chrysoprasaria. Lineage (NCBI taxonomy): Eukaryota > Metazoa > Arthropoda > Insecta > Lepidoptera > Geometridae > Hemistola > Hemistola chrysoprasaria. Next base: position 1,424,782 of record OX346723.1, read on the forward strand.
TCTTTATTTATGTCGCAAATGAAGTGACCAACTTCGCATAGTGTCAGTTTTATTAGTATTTGGTATACTGTAGTGTAGTTTCCAACAAGAACTATGATAAATATAGAGATGGAGAATGGCGGCGGCGACGCCAACATTACTAATGTGTCACCGACCAAGCTCATGGTCAATTACATACCGGAGTTGATGACGCGGGACATGATGTACGCGCTGTTCTCGGCCATGGGCAAGATCGAGAGCTGCAAGCTGATCGCGAATCGAGGGTACGGCTTCGTCGAGTACGAGAAACACGAGGACGCGGAGAAGGCGCGCGCCGCCTTTAACGGGTTGCTCATGCAAGGGAAGACGCTCAAAGTGTCGTTCGCTCTGCTCAATCCCGAGAACAAGGTGAGCCACAAGCCCGACACGGAGTCGAACCTGTACATAAGCAACCTGCCGCCGGACATGACACTCGAGCGGCTCAACGCGATGTTCGGTCATTACGGGAACATCACAAACAGTCGCGTTTCCCAAGGCATCGGATTCGTCTGCTTCGAGACACGGCCGCAAGCCGAGGAGGCGATCAAGCACATGAACGGCCAGACGCCTATCCAGGGTACCGGCGCGATAATAGTTAAGTTCGCGAACAAGCCTAACACGAACAAGAACGCTCCGCGGCCGGTGGCGCGGCTGGGTGCGAGCGCAGCCCCGCTCGCTTACAACGGCGCCGCAACTATGTTCAACGGTGGGGCGGCGGCCGCATTCAACGGTAGCTTGTCGACGTTCGGCGCGCGGCCCGCAGCGTTCGCGGCAGGCTTCCCGCAGCCGTCGCCGCCACCTTTACTACCCTCTCCGGGCAAGGCACTACCGTTCATCAACAAGGGCCAGCAGCGCTACAACCCAATGGCCCCAGCGAACCACTCGCCGCTGCCCTTGCTCGGGGCGCCCGCGAGTCCCTCGCCGCTGCTCGCTGCGCCGCCCTCGCATCAAACAACTGTGTACGTATACAACATCGGCGAGGATACCGAGGAGCTCACGCTATGGCAACTGTTTGGCCCCTACGGCGCCATCGACTCTATAAAAGTGATCAAGGATCCGGAAACTAAGAAAAACAAAGGTTTCGCGTTTGTGAACATGCGCGAGTACGATGAGGCGGCGATGGCCATCCAGGCGCTGAACGGGTACACGCTCAACGGACAGGTTCTATCGGTTAGCTTTAAGACACAGAAGAGGAGCGCCTGATGTGTGCGGACGTTGTGAATGCTGTCGATTGTGATGATTCCGGGCCGAAAGCTTAAAAAGATTTTCATTCCAATCTCAATATTTTTGTAGTCGAGGAGGCGAGCCTGCTCGTTTGTGCATTTCAGATTAGTCAAATAAGTATTTTTGTAAGATTTAACATAGTTTATAATCGCGAGAGCGCGACATGACTATATTTTGTGAGTTTAGTTGGCTTGACAGTATCATAATATATGTACTGAATGTTTTTATCGTATGATATGGTATTATATTATTGGACTATGTATGGACCTGTCGCACTATGTATCATACGGCGCGAGGACATCACACCGGTGCACTCGCGCCTTTACCCTCCAGATATATTTTTATTTTGTGTAAAAGAAACTTCTCTGTATGTTTTTATCTTTAATAAATTTCATGTTTAAATAGAATTTATCGTATATTTCTCTATTTAATTTTCTATATACATTATTCCCCGCCCTGTGGCTGTCCTTATTTACATAATATAAGTACTTAATATAATTATTATTTGTGGCAGTAGTGTGTATGTTCATAGTATAATATATAGTGTATTTAACGCGCGGCAGGTCGGCTGTGTAAAACGCTTCAATATTGCATGTTTGTGTAGTGAACACACAAATAACTTTTATTTGTTTATAATACCTCAGTTTATGACTCTAGTTATTGTTTTTTCCGTTATCAATATTATTTTTGGCGTCAGGCCTTCTAAAAAGCTCTATATAATTGAGGCCGTCATGGACGATGCGTCAGCTTTAAGTATCTGAAATCTAAAGAACGTCCATTTGTAATGGAAATAGGTATAGAGTAAAACTTAACGTTCGTACGTGAAATGAAACGCGATGTAATTATTATTGTTATGGAGTAGGTATATCTATAGAAAACGTGATAAGATAAAGTCACAAAATAAATATGTATAGAAGGCTGGCTCGCAACAGTAATTCTTATAAAAATAACTATGCGCAGGCACGCTTCAAAACACGAAAGTATACAATAGAGAAAAATCTCTAGAGCTTGCGCTTACGGCATAACGTCCGTTATTATCTTCCTTGAGATTCCTTGTAAAGTTGAGCGTCTATTGCGTCTATAGCTCTTTGCATATGCTCACTCTACTCAATGCATGTACTCAATTTTTTCCTGCCAATTTACGCAGGGTCTGAGATAAACAAGTACATCATACATTTACATAATATCACGCATACAATAAATGCAGATAACTGAAGCGTCTCTATAAAACGCACACGCAAGCGAAAGCTGCTCAGAAAATACAAAAGCACACAGTATAATGAATGTTACACTTTATGTCACTGTGTGAACTAGTTTTATACTATAACGTATATGGCCTATAATAGTAGCGCATATATAACTAGCAGACACTCCTCGCGTTGACATTTTCATATAGTGCTATATATGCACATGCTTTTCTCTACGGATCGATCCTGCCTTCTATACCTATTCTTTGTCGACTACCCTCACTGCCACAAAAGTAGAATAACGCACTAGTGCCTCATGACCAACAGTTATTATAATAGAAGTGCAGTTTTATGAGTGAAAGTAGATTACTCGTGACATCTCAAATGGTGAGTAAATGAGTTATATTTTTCGAATGGTATGTAGTTAACAGTAACGTGTAATTTCAGAACACTATTCTAGTCTTACAGACTGCAAAGAGTTAGCAACAATATTTCGGGAGAATTTGCAGTTTTGGGTGTAGGTAAGCATACGACATACGAGAATTGGGCTTGTTTTACACGTACCTATACAACACGTAGGCAGTGGGCATGCGCTACCTACAACATGCTAGAAAAAGATGTAGTAATAATATTTTTTGGGAATTTCTCAAATATCTCTATCTTTTTTTAAGTTGTTTAGGTTGACGGGTAGATAGTAGACCCCCGTAAGTATTATAGTATACCTTTTGTAAATTTTGTCAATGTTATATCAGAATAAATTATTTTCGATACAAATGTATTAACTACATTCTGCGGTCTTTAACAGTGTGGTCGATAATTTGATATTAATATAATAATAATATGGGACAACTTCCACACACGGTCATCTGGTCCCAAACTAGGCTAGAAGCCTGTACTATGGTAACCAGATGACTGATATACATACTTAAATACGCTTATAACACCCAGACACAGATCAAACAGTTATGTTCATGCAACTACTATTGACTACGGAAAGCAAATGTAAGAAACTACTGCTCAAAAGAGGTCTCTTTTCGTCGCTTCAATGTGATGTGGTTATGGTACGTCTGAAACAAGCCGTCTCAGGACTCTCAGAACAGTACACAAAACATTATGACCTATGTGAAGTTAGTCATTTTGGCTGCGCAGTACGCACGACACCTATATAATATTCGCATTGCGCAGCCAAAACAGCTAACTTCATATAGGTCATAAAGTTTTGCGCGTGCTGTATATCTATGACGAACGCAGGGCGTAGTGCAGTCACAAACACAAACAACAGCAGGTAAACGTGCATCGAACGGTTCAAAAATGAACGCACACCATACCTACGCGAACAATATATTTTCAAGGCACGCGCACTATGCGTTTTTGAACCGTTATTGTATGCACATTACCGTATTCTGTTTGTATGTTTTAGTGTAGATTTTGGTTAAATGTGTAGGTAATTCATAAATAACAAAAGGCTTCTTGCATTCATACTTGGCAAGAGTCGTAAGTCGTAAGTACTGGCCTAGTTTAAAAACATAATATAGGTAATCAGTTTCATTAATTTAAAACTATCACAGAAACCTTATAAAATTGGTAATCTAACCATCAGTTGTAAGAAATGAATGCTTTCAAACATTACCACTCTCTATACTTAAATATACATTTGTAGCAAAAATGATTAGGTATGTAAAGTGATAACGCGGTCCAATGATCTGATAAATTAAAGTTAGCGTACTCATAGTTGTATCACAAAATAAATGCAATAGAAGGTACAACAGAAATAATGTGCACAATTAATAGAAAGATTCTAAAATGCAGCGCGCGGTCTCGCACTTTACGATCAGAGCAAGATACCTTACTCAGTATCATAGCGTGTCTGTGTTGTGTATGTCGTATTTTGTGATAGTCACGTTAAAATGATAGAACCTAAGTACTTTGTACAAAATATTAGCAAACTGTTTCCTGAAATCACTACTAATAGTAGTGTTAGAATAGAATAGGTAGGACTTTTTATTGATACTAAACCAAATGAAAAACAAATATATATAGGGTGACAGTAAAATAACCATTATTAGTCGACAATGGGCGGCCTAATCGCTATAAGTGATCACTTCCCAGCAACCAGCCTTACTTCTATCGCTTTCTCGACTATAATGAAAATACCTAATATATTTATACCTATCAATTTATTGGTATAGACACCAATAAATTGATAGGTATAAATATCTACCAAATATTATGTCCTTGTTGTAATCCCTTTGTGTATGCTTAGAGAATTCAGTGAGGATGTCCAAATACAATATATTTCAACGAGAATAATGAGTATGGTCTATTTGGGTTACCGAAGTAGACATTGGTCCTTCGAGCCTTGATGCTGATTTCCTGTCGTATTTTTTTGGAAGTTACTTTTATTATTAAGAAGATACTTTTGGATAATTTTAAACGTCACTCAAAATTATGGCATATGTTGAGATTTAAATGAGCTACCTGTAGGTAATTCTCCTATAGTTCTTAGGCTTCAGTTAAAACGAAAGTATTAAATTATTATTTATATTGCACGTTTTAATTACGTGCGAAACCATAGTAGTAATATGACGCAAACCTTAGAGTGTAGGGGCATCGATTTAAAGGTTATATTTAAGAATAATAATGCGACCGGCGCGCGACGCACGCCTTTTAGGACTACGTCCTTCTCAAGGGCATATTGGAGCAACGTGGAGCAATAAACCTTTAGAGGAGCATTATTATCAGTCACTCCTGTAGAGGAACTAATAAGATGTTTTTTCATCCATAATATCCTCCCTCTCATTTCCACTTGGCTTATTTTACTAAAGCCGTCTTTGTCTTGTAGCTATCGCGATCTCAGCCAATAGGTGCGCTTATTTCATGCACAAATTGGCGGAATCGATGTAAAAGAAAACTCATGACCTTTCCAAGGGTTTTTGTCCTCGCTGTAATGTATTTATGGATTCAGTGACCTTCAATCCTGTTGTGTATGTCTTGAAAATAGTATTGCTAGGTACCATATATTATGTCAAATTTCGAGACTAAACCAAATAAATATTTTTATTCAATTTTGTCTTAAAACATTTGCAAGTCAATGGAGCTACGTAATCTACCGTGCTCTTAGAGACTGATGAAAAACCGGAACTAGGATTTTGTTGACAGGTGAACGTTCCATAACTGGCGAAGTGTGGGTGTACCTACTATAGACTCGGTCTTGGGTACACCTTTGCCTACCCCTTTGAGAAAAATGTGTGATGCTATGTTATGTGAATTTTCATGAAAATCATCGTTCTTGAAGAAAATTATAATTGAATTATTGTTCAAAGTAGGTAGAAGATTTGAGAAATATTGAGATATTTGGCGTCGCGATCAAGAGTAAGTCGGAACTTGTCGCTAAGACCTTTGAAAATCAGGACGACAGACATCTTGGTTAATTTACTATCAAACTAATCCAAATGTGCTCGGCATCTCTATATTTGATGATAACGAAAATTGAAGTTGAAGGTTACGCTCCGAACTGCGAACCCTTATGAATACGTACCTAACGTCAGGTCATCTACCTGTCTCGCCGGCTCTCCTCCCCAAGCTTAATGTTCTAAAAATAATAACTCGGTACTGGTAACACTCGCCAGTTTCTGTGGTTTCAAATATTGATTAATTATTCTTACATGCGTTTATTAAATTTCAACGACTCCTTAAAATTCCCACGATTTGGTGAAATCGTTTGGTATCATATTTTTAACTTTATAAAAATAAGAATTTAACATTAAAAATCTTCACTTTAAGTTATTTATGAATCTGCTTAAACCAGCTTTATCGACTCTTACATATTATTATTAGTATCTAAAATAGAATAAATAAATTCTTGTCAGGCAGGGTGATGCTACCCGGGCATTAAAATAAGTCATTATAATACTCGCATAACGCAATTAGCATTTCCTTTGAAGCTACTATTTTTTGCAAACGTTATTTGCATATTAAATTCGTCTTGTTGCAGTATACAACGTATATTATTTAAATTGTCACGACAAATTGTCGCTTGCCTTGTTAGTCAAGATAATATTATTGTAAATAAAGCATTAATATACCTAATTCAGACGCAAATAAACTCGTTTTACCATCTCGTAATATCTTCAAGAGTTGCCAAAACCTTAAAAAATTATACGTTTTGATATCATTAAACATAAGTCTCAGATCGCGTATTATTATAAAATGTATACTTATTGTATTTAAATTGTTTTGAACATATTTTTATCTACACAATAGAATATTAACAATTGGAATATAACCAATATAACGAAAAAAAAGGGTACTTAGCGATGACCTAACGAGTTTATCTCGAAACCTGGACTGGATTGTAAAAAACCAGATCACATGAACTAAAATGTAATAATAAGCATTTTTAAATTTATTTATAATATAAGATCGCGTCATCGTTTGAATTATTCCATTAAAATTAGCATTTTAGCAGAATAACAATCTGATCTTGAATAAAATCTAAATTACTAAGGTCAAGGGCGAACAAAGAAGAAGATCTGCATTCATCATCATCTCGGCCGTTGGTAATCCACTACTGAATATAGGCCTCCCCCATAAAGTGGGGTTTTTCCAATACTCGACACGCTTGGCAGGCGGGTTGTCGAGCACAGTTCGATGGTTTTTGCAGAGGACGCTGCTGCTCGCCCCCTGGATCTTTTAACCCTTAGCCGGCTCTTACGGCAATCACGGGTAGAGAGGGTGGGGCACTTTTCTAAAGCCGGTAACTGCACGGCGAACATTCGAACATTTAAAGATTTATTGCAATCAAATCCTTTATCCAATAGGTAATGCCAATATTGTAACGGAAAATCGATTTTAATTAATGCACTGTTCAATTAATTCTGACATGCAACTTTAAATTGGGTAAGTACTTTAAGTGTACTGAGTACAATTCGTTTCACGTATAAAACAATAAATGGAAAATGTAATTTCCTAACTCTGAACTACGACATAATCTATTAAATAATTTTGCTGATAATATTATTATAATGTCTTTACGAATCAAGATAAATGTGTAAACCTAATTGAGAAAGCAGAGAACAATGAGTATCGTCTCAGTCATCGTCGACAGTACAGTTAAAAATAAATTCTCTCATTGATATTCTCGCGTTGAAAAACCTATATGATGTGGTGTTAGAATTCGTGGTTATTGAGACAGCGTGTTATTTGTTTTCCCTCATTGTTATCTTATATATTATTGCTTGCTCGTTGAATATGTCTAAACCACGTTTATTTTGCGGGCGTTAGTTATAGTTATCGTATGAAAATTGATTTTGAGCTAGCTGTTTTGTTTGATGAGTTTTTGAAATTGGCGTTTTGTTCTCAGGGCAGTATTTCACTATTCTTTCAAAATTTGTATTCGAGATAGTATAGTTTGTACAACACGAAATTTTACGTGCCAAATTGCCTAGTTCAGCATACCTAGATAGCCCTAGAACTTAGAAGTTGCGTTCCTAGTCAGTGGTTATAAGTCCACCGAGACTCCACCGAGGCAATCTCGAAGACTTCGGGACATATATCTTTACATAGTATAAAATGAAACCGCTTCCGCTGTCTGTTCGCTTAGATCTTTTAAACTACTTAATGGATTTTAATGCGGTTTTCATCAATAGATAGTGATTCAAAAGGAAGGTTTATATGTACAATGGTACCTGGAGCGAAGCGAGGGCAGGTCGCTAGTCATTTATTATCACAGTTAACCCATTGCATTGAAGTTTCAGGCATCCGGGAAAAACGGAGTTTTCCACTTCGACCGGATTAATGGCTCAATGCCAACTTATTGCTGCAATGTTTATAATGAAATTATAGAGATGAGAGATAGCTTTGGATGATTATTTATCGTCTACTGACAGACTAAAAATAATGAATTCATACAAATAAACCGTCCCATCTCTTCCATTTTGATGTGCTATTAGGTACTTACGATGTCCGTCAGCTTTAGTCCAAGTTTGATGGATGCATTTTTATAATAATAATGACAACGTTTACACACACCCCCTACGATGTATCTTCTCGGTATTAATTTTTAAACGAAACAGTCGAATCGTTCAACTCGATTAATTCTCTTTTTTTCCATAAAATATATCTTCTTGATGTTCTACATTTTGCAGAACTAGCATGGGAAGCGTTCTCCAGTGGGCAGAAAATATGAAAAAGAAATATATTATAATGTATAATGCCATACATCGCCCACTAAAATCAGAAATTTATCTTTAAAAGTTTTTTTAGCATGCCATAGGAAGACGTTGATCTAACTAAAAAATACTACCTATAATTTTATGTGCAGAGCTAACTAAGATAACAAGCTAATTAAACTGTCAGTTCAGAATGAATTTGCATGATTTGGCCACCATTAACGTTTCTATACAAAATTATGCGATTTTCGCACGCTCTCATAAACTATTATTAAATATGATTACTTCCTAATGATGAAGATCAACAGTATCTACGGTTAGAGGCCGCAATGTGCGACTCACGTCTCTTGCCGAAAACGTCTTTATGACGTTGAACAATTAAAACAAAGCATATGTATAGTCCGGGCTCTAATTTTTTTTTAATTAGCTGGCTATGTGACATCGGCTTTATGCTCTTTTTATTTCATATCTCCTAATTGAGTTTTATTTCAGTCAGATGACTAAGGCTGGGTTTTTTGATCACTGGTTAAGTCGAACAATGGTTAATTTTTTTGACAAATAGTAGAAATTTAACTATAGTTAGTTTAACAAATGGTTAACTTAACCGTAACGATCATAAAACCGGCCCTAAGATATTTCTTAGAGGTTTTCGCGATTGTTACTGTGAATTAAATAGCGTATTATTTATTCCTATAATTTCATACACTTCGTGTTCGTGGTCACGAGTAAAAGTAAAGTTTGAATAATTATTATTATCTTCTGCCTTTAATTTTAATCAAAACGTTTCCGGTGCGCGCAGTAATAGCTTACAGTATCCATAGCTCTTGAAGTTTTCTGCGGAGTTTAAGATTTCATTAATTTTATAACAGGTTCCTAGGCTGCTAGAACTTGTCAACCACTTCTCCATTGAAATTAGGATGTTTTTAATTTAAAATAACGATTTTCTCTAGCAAGGACTTGTGGGTTATCTAAATGTACTGGTTATGGTTGTCTAAGGAATGCTCACATATCGCAGACTTATTTGAGCGCCTATTTTTTATATCAGCTATGTGTTATTTTACGCGAGTACCGATGCTTCTCTTTGTCTTATATTATATCATATCACTAGCAGTGATCCATACAACACTGACAATGTGCACAAGAGGCCTTAGTGAATTCATGGCTTATTCATGGCTTTTGACGAAACATTTATCGATCCCCAAACTTCAGCTTTCGTAGAAATTCCTAGTTTCGAGACTAACGAAGAGATAAACAAAGAAGATGAGATAATGAAAGAAGTCGCAAACTTCGATTAACGGTAGGTGTAGGTACACGTACAAGTTAATGTCTTGAATTTAAATATATCCTCCCATTGTGAAGTATTATTTTCTGAGCTGAACTTGTTGAACTCAATTGTGCATGATTTTATGAAAATTCATTCGTTTCCTCTCTCGATACCGCTTTAAAATATGCATAAATAATAAATTTATTTATACCTAAGTAAGTACTAAACATATTAAGATTATTACATAAATATACTAGGCCTTTGAAATATTCAAAGTTTTACAAGACTCAAAAAAATTCCACTAGTCATACTAAAATATACTTCCTTGTAAATAAGATAAAATCGTATCTAATTTAGATAGGTATTATTGTATATTGCATTATTGTGATAAGAACCTTATTTGCCAGTATTTTCACTGGTTTAAAACCTGCGTGAGAAAAAAGTTCACAGGGTGACTTTTTATTGATTCAAAAAAGAGTTGACTGAGTTCCACCAATTAATTATCTTTAATAATAACAAATGCTCGATTGACGCTTGCGAATAAGTGAGGAATGAAATTTAATGCCCTGTGATATATTTTTAAATTGGAAACTGAACTTAGTTCTAATTAGATGTAAGTTTACAAACTGCCAATAAAAATGAATGGACTCAAATCATAAGAACGATCAAACATTCTTCATAGATACTGCATTCAGATTTGAAACGTTTCAGATTAAGGAGTAATATGGACATTGAACAAAATGTTATATTGTTTACCCAAAATATAGAATCGCTTTATTTTGTAGCTTGTAGCAGTCCATGAAATACTTTATATTTTTTATAACATTTTCACACTTTATAAGCGCGCAGGGGCGCTAATGTCTATTTGCTAGGACATTTTGATAGCTAGGTACCTACTTATTTGGCAATATGTTTTCAATTATTAGTTCCAAGTTTCATTCATTGTGTCCATAGACGTTTTATCCAGCGCTGCGCACGAGTTGCAATGACTCTGTCTGTCAAAAGTTCATTGGCTGGTGACGCGTGTATGTGGCGAACACAAAAAGTATTTACACCTCCATTACATTAGGTACATACCTCTAGGTAAATAGGTATTACGTGTAATTAGTATTCATAGTTCTGTTAGAGTAACGTTTCTGACAAGCTGAAGGCATTTATAATCTCAAGTTATATTTTATACTTTTACAGTTGGAAAGTGCCGTTTTGGAGTAAGTTTTAATGCGATTTACAAAAAATACATATTGTGAATCCATACGCACTACTGCCACGGTTACGGAAAACTGAATTAAGGGAAGCCAAAAAACTGTCTTGCTATTGAAGATTTAGAACCAATAGGTACTTAGGTACTTACCTACACGAAATAAAATATGTATAAAACCCTTCATTCAGATTTCAGTGGCCATATTTACTACTACCTGATAAATATTGTTGTAAAACTTAATTTTAAGTTCACTTTTATATAGTTTTAAGTATACCTATATACACGCACTGAAGTATTTTAGTAATTCCATATTGAATAAATTGTTTTATGTAATCAAAGCGGTTTCAATCCTTTCATATTTTGAAAAAACAAAATGGATATAATAAAAAAATGTGAAGCCCTACTACTACATACCTGCCTACATTAAGACCTTAGATTAGGTTGGTACCTATATATTATGCCTTTTTACACTCCCTTAAAGTATAGTGTGAAAAGTGTGCTTCCAGATGGTGTGACCAACTTCGATTTACAAAATATTACGTACGCCGCAAATTCTACGCATGTTGGCGCCTTGTTCCCCGAAAATTTCATGAAATAAATAATTATTGAAATCTGATAATAAGCGAAACGGTTCTACCACTCATTTTTCACAGCAGGTTAGTCGTGTATTCCACTAGCGCGGCTAGTCGCGGGCGGCCGGCCGCGCGCTAAATTCCTATTTATTCAGATAGTCGTATACCAATTTCCATTGACATTGACGCTAGCGGCTGCGGTTGCTCGCGACTACCACTTAGTGGAAATTAGGCCTTAGCTGCTTCGTGCGCAAGTCATCATTTCGGGAAGTTATAAAGGGCCTTGGTTGGAAAAGGTATAATAAAACATTATAAAAAGCTTATAATCTAGTATTTATTTGTCGATTTTAACATAGACGTAAGGCATCTTTCCACCTCCTATCCTGTAGATTGGCACAAAACCTTCGCTCTCAACATAATATCACCTTAATGGAATGTTACACAAATAATGGAATGCCCAGAGGGTTTTCTGATATTTTCACTACAAAGTTGGCAGCACTAAGACAAGAGGTTCTACGAAAAATTAAGCGCTTGAGCTCCAACCAGCATTTTAATGAATAAAGGCGATATTATACACATATGTTTTGTGGTAGAACGTGTTTAGTAGTTCCGCTTTTGGTCGCGTTTTTAAGATCTTGGTCGGTCTGAATATGAAATATTTCTTTTGCCAAAGTGGTGCCAACTGTTAGACCTGAAAACCCTCGTTACAAAATAATTTATAATCGGAGTACATCTCGCCAGTCGATCGTTGTTAGCATTCGAATACAGATAAAATAAAACCAGGACTAGAGTTATTAAGTACCGTGCCTTTTTCGGTTATTTACATGTTCTGTTCTCGATTCGTAACCAGTTGCGCAACTATGAAAACTTATACTAGTATTTTTTACTGTCTATCTCTTACTAGATTGCTGTTAGTGCAAGTAGATTACAGCCACGTATGAACTTTTGCACCCAAGGCTGCCTCAAGTGGATACGGGGCTTTATAAGTTAGTCTCTTTTTGTATCATGAGGTATGTATGTTTTCATAGTCACACTCCAGGTTTACTTTCGCTTGGTATTTCAAAAGTTAAATTAGTAAAATAGGATGTAAGTATACAGAATTTCACGAGACAATGTTTTGACATAAACATACATTCACGCCTTTTTCCCGAAGGGGTAGGCAGAGGTGTACCCAGGAGACTCGGTCCCATATTAGATACACCCACATTTCGCCAGTATGTTATTGGTCCCATGTAATAGGGGGCGAGCCTATTGCCATCTACCGGGCACAGTTCCAGACTCCAGGCAGTTATTGAGATAATTCCTAATGGAAAAATCCAATATTTAACACTTTGCCTGAACTGGGGATAAACCCGGGAACTCTTGATTGGCAGTCGAGCATGCGCCCTCTACGCCACTGAGGCAGTCAATGTTTTGAGTTTGTACATAATCGGAAATAACATTGGCACAGATTCAAAGTAAATAAATTAAATTCTATAATAAAGTATATAAATATATTCCGAATGCAAAATACCAAGAATACTGTATACAAATACTGCTACAATTCATGTTTATAAAAAAAATAAAATTAAAAATGGACGCAAAATAATTTCACATATTGCACGTGATAAAAAAATAAAATTTGTAAACAAAATAAAGATAGGGTCTGTATTGAGACAGGCGGCGCGGCGTATGGGAAAACAGATTAAAACGCTTTAGCATGATATATAATACAACGTTTCACTTAAGGTGAAGTAAGACTTAAAAATCAATCTACCTATGCAAACCGAAAATGATTTCAAAATTCCAGAAAAAAATCCGATATTCCACCAATTTAAGAAGTAGATACACGGTAGTCAAACGATTCCAATTTTTTTCTATTATAAATGTTATATTTTATTCAAATCAATACAATAATTCATTATTTTTAATTTACAATTTATTGAAATTATGTGCAAAAGGTACTTATTATATAAGCCGGTTTATTAAAACAACGACTCTGAAGTGGCGGCGCTAATCATGTCCTCTCGGTTGCACACTACTTAGAGCACTAGAGTGGGGTCGTTTTATCTCGGCGAGTCTGAACATAGACCCTGCGAACTTTAGCGCATGTAAACTCTTTAAGAAAACTGTTAATTATGATTGAACTGAACTAAACATTATATTTATAACAAACATTTGTTAGTATATAATTGTTTTATCTGGCAATAACAGTTTTCTTCACGAGTTTACACGCGCTAAAGTTCGCAGTCTATGTTCAGACTCGCCAAGATAAAACGACCATACTGTATAAAATAGCTCATTCAAGTATAGATATATTCAAGTATATTCAAATCTGTTCCGCCATTCGCTACGACTGTCTCAGTACACGCAAGCCCATACTGGCCGTCATTGGATAAACACTTTCCCGTGGCATATTTTAATCTCAACCGTCCATGGCTGTTAGGCACTGGGTCGGGCTAATATAATATCAAAGCTAATTTTCGATATACACCTTAATTAAAGTACACACTAATTATGATAATTTCAAGCTTCATTTGGTGTATAGACCATCGTTCGAACTGCGGGGTTAAAATGAATGCAATTTCGAATTGGAACTTTTATCTGGAATTATCTGGAATGTTTCGTATTCATAAACTACTAAAAATGTGGGTACAATTCTCAAAATTGTCAATAAAAGACGCGAGATTTTTGTAAATAACATGTTTTTTTCGAAGACAGTTAAAAATGTCTGTATTTCTGTACATAATTTATTGGAATACTACAAACGCACGGTAGATTCATTACAGTTTATCTTCATTGACGTGCAAAAGTCAGAATGTGACCTAATTAAATAAATTATGTATGTTTGACTTTGACAGGTTTGATGTTAGTCTTTTCTTGCACGGGCAGTCTGGAAGTGAGCTGTTGGCGACAAGGCCACCAATTATTAACTTATAATTAATACAATGCATATTCATTTTAAAGTATTTTATATTGATTTTTGTTGTGTATCTGTATACCAATATAGATTTCCTATCAAAAGTTTCGCAGCATCATTTTAACCCCGCTTGTGTCGTTAAATCTCGATCAAGCGTAATATCGTTTACAAATATCATTTCGGGTGGTTTTTATGCAAATCTCCGACTAGTTTTAATTTGATTTATTAAATTTAATTTACCTAAAGATATCGTGGGTTACAAAAGCTGCTCACGCTACACGCTAACTATATTTAAGGATATTTTTTAGTAGAAAATATCTTAACGTTTGATCTCGTTTTGTACAAATTCATACAACTTATGTTTACTTATAATCGACTTCATAACATTACCAATAAAGTGGTGGAAAATTTTGATATTGTTTGAAAATTTTTTTTTGCCCAATAGTTGTCTGATATTTATACCAAGTTTACAAAAAGGTGTAAAACTATAGGTGTTAACCAAAAATAAAATAAGAATATATTAAGAATTTATAAAATAATTATTTTTTTTTTGCAAATTTGAAACATTACATTTTTTTCTTTCGCTAGTTTCGTTTCTACCAGTATTATACCGGTTTAATACCACACAAATTGGTCACCCATCCAAGATGGGGCCGGTCGGAAGCAACTTGAAATTAATTTTTGTGTCCTTCAAAAATAAATTAATTTTCTATCTACATTTTATAATATTTTGTTAAAATATTGACAACTTTATAGCTTTTTATAATGTTGGCATTTAGAACCGTACATAAATAATTATCAATGCATTATTCATATATAATATTTAGATTATATATATATTTCCTTGGTCGTAAATTATTACGAAGTCGACAGTACACAATCAAATACAATGATTACGTACAAAATATACGGTTACGTAGAGATAATATATATTAATAATAATATAATGCGCATTTCCGCATTAATCTTAAAATACATTTGTACTATTTATAAATTGTAAATAATAAAACAAATTTATCGATGGAAAAATAATGAGTAAAACATTGCGATATTTACATTTTGTACAAACTATTTTACATATGGTTTGATATAAAATTATATTAAAAAAAAATGTACTTTTCATCGATAAAAATGTATACAGATTAATTGATATAAGTACAAAATGTTACAAACAGGTGTAGCAATTCTTTAAGGACTACATCACAGCAAATCTAAAAGTACCTTTTGACAGTTTTGCCTTGTTTGAGAGATTTAAATTTAGTATTGAAGAATTAGTACATCTTGTGATAAATTCCATGGTTTTACGGCGAAGGTGAATTGAAATTGTGCGAGTTAAGCCTGAGCAAAGTTATTTCGGATTGAAAATATTAAGCGTCAAATGGAACTTCTTAGATTTGCAGGGCTGTAATCTATTGAATTTATTTTTTATTATAATTTATTGAATCTATTGAAACACTTGCAAAACAAAGAATAGGCAAGATGACAAAGGACAACCCCTTCTATACTACATACAGTATAGTCATCAAAGGGTATAGTAATTAATGCTTAAGACGGTGGATCTAATTATATATCAACCTCAACAACACAGAAGAAACAATTATAAAATTCGTGAAAAAATTTTTCGACTTCTCATACTCCGATCAGCTGATCCATTTTGTATGGGAAGTGGATTTTTTTTTTTGTAAATTTCGTAATTATTTCTTTTGTAAGTTGTTCAGTTTAAGTATTAAGTTCCCATTAAAGTATTACTTTTTGTAACACGTTAGGTACAAGAAATACTATATCGACCCTAAACTTTAAGATATAGGGTAAATTTAAAATCTGTATAAAATCGACTTTATAAGGAACGGCTCATTATTTATTTATTTATAAAGTTAACCATGAAAAATGTGCATGAAAACTTCTGCATATCCACCACCCGGCAGCAAACAAACAAGCAACAAATGTAACCAAACCAAATATTGTAAAACTCGCAATAATTAAATCTTGTTTCTTGTGCGTCCTTCTGGTAGAGGTATATTTCCGAACGCACGGTTACAGACACATTACAAGTAATTGATATGATTTATTGTCGTTTAAAAATGTGTTTAGACTTATTTAAATAAATTTTCTTTGATTTTAAGTTTGGATATTTTATTCGGATCCTCGCAGAAAAAATTTTATCTTAAAATTAACATAACATACATTCACGCCTTTTTCCTGAAGGGGTAGGTAGAGGTGTACCCAGGACTCAGTCCCACAGTAGATACACCCACATTTCGCCAGTATGTTATTGGTCCCATTTAATAGGGGGCGAGCCTATTGCCATATACCGGGCACAGTACCAGACTCCAGGCAGTTATTGAGATAATTCCCAATGGAAAAATCCAATATTTAACACACTTCCTGACCTGGGGATCGAACCCGGGACCTCTTGATTGGCAGTCGAGCATGCGCCCTCTACGCCACCGAGGCAGTCGAGTATCTTAAAATTATTTATTCTTTATTGCTCATCTATCATGCCTATTCATTCTTTTGTTCAGTTTTAAGATCAGTTTTAATGTGAGATGCATTAACATAATAAATATGGCTACACCTTTTTCCAACAGTTTGTATTATGTTCAAATAAATGTTAAGTTACACAAACAACTAGGTAGTATATTACATAATGTACATTTCTATCTAAATAAGTACTACGAATATTATGTAAGTACTAGATAATGAACACAATCGCAATTTATACATTAGCTTATTGCAGAGCCCAATATGGCTGTGAATACGTGACGAAATTAGCAAAACATATTGCCAATTGCAATTTATCTAATATCAAAATATTAATCACGCAGAAAATGGTACTGAAAACAATGACAGTTTTATCGAGACTCGTGACGATCTATTACCGTTGAAAAACGTGGGCTTTAATTTTTAGCAATTGTAACAAGAGAAATAGAACAATAAAAATGTTTTTATTGTTCTATTTCTCAACTAAAAGGGCTTGGAATCTAACTAAACTGGGCCCAGAAAACCTTACCTTTACCTTACCTTACCTATTATACTATAGAGCCGGGTAGAGAATTTTATAATTCGATTTGAATAAAGTGAGGTTAAGTACAAGAACTAAGTATTTTTAATGGTGACCCACGTGGTAATTTAAGTAGATCATTTGCCTATTTCATTATAATTAATGGCAATAATAAAAAATATTTATGCACATTTGAAAGTTGTATCATATCTTATCAAAATTATAATATATGGTCGACGTCGCGTGGCCCCAGTGTTAACTCAATATCATCATAATAATACTTACGCGTGTAAAATATACCGTTTACTTATTTTTCTTCCAGAAGATTTTTAATGTGAATGTGTCGGACGGCAACATTTAGTAGGAGCGACTAATCAAGGCAAGTCACACGTCTTTTGATTAAAGACGATGCTTGGGGATTTTATATGATAAGACCCGTTATATTATGCCCAGACTGCACTAAAACAGTTCCAATAGGTGTGTCATTATTTTATACGCAATTATATTGAGATAGTCTTGCAGCGGTAATACGTGTCTTTATTAATTTAATATGCCATTGGCGTCAATGGATTTTCTGATAGATCGGTTCCAACTTTCAGTGACCACTTTCTGCTACGCCAATATAGACTTTACGCCGTCGCGATTGGACTTATATGAACACATATTATCAATAAAATCAAGCGTTCACGCCTACCCGCAAGCATATTTAGAATATGTACAATCAAACGAGGTAGTCATTGAACTTTTTCAGCCTTTGCTACGTTTGTCTCGAAGGCCTCCTCTCCATATTCCCTTCCATAGTTTCCGGGCTAAATCTGACCCTGGATTGAGAACCACTCGATCCGTCCCTGGCTGACAGATAACTGTCAGTTTCGCTTGTCAAACTGTCAGGGGGTGTCGGATTAGTAGGGGTCCCACCCCCCGAACTTCCCCCAGAAGTACTAGACTTCTTATTGTACTTTTTTAAACTCGACCTTAATTTTGTTGGTGCTAGCTCAAGGCCTAGGTTAGCTGGTCTTTCTATTTCTTTTTCTTGGGACTCCTGCCTATAGAAGTCTCTTGGCAGAGAATAATCGTTAGGCTTTCGCGGGTACTCCGTTTTTCGGAATTCTTTGTCTTTCCGAAATTGCCTTGAAGGAGAAAATTCTTCGGGATGAGAATTTGAAGCTGAAGAATTTGACGGCGTTCTCCTGTGAGATAGAAATTGTGGCGACGGTCTATAATCAGGCGTCGGCTCTCGATATTCGAAAGAACATTCATCGTAGCCATAATAAGGGTGTTTCGCGACATAATCGACCGTTCGATCATATGAATAAGGCTCATTTCTGTAGTAATAATCTCGATCTTGAGATGGGGATGGTTGGAAATTTTCCCTGTAGTTATGGTACAAGTCTGATATTTGATCGGAAGTTGTGGAAGTTCTCCGTGGGGATGGTGTTGGTTGTGTCGAAGTGTAGTTGGTTCCTAAACCTGATGTGCCTGATAAAGGTTGGGCAGAATGGCCGTACCCTGACGATGAGGACGCGTGGGCATAATGTGTTGGCGAATCGGTGAATCTCATCGGTTTTTGTTCATCTGCTTGGAGACTTGTGATCTGGAAATCAGGTCAAATTTTAGGTCACTGTGGAAATCTATGAAATCAAATTTTTCATAGTCTAAAATACCGAAGTTTATTCACGTTGAACCTACTAAACCGATTGTGGCCTGAAATATTGTATCCAGATGGTCGCCTTAAGCCGGTTCAGTTATGGGTGCCGGTTAAGGGTTATGCCATCTACGCGACCTCTACGTAAAACCATAGAACTGCGCTCGGCCAATCCACCTGCCAAGCGTTTTATGTGTGAAACTTACAGGAGATCCAGTAATAGCGTTAAGCGGTGCCCGCAGATGTCTGGTCGGACCGTGGTAGGTGTTGTGAGCTCCGAAACCGAAACCTTCGTACACTGATGTACTTAGCGGCTCTTGCTCTACCTCCGTTCTGAAAAGACGATGATTAAAATGAATTTCATTACATACGGATCGGAAACGTGGTCTCCTGTGGGCCTTATCAGTAAGCTGAAAATAACGCAACGAGCTATAGAGAGGGCTATGCTCGGGATTTCTCTGCGAGATCGAATGAGAAATGATGACCGAAAGTTACCGACACAGCCCAGCGGATTAGCAAGTTGAAGTGGCAATGGACAGGGCACACAGCACATAAACTCAAACTCAAACAGATTTATTCAAATAGGTCATAATCTGACACTTTTGCACGTCAATGAAGATTAACAGTACTGAGTCTACCGTGCGTTCGGAAAGATACCTCTACAAGAAGAACGCACAAGAAACTTGTAGGGCTTAATTTTTTCAACAGATAGTTTCACAATATTTGGTTTGGTTACATTCGTTTTCTTTGAAGGTGCCGCGAGGCGGCTATGCAGAAGTTTCCAGGCATCTTTGTCCTCTATGTACTGGTTGACTTTATAATAAGCCTTCTTAAGTAAAGTAGATTTTATATAGGTTTTGAATTTACCCTCTGAGAGCCCAGTTATCTCTTTTGGGATTTTATTATAGAAACGTACACTATTTCCTAAGAATGTCTTTTTATTTGTTTTAGATAATCTAAAGCTAGGTACAGCTATTTTGTCTTTATTCCTAGTATTAAAATTATGAAGGTCACTATTTAATTTTAATTTTTGTAAATTTTTACGCACATACATGATGTTCTCATTTATTTATTTATTTATTTATTTATTGTTAAGGACTCCCAACGGGGGATACACAAAGATACAATATTCTTATGACTAGGGAATTAAGTAAATGTGTTCCCGCAATTATAGGGAGCCACAGCATGCACAACTAAACATTAAACTTAAAGGTAAAAGTAAGGTATAGTAATTTACATAACTAGCCGGTCTACTGCGTACATTCTAAAAATGAATAAGGTACTTTATATAACTAAAATAATTCTTCTTTTATAAGCAACAACATAATATAAACGTAACTTCTATAATAAAAATAAAAGAGATATGTACTTAACATTGACTAAAATAAATAAAAATTAAAAAAGTTTCAGCAGATTTAGTTACATTAAAATTATGATATTATTATTTGTTTTAGAGATTTTTTGAATTTTGAAATAGGGTCAGTAATGTCTAAATCGTGGTTTTTGGATAGCGAATTGTAATTTCTGCAAAGACGCGAGATGGTGGCGTTAAATCCAAGATTAGTGTTACTGTATGGTACTGTAAATAAGTTAAAGACCTTTTTTCTTGGTAATCGGCTCGGAGAATTTATTTGAAGGAGACTAGTTAACTCATTGCAGTTTACTCTTCCATTGAAAATTTTTTGTAACCATAACATATCTAACATTTTTCTGCGATCAGCGAGGCATATCATGTTGTAATGTTTGAGGCGAGTTTTATAGCTGGGGATTTTTTTTGCTAGTTTATCGGCATAACTTAAATGATAGAGAAACCGTTTTTGGATACTTTCTATACGTTTGGAATAAACTTCGTAGCAAGGGCTCCATATTGTACTGCAGTATTCTATTATAGGTCGGACTAATGTTTCGAATAGTTTAACTTTTGTTTTAGAAGATTTAAATTCTTTACTATTTCTTATGACAAATCCTAATGTTTTGAAGCTTTTAGAGACAATTTTTAGTATATGTTTATCAAATTTCAGTTTAGTATCAAATAAGACTCCTAAATCACGTACTTCATCCATACGATTTAACTTTTGTCCATGTATTAAATAATTATATTCGGTCGTAGATTTATTTCGAGAAAATCGTATATATTGACATTTAGAGACGTTTAGAGTCATATTGTTTTTTGCACACCAGTCTGTCAGCCTATTCAAATCATCCTGTAGTAGTGCACTGTCATTTTCAGTTTTGATTGGTTTTAATATTTTTAGGTCGTCGGCAAATAGATATATTTTAGAATTATGAAAACATGAGGGAATGTCGTTGATAAAGGCATTGAACAGTATTGGGCCCAAATGAGAGCCTTGCGGAACTCCTGAATTAGCAATATAAGAATTGGAGTAGTATCCGCCAATGGCTACTTTTGACGGTCTATCTATTAGGTATGAAATAAACCATTGCAATAAAGTACCTGAAATTCCTAGATTTGAGAGTTTAGTTATTAATTTATTATGGTCAACTCGGTCGAAGGCTTTACTGAAGTCTGTATAAATAGAGTCCACAGGTATTCGTTTATCTAATGATTCAGCTAAGTCAGAAGTGTAACATAGTAAATTAGTTGTTGTGGATCTGCTTTTAATAAATCCATGTTGATAATCAGTTAGGTACGGTTTCAGATGCCACGAGAGACGTTGTACAATCAACTTTTCTAGAACCTTTCCAAAAATTGCTAAAATGGAAATGGGACGATAATTTCCTACTTGCTTTTTGTCTCCCGATTTATAAATGGGAACAACTAATGCCTCTTTCCACCGCTCGGGGAAAATACCGTCTTTGAGAGATCTATTATAGATCTGTGTAAGTGGCTCTGTTAAAACATTAGCACATTTTTTGATAAACAATGGGGGTACACCGTCACTGCCTGCACCTTTGTTTTCATCTAATGATTTTAATATTATTCCTATTTCATCATTGCTAAATGTAATATCGCATATAGAAGTGGAAACTATTGATTCTGTGTTCTTGTTTGTTGTGTCTATATTCAGGGAATTATTATTATTATAAGCAAGAACAAAACTATCTGCAAATAAGTTACATATTTCGTTTCCGGTTGATGCAGTTCTTTCGGCAAACTGCATTTGTGCTGGGTAGTTACTTCCATTATTTCTTTTACTCTTTATGTAGGACCAAAACAATTTTGGATTATTTATAACGGCTCCCTCGATCATTTTTAAATAGTTACTGTAACAGATTTTTTGTACCCTTTCACAGCTATCGCGTAATTCTTCAAAAACTGCTGCGTCAAGCGGATTATTGTATTTTTTAATTCTATTATGGTATTTATACTTCTCTCTGAGCATTCGTTTAAGTTCTTTAGTATACCAAACAGGGTAATTATTTTTGTGTGATATTTTTTTGTACGGTATCTGTTTTTGGATTATAGTATTTAGGGTTGAGTAAAAGTAATTCACCATGTCATTGACAGAAGATTGTTTTTTAAGTTCTGTATCCCAATCTATAGATTGAATTAATGCTTTGACCTTTTCATAATCTGCCTTATGGAAGTTCGGCTTAGCTTCTAATTTAGACGGTAAGTAAGATATTTCGATTTGTGATGGTATATAAAATTCTAAAGAAGGGTGAAAGTTATCTTCTGTCGTGAGAGGCTTACCATGTTGCAGGTTGTTTATTGCAATATTACATAATACTAAGTCCAATATTTTATTGTTCTTATTTGGTACATCATTGTGTTGGTTTAAGTCGTTAAGCGCTAGAAAATCTAAAAGTGTAGAATTGAGTTCAGAGTTGTTATTACATATTGGTACAGTATATAAGTGAGTCTGGTCTTTAGACCAGAGTATGTTATTTAGATTAAAGTCACCTAGAATTAAGATTTGTTCACATTTAGTCAATAAATTCTGTGCGCTGGCAATAAAAGTGTTTAAAATATTAATATTAATTGGTGGAGGAAGATAGACTGCCCCTATATGCAACTTTCCTTTATTAAAACCCTGTGAGTCTATGCAGACCCAGAGATCTTCGCATTCGCTCTCATAATCTGATAATCTGTGTGAGTTAAAATGTTTTGAAACTGCAATGAGTACGCCTCCTCCTACCTTTCTTTTATTAAACATGCTAGTTTCACGGTCCCGTCTGTAAACATCATATCTACTGTCAAATAGTTCTGAGTTATATACGCCATCATTAAGCCAAGTCTCTGTTAATATGATTACATCGTAATTCTCTAGTGATAAATTTTTATAGAACGTTGATGTTTTTGTATTTAAACCACGAACATTTTGGTAATATACACTTAATTGTAAACAGGTCATGAGTAATTAAATGTCTTAAAAGTTAAATTTAAATAATACTGAATTGGAAATTATTGGTTACACTAAAATTAAAATCAATTATAGTCAATGAGGAACTGACTACTCCAAAAGAGATAATTTTTCAATGCAGTCCACAGTAATACGTTCAGTTTCTTCGTTTTTCTTTATGAAAATTCTCCCATCTCTCACCCAAACAAATCTATAGCCCAGTTCTTTGGCTCGAGTACGTGCCGCTGCGTGAATAGACTTATTTTCAGCTGATAGGATAGCTGATGATATTCCTTATATAAATGTATAAGGATGGTAGGGTCAGAATGTTTATTTCTTTAAATAATTCCCTCAGGGATTCGCGTGGACGCATCTCATAGATGGCACTAATCGCACGTTTTTGTAGTATAAAGATAGTTTCTATATCTGCGGCTGACCCCCACAACAGAATCCCATAAGACATCAAGCTATGGAAATATGCAAAGTACACTAATCTCGCCGTGGCTATATCTGTTAGTTGCCTAATTTTATAAACCGCGTAAGCTGCAGAGCTTAGTTTCCCTGAGAGCTCGGTGATATGAGTGCTCCATTGCAGTTTAGAGTCTAAATTTATGCCAAGGAACAAAGTTGCATTGTCATTATTGAGTCTTTCACCGTCAAGAACTATGATTGGTTCTATACTTCTGACGTTAGACGTCTAACGAAAATTTCAAACATTTAGTCTTTTTCGCATTCAATAACAGATTGTTTGCTGTGAACCATCTGGATATACTTGCTAAAGTATTATTAACATGTACTAGTGAAGTATCCTTCCTATCAACTTTAAAAATCAATGACGTATCATCAGCAAATAGAACTATATCTGCTAGACCGTGGACCATGTAAGGCAAATCGTTAATATATGCCAAAAACAGGAAAGGACCCAAAATTGATCCCTGTGGGACACCCATCTTGACAGGAGAACTAGCAGATGTGATACCATTGACGCTAACCTTCTGCTGCCTACTAGACAAGTATGATTCCACCAGGTTCAGGGCATTCCCATGAATTCCATATACTTCTAACTTGCGCAGTAACGTGCAGTGTTCTACACAGTCGAATGCTTTGGAAAGATCACAAAACACTCCAATGGCATCCTGTGAACTCTCCCAAGCCTCCAAGACAAGAGTCATGAGATGACAGCCCGCATCGGTTGTTGATCTGCATTTGGTGAAACCATACTGGTTTGAATGCAGTATTCTATTTCTATTGAAATGTGACAGCAGTTGGTTTAGCATCAATTTCTCAAATATTTTACTTAATACTGGCAAAACAGAGATTGGCCTATAGTTTGAGGGATCTGTCTTACTTCCCGATTTAAAGATAGGAGTGATTTTACTTATTTTCATTAGTTCTGGAAACGTGCCTTTATCTATGCATAGGTTAAATAATTCTGCTAAGTAAGGAGCAATAGGCATGGTGACAGATTTTGAAATCCCGTTTCTTAATGTAGGTACACGTCTAATATTACCGAAAAAAACATTTTTTCAGAATAAAATTACATTTTACCGCAAATTAATGCATTTTTAACTTTCTAATTTAAAATGAGCGCGAAAACGCTCGTATGTGTCATGGCGTCGGGTCCTGACGTCACGCAAAGTAAATATTTTATGTTTGCCTTAATAAAACCTTGTTCCATCTTCGATGATTCCTGGATTGCCACGAATATATAACAAATTAAGTGACTGATCACAACACAACAAAAGTTAATGCGATATGGTAAATATTTACTTCAAGTGTTTATACTCTCAGTAACAGTATTTACTGAGGCGTGACGTCATTCGCTCTGCTTGGCGTTTTAGTTAAGATGGCCGATTGCAATTTTTTGTACTTTTATTTTATTAAAAATATTATTAATCTCAATGTTTTCAATAATACTGGGTCGTTTTTTAGAATCCTTTCGATATATATTTTTCACTAAAACCATTTATTTTTTTAATCTGTTATAGTGTCATCATGCCTATTGTGTTTATTATAGAATCTAGCATTTTTACAGATAGACCCCATAGATCTTCATAGAACTGATAGCAGATGCTGTAGAGTTCTCGAGTAGAGACCACGGACCGGCAAACGCTGCGTAAGGCGTCCACCACAAGGTGGAAAGAGGATCTGATAAAGACGTCAGGAACACAATGTCAGGATGCAAGTCACTTGCCTAGATGTAATTATATAGGTACAACATAAATTACCACATTTAAGGGCTTTTTTTTTATAAAAGTGAGTGACAAGACGAGCAAATCAGAATAAGCATCATGATTGACCATATCAGACACAGTGCCACCCAGTGCTTTAAGATTCAAAATTCTGCGCGGCACTGCATAGCGCCTATCACCCTGAGATATTAGTTGTTGAAATTCATCATGCCCAGTAATTTCGCTGGTAACATTGCCCTTCAGACCGGAACACAGTAATGTTTGCACATTACTGCTTGGCGGATGAATAACTGGCAAAGGTGTGGTACTTCCCCAGGCGGCCTCCTGCAAAAGAGGCCTAACAGAGGGCTGTTTTGAAATTAATTTATTAAATATGTCTAGATTTTTTTTAAAGTTCATAGGTTTTATACCATTACTAGTGTAAACTTAGCGCCTTTGCCCGCTCGCAATTATAATATATAGGAGTTTTATACCAAAACATTGACACCGTTTTTGGACCCCTTAGTATGTGAATTTTCAAATCCTTTCTTAGCACAAGTCTAGACAAAGAAAATAATCGACATTCCAAGTTTCAAGTCTCTAGGATCAGTGGTTTGTGCCTCTGCGTTGCATGTCAGTCAATGAATCATTTAGGATTTCATAATATAATATAGTGATTTATTAAATACGAGTATAAAATCTCAGTCTATGGTTTAATCGTCGCAAGGGCTTCTGAGAATGAGGTTTAATTCCCAGGTAGAGCAGTGTTATTGGAATTTCCATTAGGAATTCCACAGCCGGGATGTGTGCCTGGTTGATAGGAATTGGCTCGCCCCTATTACGTCGGACTTAAACGCAACTGTAACTGGCCAAATGTGGGTCGACCTTATCTGAGACTGGGTAGAGACCTTTGGCTATCCCTTATCCTTACCTATGTGGTTGTAGAGTAGGGTGTAGAGGGCTAACGTTCGATACTCTGACGTCATATCCGGCCGCCACGCCGCCCAGCAGCGCAGCCATATTGTATAACACTAGCTCTATTATACTCGGCTTTTTGAATTTGTAACCTGAAATGAAATATTTGGAAGTAAGAATATTATGAATTAAAATATGCACTCGCTCTCGAGCCTTGACGTCGTCCTGAGGAAGTTGAACGGAGCACGTTGCGAAACAACGCAAAGGAAGAGACCTCAACTATGGAATCTGGATAGCATCATCATCATCTCTGCCGTAGGACGACCATTGCTGGGCATAGCCTTCCCCATAGACCATAAGCGGCTTGCATCCAGCGTGTTCCCGCTGCCTTTTTAAATCGTCTGTCTACCGCTTAGATTTGCTGAGATGTAGGTAATTGATCATCAAGATAGATAGATAGATAAACACTTCATTGTACACCTTACAGCGAAAATAATATGAAAATAAAGTAGGTACAGTTAGTCTTAGGCTAGTACAAGAGGCGGTTTTATCGCTTAAAACGATTTCTTCCTGACAACCGAACGGAAAGGAGTAGAATTATGAATATTTCTGGTCGGCAGTGTACTCATTGTTATTTTAACATTTAACATTTAACACCCAGACACAGATCAAACAGACATGTTCATGCACAAAAATGTTTGACGGACCCGGGGCCTGCGGAACAGAAAGCAGAGTTACTACCATCTGAGTATCTGAGCCATTGAGGCTGTCAATAATACTATTATCCTTACCTTACCTTACTTACCTTACCTTACTAAGCTTTCCTTGTTATGTTTAGTTTTGGTTTTGGTTTATATTTAAACCACCGTCTTTCCAATATATGCCTTTCCTCTTTTCGAATGGTTGTCTGGAAGAGATCGCTCTGAGCGATAAGACCGCCAATTATTGTTACTCACGTTTTAGTTTTTAAGTTTTATTTTGTTAATTTTCTGTATTGTGGTATCAATAAAAGTGTTATCTAATCTAATCTAATCTATATACTAAATTAATTAAATATATTATAAATATTTAATACATACATACATATTACAAGTTGCTTACCTTCCGTACTATATAGCGTAGGCATAGGAATATATCTCGAAGACGTACTACTCAAAGGGAACTCTGGTCCCCATTCGTCTGGACTGAAGTCTGTATAAGGAAGAAAACAACCTATGTGAATGGAAACATAGGTATTAGTGTAATGAGCGTGATGTGACAAATACATATTTATATTGACAGCTTTGATGTTTATTCAAATAGCAATAATTATGTCATTCATTACTTTAAGGTGGTTCCACCGACATAATTTTCCATATAAACTTTGAGAAACCTAGACCTTTGATTGATTGATTGATTGATTGATAAACACTTTATTGTACACCAAAACATGGACATAACAATACAGTAATAGCAATTAAAAGAATCTTAGGCTAATACAAGTGGCGGTCTTATCGCTTAAAGCGATTTCTTTCAGACAACCAGAAGGAAAGGAATACTTATGAGTATTTCTGGTCCTTTGAGGATCTAACAAAAATATTAAATGACAAATAGTTTGTTGAAAGATTTTTTTTGTACGAATCTCATTGAAAGCATTCAGCTCATTGTTGTGTCTCATAATTGTGTAAATAAAGCAGAGTTTTGAAATTCATTATTTTTACACTCGAGAAAGTAATATACTTAGATCTGATACCTTGTTAATTTAATCTTACCATGGCAAATCGAAAAAGAGTTTAAAATCATAACATCAATTTCCATACAAAGTTTGAGGAACCAATGACGATAATAGAATATATATTATTTCTTCTTTAGTGTTTTATTTTAAGTAACAACTAATTATTAAGTAGCCTTTATAAACAAAAATAAGTTTTAAAACTGCAAAAAAACTAATTAGAACCTTTTTTCAACCAGCCGCCATCATGCTTTTTCTCTTCAAAATGGCATTTAAAGTTTTATAAATGGAGGGCACTACATCTATAACAGATATTGTAATCGTAAAAAACATCAAAACTGTCACTTTCGTATGTACACATAGATAATGAATATTATTATAATTTTTCACAAACTGTCACTATAAAAAAAATTTGCGAAGGACACGACATTATTATAGATTTTTTCAATAATTTGTCAAACAATTACCGTGTGAAAAACTATAAAAAAAATTAACAAACAAATGAAACTCAGTGCAGTGTAAAAATTACAATTCGTTAAAAATAGAGGAATTAACCATCACAATTTGGTTAATTTCTCCAATGTTTTTAATACAAAAAGTACATGAGAAACTAAATGATTACGTTTACTACACATGCCAAACAGTTCATTCAAAAAACATAAGCAAATTAATGTAAAATAATCATAACTAAATACTTACATGTGCGTTTAAATAGCTTCTAATCACTTTTAACTTCATTTTCGTTAATTGTTACTTTGTCTACGATATGAATGAAAGTGAGAAACGGCGCTAATGTCTATGTGCTAAGACGCCTCAATACGGTGAAACATTTAGTTCCATTAATTACCACTTTCATAAAAATCGTCGACCGGTCTATTCATTTTGCCTTTCCCGAATTAGAATAGCCATAGTGAAAGCGTAAGCGATTTTTTCTTCTTTTTCTACCGTCACCTTTTTTACTCTATTATTTTTCCGATCTATGGCTCTCAACGCGATTTTTAAAGGGTCTTGTTAGTAACTAAAAATATTAGTATACCCATGTTAAAAAAAATACACCATTTTCGATTTTATGGAATAGGTTTTATTCGATATATATAAAAATCTATTAAACTATAGCATATAGAACCAGATCACCGAAGAGCTTCGACATTATTTTTATGCTTTTGATTTGGGAAATTAATTGTTATTGTACAATTATATCGGTCCAGAGTTTTTGTAAGATCACAAAACTGTAACAGAAAGATGTAGTAATATTTAAAGAATGCTATTACCAGAAAAAAAATAAGAACTAATTTTAAGATTGGTGTAAAACAACGTTCTATCTATACGAAATTATTTGGTCGATGATTTTAGGTCAATTTTTAAATTTCAAATCAAGTCAAAATCAAAGTCAAAATGATAAAAACATTTTCTACTAGTTCAGCGTAATTCATAAATTAACCGTAGTATTACTACACCTTTAAGTGAAACCTGATAGTTTTTATTAATATTAGTTATCTGTCATCGGAGCCTCTGTTTAACGTAATTCGACGCAGTCGAGCGAAAATGGTCCAACTCACAATATTACAAAAAATACTTAACTCTCTGCGAGCAACAAAGAGTGTTCCGTGAGTGTTTTTACACTGGTAATTTTTTGTGATTTTGGGGGGTTGGTTCTATTACGCCTAACATCGTCAAATTGTAATCATATTCCACCACCAAGTCAGGAACATTGTTACGTTCTGGTTACAGCGGTTACCACGTATTTTGTACTATAAAAATAATTTTAACTACTTAAGTTGATTTGGAAGTTTATGTGACGTATCAAGCAAACATATATTGTACCAGGACCTATTTTAAAATAAGCTAATAACCCCAACAATGAATTAAACGTATGACCACGATCTTACCACGATATTGTGTTCAATTACATTTTTTCTACGTTTAGTATTTAGTTTTTAGTGTTTAGTAGTTTTTTGTAGTGGTAGGCCTCTTTTGCAGGGGGCCGCCTGGGGAAGTACCACACCTTTGCCATTTATTCATCCGCCAAGCAGTAATGTGCAAACATTACTGTGTTCCGGTCTGAAGGGCATTGTTACCAGCGAAATCACTGGGCATGATGAGATTCAACAACTCATATCTCAGGGTGACAGGCGCAGTGCAGTGCCGCGCAGAATTTTGTATTTCAAAACACTGGGTGGCACTGTGTCTGTTATGGACATCCATGATGCTTACCATCAGGCACCTGATTTGCTCGTCTTGTCACTCAATATCATATAAAAAAAAAAGTATAATTCGGTCTGTATGTGTAAGAAACCTTGTAAAGTCTTACAACACCTACTATATTCTATAAGTACAGTAAGAGCACTGCCACGGTGTCGCGCGGGTCGCAGTCACATCCCGTTCACAAAAAAACATGTAAAAAGTACCCTGTAAAATCGACCTTTTTATCACATAAACTTCCAAAGTTCAAATTTAGCCTGGGAGTCATTGTAAACATTTGAAAGCGTGCCATAGTAATGACTGGTGAAAACCAAGCAATCATACAAACTAACATAAGTACAACAAATACATATATATAACGACTTATTGAAAAATATAGCATAGTATGAACTGCTAAGCATGCATAGCACTTACTTAAAAAAATAAAAATAAAAAAACCTGGCTGGAAGCAAACAAATGCTTACAATTTACAAACGAGGAAAAAAAAGTCAAACAGATTCAAAATTAAAAATTACTGATTACAAAAATTCTAACTAATATAAAAAAAACACGCACAATATCTTGAGTATCACACGATAAAAAACAATTTACGTTTACAATTCAATTCCATATAACAATCTAAAATAAATTATATCTAAAAATGTTCCCTTAAATCTGTCAAAGATAAAATGCATTCGAGAAAATAAATGTTTGTGACTTCTGTACATTCCGACCACGATCATAATGAACGCTGGTGTCTACTTGTTTTTTTAGGACAATCCAGTATGGCAAGTATGTTGACCATTTTGGACCAAATTCATTAAGATCCTAGCCAGACTGTAAAAGACAATGATTATAATAGACACGTTCCGTTAAAAAACACCTAATTTTTATTTACATTTCAATATTTTTATTATACATAACATTTTTTTATGGATTCCAACAACTTTTTAAGAGTTTTCTTACGTAGGTACAATATTATTGAAATCCATAAATATTAAAACAAAAATGTAAAGAACGTGTCTACGATTTCAAAAAGATTACGAAGCGGAGTTTTTCTAACAGTTTTTAACCGACCCCAACAAAAATTAGTTTATTACGTTTGTCACCTACTTTTTATGTCCACCGATATTTTTTACCTATGCTACAAAGAGTATACTGGATATCTTGAGTTGGTCCCATTTTGCAAAGATCTAATAAACAATCTCAGGAAAATCGCGAATTTGAAGTCGGTTTTGTAAGAATATGTTTTTATTTTTCATAAAATAAAACAAGAACTTTTCGACCTCCGCTCCGGTTCTTTGTAACAATAAAAACTATACTCACAAGGGTAGAGCAAGTTGTCCTGAGAAGTTCCTATGTACGCAGCATTAAGAAAAAAATACGACCGACATTAAAAAAAAGTTGATGAGATTACATAACAAAACATTATCACCTTTTTGTCAAATCAGACAATTCCACCATTTTTACAATAATTACAAGTCAAAAAATATCTTTTTTTTGTAATATTTTGTATTTTTTACTTTAATGACTTGTTATTGTAAAAATGTCGTACAACTTGGCAAGATCCTAATGATGCGTCAGTCAGTAATATAACTTGGAAGTCTTTTTTAAAATTAAAATACGCAAAGATGGTTACTAAACGACTAAATTCATTATAAAACTAACACACATTTAATTTAAAAGAAATCGTTTATTTTTTAATTCAAATTTTACAAAGATAAATATGGGATATCAGAGAATATTTCCTACGGATAATATAACCCTTCTTTTGAGAAATCGCAATAGTTGGATAAGAAATTAAGAAACAGTGCTCAAAATTTAAATGAATATAATAATATTTTGGTATTTCTAATGATCTGAAACACTGGTGTCCTATAAACACTTAAAAATACACCAAAAATAAGTCTTTTAATTCTTTACAGTCTAAGCTTATAACTAGAATCAAATCCATGGAACTTTGATAAATATATAAGTGTCCTATTTACAAGAAATAGATGTTTTTTCGAAATTCGAGTCGTTAAATCGAAGCCGTGATTGGATCGTTAGTTATAAACGCAATACAAAATTGTCAAGGCATCGCTTTAAAAACTTTTTCGTGGTTTCGGGAATTGATTTGTTCTTGCAACTTAAGGCAACATAAGGAATAAAATGTATTGTAGATTCAATAACTTCAGTGAGGTTTTGGCCTATTTGGCGAATGAGTTTGAGCTTAAAAGGAAAAACTTCTTTAAATGCATTGGTACGTTTATGATAGTTTAGGCCGAGTGTTGATAGTTTTAATATTTTTAAATAATTTGGCAGATTTTTATAATTAGTTTCATATTATTATTTATTTCATTACATATAAGATTACATTAGTTGGGTTTACGTTTTGTTAAGTAAAATCAAATGCATTATTGTAGGAATGTTAGTAGAAAATGATATGTATTGATATGGCAACATATTTGTACATTGTCCATAGGTACTATTATATGGCAATGGCAATATTGGACAATTGGTATCTAAATGGCAGTTTGCATCCTCTATAATATTAAATGTTACCAAAAACTGAGGCCAATTTGTAGATCCAATTTTTCTTTTTAACTATTTCACTTCATTTTCTTTTTAGTTCTTTAAAATAAGCTTTAGTCAGAGGTCTATTTTATTAATCAGTGGGTCCCGTCACAAATGTCTTAACCTCGCTTAAGGACGAATTGAATCAACTTACTTTAACAACAATGCTTTAACGACCGTTTAATACTGGTTAGAACGATATTACGCGTTGCAAGTTGACGTTAATCTTAACATTATTTTTTACAGTTGTAATGGTGCGAAGCCTGATATTCGTTTAACCAGAGATTTCAAAGACAGTTAATGTTAGCCAGTCCAACTCAGTCCAAGTGTTGCAATCTAGTAAACGTCATTTAATAAAATCTGCGGACCAAACGGCGTCTCAAACCACATAAAATTTATTGTTATGTTTCAATTTAAGGATCCAAAAGCACTCCAAACTAATCATCAGTCAATAGCTCCGCGGTATCATTCGCCAAATGGCCCGCCAACCGTCCAGCCAAACTGTTCGACCGGATCGTCTTGAAGAAGGTTTTCCTAATTTCAAGACTACCTTTTCTCGGCGCCCGAGTCGGTTCATCGAAAACCGTACCGTAATGCGATATATCGGCTGTAGACGCAAACATAGGACATAGGAAAAACCTATTTCTCCTAGGTTCGGTATTTTCGTAAAGCAAATCGTCGTGCGAGCCGCTCCTTTTGCGAATAGGAGGCGGTAATGGGGCACGTTTCCTTATGTTGCCTTTTTCTATACTTATTTTTCCTGCATTGCCGAGATTTCTCGAACTTCCTTTATCTACGTTATCTAGGCCTATTCTTGAGTGACTTATATCTGCATTGGCTAGATTAACCACGTTGCCTATTCTCATATTGCCGAGATTAATATTTCTCGAGCTTCCTATTTCTACGTTGACTAAAGTTCCCACGGGTCCTACTCTCGCGTTGCCTTGACTGCCTATATTTCTCGAGTTTCCTTTTTCTACATTGCCTATGTTTCCTATTATTCTCGAGCATCCTTTTTCCGAATTGCCTATGTTTCCTTGATTTCCTATGATTCTCGAGCATCCTTTTTCTAAATTGCCATTGTTTCCGAGGTTACCTGATCGTTCCGGCGGCGGCAGGTCAGGGGCGGAGGAACAGAACGGCCTGGGTCTGGGTCGCGGCGCGAGAGGAGGTGGAGACATGATGGCGAGCTGAGTTCTGGAACGTTGGTGCACTGTCGATGGACCCCAGGTCTTGCCTTTAACTCCGTCGGCTGGTACTGAAATATAAAACCTATATTGTAGGTAATTATTGACACAACAAAATGCAACACAGTTAACTTGGAATATGCAATATGCAATGAAATCTGACTTATATATTACTTACTAGCTGTGTTCTGCGGTTTCACCTGCGCAGAACGTTCCTGTGGTATGTTATTCCAGAATCTAAACTATAGTATACAAACCGAATTTCATCCCAATCGGTTCAATAGTTTTGGCATGAAAGAGGTAACAAACATCCATCCATCCTCACAAACTTTCGCATTTATTTTTATTTATATATAATATTAGTAGGATGTTATCTGGGGAGATCTATTTCCTGGGCCACAGGCTCACGCTTCTCCAGGACGTAGGCATGCAAAACTTTTCTAGTCTAAAGTTTTAAGTAAGTTTTTTTTTTTAATTTTATATGATTATATCTTACATGCAATAGCCCTCATGATGGCGGGCGATCCAGGCGGCGTGTCCTTGGCCACGGCGACTAGTTGTTTCACGCTGCATTCATCTTCTGATGGTCGGACTGTCAACGTGTGACGGAAGTCCAGGGGCGACGATATCGTGTCCTTTTTCAGTAGCTTCATCTTGCTGAATTTGCCTGAAAGTCCATATTACAATAAATAAAACATTACATGACAATCACGCCTTTTTCCCTAAGGGGTAAGCAGAGGTGTACCCAGGTTTCAGTCCCATAGTAGGTACACCCACATTTCGCCAGCATGTTATTGGTCCGAAGTCCGATGTAGTAGGGGGCGAGCCTTTTGCCATCTACTGGGCACAGTTAAAGACTCCAGTCTGTCATTGAAATAATTCCTAATAGGGAATATATACAGGAAGGGTAGCAGCGTAAGCAACTGTAAGCAACTGCGCTCGACAACCCGCCTGCCAAGCGTGTCGAGTATTGGCAAAACCCCCCTTTATGGAGGAGGCCTATTTTCAGTAGTGGATTACCAACGGCCGAGATGATGATATGCCGTTGAGTAACCGGCTTTAGAATAGTGCTCCACCCTCTCTACCCGTGGTTGCCGTAAGAGCCGGCTAAGGGTTAACAGACCCAGAGGACGGGCAGCAACGTCCTCTGCGTAAACCATCAAACTGCGCTCGCCAACCCGCCAGCCAAGCGTGGGAGTATTGGCAACAACCCCCCTTTGGGGGAGGCCTATGTTCAGCAGTGGACTTCCAACGGCTGGATGATGATGATGAGATGATAAAAGGAGTAGTAGTACAACTAAAGGGGGTGTTCTACCCGTTAAATTAAAAAACTTTCAAAAGAAATAATTGCAATATCTGCAAAAAATTCACTTCCATACAAATTTGCCAATTGGCTGATCTTTTGTATGGGAAACCAAGTTTTTTCAAAATTCTTGATGAAAATGGGTTGATGGATAGATGCAGCCCCTCAAGTATCACTACAACTTTACGTCACACGTGTAACATCACCATCATCATCATCTCAGCTATAGGACGTCCACCGCTGTACATAGGCCTCCCCCTTAGACATTACTTCATTCCTGAATCTTAAATCAAAAAGGTTAGCAAAAATTGTGTTCTCTGAGTTAAAAATACATTGCATTATAAAAAATTTGATAAATTAAAGAACAAATGACTAATATTTCCTATAATTGCGATTGCAAATAAAATAAATAGCAAAAAACGATATTATTAAAATAATTAGTAATGAATGGTAGATATTTTTCACAAACTGCCAACACTCAAAGTTGTTTTCAAGCTTTAAAAATCGCGTCTTCATTCGTGCTTCTCGTTTGAACTCGAATGCGTTTTTGTTGTGCTATTTATTATTGTGATATTAGGGCGTTGTTGAAGTTAAATTTGTTAAGTTGGTGTCTTTTTTTCTCCATTTCATTGTTAAGAAAAAAAAAACATACATTCACGCCTTTTTTTCCCGAAGAGGTAGGCAGAGGTGTACCCAGGACTCAGTCCCATAGTAGATACACCCACATTTCGCCAGTATGTTATTGGTCCCATGTAATAGGGGGCGAGCCTTCATTGTTGAGTTTGAATACATTTCATGGTTTTGCTACATAATATATACATATTTTAATACTAATACTTAATGTACGCAGCAACATTGCGATAAAAACCACAGTATGCAATATACCTCGAAAAAAGTTAGGAAACCATTGATGTGTCACTTTGATAGTGACAGTTGTTCGTTTACATTTTTAATATAAGATTCTTGAAAAAGGTATAGTCCGGTTGTAAGCGCCCTGCATCCGGCGACAATTAGATTATTAGATACATGAGCCGAATGACTGCAAATAAAATAGAGAACATTACCTTTCCGTTTGTTAGGCATAGGCGGCTGATTAGCAGACATATTGCTAGCAAAGATCAATATATGCAGCTCCCTCTCGACCAGGTCGAACTCCCTCATCTCCAACTCCCTCTCCTTCTGCAAGAGGTTCTGTTCAACTAAACGCTGTTTTAGTTGAGCTCGGGCCAACTCTTCCTCGCGGCAACGGAGCTCCTGAAAAGATATATCAAGAGTTACAAAAAGGAATACCCAAAGACTTCATAGCAATAAGAAATGGCCCTACTTTCACTACTCATTGTTTCTGTCCATTTTTGCGGAGGGTGGGGGGAGGAAGGAGAGAGGGAGGAAGGGGAGAGGGAGGAGGGGGAGAGGGAGGAGTGGGGAGGGGGGAGTGCCGAGTGTCCATAATTCCTAATGCTATATATTCTGGACTGACCACATATGCTTATCGCACTATCTCCGATCTAAATCCGTGATCACGGACTACTATCGCTACTTCGGTCTGTCAATATCGTCTCCGAAATTGAGATTCACGGATGACGGAAATCGTATCTAGTGCGTTAATTACCACACAAATAGTTCTAGGATTGCTTCGGACTGTATTTCACAGATTCGGATTCGTTTCGGACATAGTGCGAAACCGCTGTAATGACTCTCGTCTATAACGACTGGGACCAAAGCGACACGTGCCTTCCGAAGCACGGTAGGGTCCATAAGTATGATGGTGATACCATATGTTATGAGTCTGAACCCAGGCGCACAGGATTCGGAGCACAACGGGACGCTAAATGAGGAATGAGTATAAATGGTCATACAATTTAATTCCCAGACCGGTAGATAACATCAAAAGTGGGATGAGACTCTAAATAGTAGGATAATTACTAAATTAACTTGAAAAAGTTCTTTTCTGTGTTATTGAAAATTTTATCAAAAACATAAATGTTAGTTTACTAAAAATCCGACTGCGAAAGGTAGTCAAACATATAGACAATATAATATTATGTACAAGTTTCGTACAATTTGCAAGCTACTTAATACCACAGCGGCAGTAAAATTAACAGTACACAAACTTAATACAAAACAATAACAAGAAGCTTAGGTTAGCGAACACAAGAGAAGCTATGGTTTATGCCTATTTTAATTCAAAATGTTGCTACTAACCTCCTCTATGGATTTGTATTCCTATCCGAAAGAAGCGTGACAAAAAAAAACGCACGTGTTATATAACTTTCAATTACATTTTATAGTGGTAGGCCTCTTTTGCAGGGGCCCGCCTGGGGAAGTACCACACCTTTGCCAGTTATTCATCCGCCAAACAGTAATGTGCAAACATTACTGTGGGACTGAAGGGCAATGTTACCAGCGAAATTACTGGGCATGACGAGATTCAACAACTCATATCTCAGGGTGACAGGCGCATGCACTGCCGCGCAGAATTTTGAACTATAAAACACTGGGTGGCACTGTGTCTGATATGAGCAATCATGATGCTTACCATCAGGCACCTGATTTGCTCATCTTGTCACTCACTATCATAAAAAAAAATGTACCAATATATTCCAAGGTTTTGTAAATGTTTATTTCTCAATGGCAGGACAAGTTTGTGACTTGTAACCATTGACTTAAAGAAAAGTCAACTCAACAACTGGCGCGTGCAATTTGCTCAATGTGCAATCTGAACACTGCAATATAATGAACAGAGATAGAAAGACGTACGACCGAGACAACAATATTAGTCGCTAGTACGACCTAACTTTACTGACGTACGTGGACCTAATTTGAGCTTGCCATTTTCGAGAAGCCAGTACCTAATCTCCCCTTTTCTTTAAATCAATGCTTGTAACCACAAAATTATTCTTCAAAGTTGCCTGGTAGTCGAAAATTTTCATGCATTAATAGGATATATTCATAAATTATGTAGTAGTCCGAACGATTTCTTTATGTACAATCGTAAAGCCAGGCCACAGAACAAATAATAATACTACGTATAGAATGGACACTGTCATCCGCCCACCAATCGTGCCTTCCTCACCCCGCGAGTGAGATTGAGCTCTCCACGAACCCCGCTTCTAGCGGAAATCGCCTCACGCACACTCTTGCACGTGTACAAAACTCCATGTGTGCAGTGTCTATGTAATAGGTAGTTATAGCGCGGCTTTTGTATGGGATTGAGTCGATCTTCTTTATAGTACTCAATTTTATCACTTACTCAAAGTCTATGCACAGATTAAGAAAACTACTAGGTACTTTTCCTTGAAAATAAAAATGATTTTCACACATTCCCATAATAAATATTTAATATTTTTTATAGACAAAGCGGTCTATTCACTTAATATACCATATTATGAATATGAGAAGATAAACACACACGCCCCTATAGGCGGTAGGTGGAGGGAAAGAAAAAAATCGCCAACTAATACCTCCACGGTAGCTTAATTGGTAGAGTGCCACGCCGCTCGGATTGTTGCGGAAGGTGTGGGTTCAGTCCCGCTCGTGGTTTAAATTTTTCTTCCCATATTCATATTGTATATTTCCATAATTTACCATAAAGTGAATTGTTATATACAGCATGTTACATTTTAAAGGTGTATTAATACTAATAAAGAGGTTACATCAACCTTCATACAAAACTTTCAAAAGAAATACATTAATAATATAATTGCAAAAATAGCAAAATTAAATTTCGGCTTCCCATACAAAATGGATGAGCTGATCGGTTAATTTGTATGGAAATTCGTTTTTTTTTTTTGCGAAAATCGCAATACTTTCATTAGCAGATTGTTGTTTGATGCAGTTTGATGGGTAAATTCATCTACTTTAGTATTACAACACCTTTTTGGTACACGTTGCATAATTGACATTGATAGGTTTTACCTACTAAATAAGCTATAGCTCGACAGAAGAAAATGGTAGAAACGGAACTAATTAAAAGTGGGAAGTGTTGATCAATTGTTTTTATTATTGAGAAAGACAGTGGCGCCCCAATTATCTTTTACTCTTTTCTGTCTAAGTATACGTATACATTTTCGTAAAGGTCAAGGTATCATTGAAACAGCCGATTGGTTTCGTGTTTTCAGAGTTAAGGTCTTCTTGTAGAGGTATCTTTCCGAACGCACGGTAGACTCAGTACTGTTTATCTTTATTGACGTGCAAAAGTGTCAGATTATGATCTATTTGAATAAATCTGTTTGAGTTTGAGTTTTGAGTTTGAGGTCATAGCAAAAATTCCGTGTGATGTGTAAAATTACGCTTTAAAACGATGCTAGCCTAAAAGCTACTTTAAAATGACACCAGAAACTCTGTATATCTGTTGTACCTTTTCTTTCCTCCTGAGATCCCTGAGAACCTCCTCGATCTCCAGCCTCCAGCCATCCTGCATGGTGTGGAAGGACTCGTGGGGCGCGCGCGTGAACTCCGACTGTCTGATCCTGTCCAACTGTTCCAGGATCTCGGGGAACAGGGGCCGCTCGCGAGGGTTCGAGTGCCAACATGCTGGGGACAAATTGTTGGTTGTGGATCTTTATATTGTTCTGTGATTGCCCATGCTAATTAGTGTAATAAAGTTTCAGGTCGTTAAAAACCCTTTGAGCTCTGCCTCATTAAGACGCCATGACGACGTCGCCGGCTACGTATCCAAACATTTTGTGTGGATTGGCGACGTTTCCAAATGTGGCCACATGAGGGAACTACTATAATATTTTGATACAACTGTTTGGACACGGTAGCCGGCGACGTCGCCACGGCTTCCTAGTGAGGCAGAGGCTTTATTGTATGATATATGAGGTCAAATCAGCGAATTGAGTGATTGGTATTTTTGTATGCAGCAGAGTTTGCAAAGAGTTATAGCTAATATAGAAGCGAAGATTCCATCCAAAACCAGATGGTCTTTACCATTCTTATTCAATATCATAAACTTTTGTGGAATTATTGATTTATCTTCCAGATAAAGAGCGTCATAAGTTTGGTCTTATCTATCAGAGCTCTGGTAGAAACGCAGCAACAAGCTGCTTTCACACTGGCATCGTTTCCGTGGGTATATCGGGATATAAGTACTCTATGGCCGTGTGGTTCCCGGCTATATAATAGGGCCGCCCCTTTCTCATCCCGTGGGAGCCGAGAGACCCGGAAAAGAGACATATTCGGAAAGTGAGCACCAGCGCTCTCCGTTTCCATAACATACAATCACGCCTTTTTCCCGAAGGGGTAGGCAGAGGTGTACCCAGGACTCAGTCCCATAATAGATACAGCCACATTTCGCCAGTATGTTATTGGTCCCATGTAATAGGGGCACAGTTCCAGACTCCAGGCAGTTATTGAGATAATTTCTAATGGAAAAATCCAATATTTAACACTTTGCCTGACCTGGGGATCGAACCCAGGACCTCTTGATTGGCAGTCGAGTATGCGCCCTATACGCCACCGAGGCAGTCCGTTTCCAAGTAATATAAATACTGCGAGCCGTACGCCAAGCGTGGTGATTACGGCAAAATCCCTCA
The DNA here is from genome assembly GCA_947063395.1 of Hemistola chrysoprasaria. Taxonomy (NCBI): domain Eukaryota; kingdom Metazoa; phylum Arthropoda; class Insecta; order Lepidoptera; family Geometridae; genus Hemistola; species Hemistola chrysoprasaria. Next base: position 1,465,828 of record OX346723.1, read on the forward strand.
TACGAATAGTTTATGGGTGAGGCTTATGTTCAGCAGTGGATGACTTCCGGCTGATAATGAAGTACCATATGTCCTTTCTTCCTCCAACGTTCCATCTTTTTCTATATCAACATTCATAAAATAGCTTCAGCTGGATAAGCGCGAAAGCTTAACACAGTTACTTTGGCATTTATTATATTAAGTAGGATGAAGCTTACATTCCATCAGCACCCGCCAAGGTTCCGGACACGTGCTGGGTATAGGCAGAGTGAGCTTGTTCACGGCGACTCCGTACGCTACGGCTAGCGAGTCGATGCCTTTGTACGGCGTCTCGCCGGTCAACAGCTCCCAGAGTAACACGCCGTATGACCACACGTCTGACGCGTGTGAGAATGTCGAGTATTTTATCACCTGGAAGATAAATTTATGGATGTAGCAGATTCTCGTCATAATATACTAATGATAAGTCATTACCAAATTAGCCACAACGAAGTTACAGTTACAAGAGTCTAAATGCTCAAATCAGCGTTGCTGACTTGTCTGCAAGTTGCAGACCGCAACACATGCTGTGCTCGCACCCATGCGAGCGACACTGCACGACGCGACTATGTCTTTCACATATTTATGTATAAATTATTCTTTTTCTTGATAGTATTGTTATATCTGTTATATCTCAGGCACCTGATTTGCTTGTCTTGTCACTCACTATCATAAAAAAAAAAATGAGTGTTTTTAGTTTTGTGTCTTTTGTGCAATGTTGTCCAAATAAATATATTTTTATGATAGTCAGTGACAAGAAAATATTATGGACCATAATTCATAGACCCCACTAACGCTTCACTGTTACCCTCAACTATCGGCACTTCATTAAAAAGACATTCATTAAAAAGACAGAAATGGTAGTATTCAGATCAGGAAAGGGACCCTCGCATGTGCCTCAGGTTTGTGTGAACGGACAGCCTGTGTCGATTGTGGAACAGTTCAAGTACCTTGGTCATGTTGTTACCTCTACGCTTAAAGACGACGCTGATATCGAATGACAGCGGAGAGCACTCTGTATTTGCCCGTAGATTGCCCGGAAATTTAAATTGTCTTCGCCTGACGTAAAATTAACTTTATTTAGGTATTTTTGCCAGACGTTCTACACCTGTCAACTCTGGACACGAAAAAAGCGCACGACGGTATAAGAGTGGCTTATAATAACATCTTTAGGCAACTGATGGGGTTGAAGCGTTTCTGCAGTGCCTCTGGGATGTTTCCAGAAGCACGTGTGGACACATTCAATGCCATTCAGCGAAAGAGGATAGCGTCTTTTATGTCCAGGGTTGACAGTTGTAGTAATAGCATTATTCGTAGTGTGGCAGAAAGACTTACGTCAACAAGTACCTATACAGACGATGGGTGGAGATAGCCTCCTGATCTCATGAGTGTGACATAATGTCTGTACTTAGCTACATAATATTTTTATTATTGTATGTAATATGTACCTAATATGGTTCATGGGTCTGCAATAAAGAATTATTATTATTAAGACACCATAGAACGATAAAATTACAGAATTAACTTTATCACATTGTTCATGCTACCACAATTTAAAATATATAGCCCATACAGGCGACCGTGAACCAAACTATAAATTAGCATTACTGGATTAAAAGCCGACAAAAAGCCTGAATAATGGCCGACATATCAGCGATCACTGGTCGCTATCAATCAATCGACTATTACAACAGTCAATAAACATTGGGCGAGTAAATATTAAATGTCAAAAAAACTCGATGTAGAATTAATATGTCATACGGTAGTCGATTATGTATGACATTGCGTTTACAAAATACTCCCACGGTTTTTTGGTATAATATTTAAGAGATAAGGTTTCAGATATTGGCTAGTAGATAATCACTAATAGCGTTGAATTATATAATCTAGGGAAATGAATAGTCTTGCCGTCTGTGACAGGGTAACATAATGCTAGAAGTTTTGATAAGAAAAAGCTAAATGACTACTTACTTCAGGTGGCATCCAAGCGTAAGTACCAGCGGCAGACATCCTGGTGGTCTTGTAGACTTCCCTCGCCAGTCCGAAGTCGGTGATTTTGAGCGTTTTGTTCTCCAACGAGTCGTCGGGTAGTATCGTTTCGCTGAGTAATACTGGAATAGAAAAAATGTAGTTGTTTAATTAGTGTGCTTGTTGCAGTTTTAAGTTGCAGTTTTCAAATATTCTTCATGAATTTGAAGAATATTTTTGTAATAAACAATATTAATATTTTTAGCTAAAAATTCAATGCTTATTACATTATTCTTGAATATTATGTAAGTTCTAACTTCACCAAATATAATGTGATAAGTACACGTTATTTTTGTAAACAGTGCAGTAAAATGTATATGTAGTACGTACTTATAGACGTCAAATCACATCTGAACAAACATTAAAGAGCTTAACCGGCCAAAATCGGGTATTCAATATTTAATCTCGTTCAAGCCCTAACAACGTTCAGTTTGAGCCCATGAAATCTCCAAACTGAATTTATGATCTCAGTTACGATCGCGTTCAGTTCTGCTGGTGAAATCGACCCTAAGACATGATTCCTATAATTTCTTCTATTTATGTGGATAAGGATCGAATTTCCACTCCATTTCCAATACGAGAATTGAGGCTTGGAAACTCAGAAGCCATTTCGATGGTAGTTCACAGTCGAAGCGAAATATTTGAATCGATTTTCTTTATTGGGGTCAACACGATGCCTTTTAGTGAAATGAATCCAAATATAGACTCGCTTACGTTTAAAGTTCACGCGAAACGAAATTGCAAAGGTTATGTAGGGTAAAATGCCTGCAGCTCAATAGCCGTATGCAACTAAATAGCCATAGAAATCGTCGTTGCTCATGAAAAAACAGGCAAATTTCCAAGTCTAATAAAAACATAACATACATTCACGCCTTTTTCCCGAAGGGGTAGGCAGAGGTGTACCCAGGACTCAGTCCCATAGAAGATACACCCACATTTCGCCAGTATGTTATTGGTCCCATGTAATAGGGGGCGAGCCTATGCCATCTACCGGGCACAGTTCCAGACTCCAGGCAGTTCTTGAGATTATTCCTAATGGAAAAATCCAATATTTAACACTGCCTGACCTGGGGATCGAACCCGGGACCTCTTGATTGGCAGTCGAGCATGCGCCCTCTACGCCACCGAGGCAGTGCAAGTCTAATAAATAGCTAATATTAAGACTCGCCACGCACAACACTATTTTCGTGACTACATCTCTTTACACTGACACTTACTTCTCTTTTGTTCTTCATCGGCGGGATTACGTATTCGACTCTACTTATGGGATATTAGACAATCACTTCCTATTCAATAAACGATTTACTTCAAAGCATAGTGCGAATGAAAAGCTTACGGATTCACATGACGAGGGAGTTGAAACCATTGATTGATATAGCGAAACGGAACAGCACAATTTTTATGTCCCCGCATCATGCTACAACATAAATAGTTTAGACTCTTCAACCATTAAAATCAATCATGCATACGATAATAGGTCTAATATCCTGCCAGAAAGCCATTTCTGTCCGGAGACAGTACAGACCGACCTTCAAATGCCGCACAGTATTTCCCATGACGTGACCTGACCAAATAAACGGCTTTACGAGTTCCTTTCATTGAAAATTGAGAGCTCGGTCAATGGGGCCGCGTAAATTTTATATGTCACTTAGTCGACTGCTGGAAAATATAGAACTTACGAGCTATAAATTGTTACGTACACTTTTATGGGTGTTCTCCTACTAAAATTGCGATGTTTGGAATTCCCTGATGTAGCAAAGTTTTACGATTGTCGGTACTATAGAGAAGGTGGCTTCTCAATGCGAAAAGGCGGCTTGAGTTATATACCACAACACGTCTTCTTTCATTGTCTATCATCTCTGCACTCACGACTGCATATCCTCTTTGACACAGTTCATTCAAGCCTTTTTAAGGCCCCAATCGTTTCACAATTTCGCGCAGTGATACTCAGTCTTTTCTGTCACATGACTTCATCCCCTCGCATAACGTCGATACACGGTCATTCGTCTCATTTGAAAGATTAACTCTTTATCGTCTTCACATGAAAGTTCTTAGTGAAACTGTTATTGTAATTGACCGGCTTATGGATCAAAGATCAGACTAACATCGGGCAAGTCTTGTTACACCGTTACACTGGCTCAAAAACCACCCACAAACATCAAATAAATCAATTTTAAGTAAAATCACTCATCTCAACCAGATCAAACAAACATTCCTGACAGGGTTGATAAATAATTTGATATGGCAACGGTGTTTACTTTAAAAACATTTGCATCTAGAACTGGTTTGATACTTTAAAACTCGTTTGATATCATCGAAGGAAAATCCATCAAGGTGAATCGACACTATTACGAATTGATTAGTGTTTTGGTAATACCTCTATTTTTAGTGAAATAAGGGTTATAATCAAATACTAGATTAATCACTACTACTACACAATATCATATTCGAATTATGATGACAGTAGACTTAAGGAAAACGGCATCCTTTATGCTTCTGTAAGCCTTCTGAATTAGACACTAGGTACATCTACATTGTATTTATTGTAGTACTATTCTTAGTTAAATGTTCATTAATATTATGACGTTAGTCTTATGTAATTAGTCAGTGCTAATCATTAATAATGCGTTTTTCATCAAACCATTTTTATTTATCAGTTCCTTACTTAGATTTAATATTAATAGGACATGTTCTGATGTATCCATGTTATCTATTAAAAATAATCATTAAAAATAATTATTGAGCTGAACTAAAAGTAATACCTCAAAATTCTGCTGCACACAAATCATAAAACTGATATTTTCTCTTTAAGAGTCAATGTTTCAGATAAACGAAACTTGAGCCACTCCTATCAAGTCCATCGTCATCGGGAAAATTATATTTTAACTGCGTTTCATAAGACCGTTGCATCGTCAATAATTATTATCGATTGCTCACTTCACTTCGCCTTAACGACATCCATTGATAGGTTACTGTTAAATCTCATCTCTCGGTGTCCCCATTTGGACGTTATCTGTGTTAAAATCAAGAAACCTCATCTCGGCGCGGGCTTAATGACTGCGTTCGAGTTAACTATATTTCTCCCGGCTTGTTCAGTTTCATAAACAACTAACTATGAATGTGGTATGGACGACTTTTAATTATAGGATATTGGATTTTGGAGCATCTGATGGTTAAACCATACTGTTAGTTAATTAAGCATGAACATTAATTCAATTTAGTTTTGGTAGATGAAGACGCTTTTTAGGCTTCTTATGGTGTTTAATTCTGTACCTCGTAATTCTGCATACCTACAATTATATTATGTACAGTCGGGTATAAAAGTTAAGAAATAGCTTACACTTACACTATAACTACTAGCCAGAACTATAGGTATACCCAAGAACATGTCATTGAAATACACTCATTTATTACTATACTGGCCATGTTTTTGACATCAAATCATTTTTGATATCGATCTTGAAATTCGACAAACTCAATTTTACAACACATAACATAACATGACGTCTTTTTCCTGAAGGAGTAGGTAGTACCCAGGACCCAGCCCTGTAGTTAGCCCACACTTCGTCAGTTATGTATTTGGACCCATGTATAGGGAGCGGGCCTTTTGGCATGTACATCCAAGCTGTCAATGATGTCAGGCTGTCAAAATCCAATAATACTTTTTGCCTGACTTGGGATCGAACTCGGGCTGTAGAGCTTGCGACCACTACACCACCGAGGCAGTCACCAACAAGCAAGCTCACTGAAAGCAAAATTTTTACCGACTTCATTAATACGAGTAACTATGCCTCCAATTTTGAGCTCGACAGTATTCGACACGTTCAAAACGGGTCCAGCGCGAGCGTACCATTCATACGTCCATCAGTCCCGCAGCTCGCACAATGGGACAGCTCGCTGACTGCTGACTGACACGACGCGCGATTGTAATCCGTCAGGGACTTAATGAGAATGAGGATTATGCTGTACTTTGATGAGATTTGTTTTGCGGTTGACAAATAAGGCAGAGGACTGAAGATATCATGACGAATAAATCTTATTAGAAATCCTGTAGAATAGAATAAGAACATTCTTGCAGGAGAATCCCCTAGTATTATAATTTTGGATGTGTGTCAGTGAACGATAAAACTCTAGAAAATCTCAGAAATGGAATGGAAATCCCGAAGTAGCTTACAAATCAATCTCGATTATATCCTGAGTCAAGTTTAAAATAGTGATGTCACTCCGATACATGGAAACCATTTCATTGAATCGATTCACACATATGCACTTGTTTAACCAAAATGCTAATGAGCTGCGAAGGATTGGATAATTTGGATTTTATTATATTAACAGGACACGAAAAAAAAATCAATCGATTAAATTGGTCACTCCCATTGGAAAACTTTTTTTACTTCTACAAAGGAGTAACTTTCTAAAGAACGATGACTGTTCGTTCTCGGATAAGCTAATGACTCCGCTACAACAGAGATCGTAATAGTGGCAATCACATCAATCACGCTCCTGAGTCAGGAACAAGTGCCTGATGTCACCGGTTCTCTGGAAGCAATCTGCCGAATTGGCTTCGTCGTCCTATATTACTCGCCATAAGATAATAACATAACGAACCTGCAAGAAAAGATAAAATCAATTTAAAATAACTTACACAAATTTACACAAACACTGCCTCGAGTCGTTCCACACCACCATTCGAAACCTATGCCCAAGATTTCAGCCCTGTTATTATGGCTAGGAAATTCGATTTCCCCTCTTGACAGTGTATCACGGCCCAAGGCAAGTACAAGGGACACGGAGTCATTCGAGTGACGAGGGAGTAAAACCAAGGACAAAAAATATAACCCCGTATCATGCAAGACAGCTAGTCGTCATAGTAAAGGCCTCCAATATCTTCAACATATTATATCTAAAGATTTGCCAAGCTCATCTTTAATAAGTAATATATCAAGGTTTCAGTTGAGGTGACTGCTTCATCCATTTCTTTAGCAAATGTCAGTTTGTGTTCATGTTCCTAGGCCTACGTGTGCGCACACGCACACGACATGAATTATTCAGCAATCAGTCAACATGCCTGCGGGAAGCTCACTCCAACAGGATATAGATCCGGTTCCCGTATGCTAAGAACATGGGTAAAGTTCTCATCTGCCGATCTCTTTATAGAAACACGAGTGAAGTTTCTCGTTGAGAAATAATTAACTAGTTTTGAGTGGTAGAGTAGAGCAAGTAAGAGTCGTTTTATAAGCGTGTATGTTTGTTACATCTTAACGCTGCAATGGTAATCTGAAATAGATCACTCTTATTACCACCTATTATAATGTATTTTTAATTTAACTTAATTCATGTTTGTGGTGTACCAATAAAGTCTATCAATCTACTTCTCTACGTTAGTATTATTATTTATTCTGTGCTTCTTAACCTAAACCGATTCTTTCTTTCGATCCGATTTTTTCGATTTTTCCGATTTTTTCTGCTAAACCGATTAAACTCAATTTTTGTAACTACGAAGGAGATTCTGGAATATCTCACAGGCGTGTGAAACGGCAAGACACTGCAAGTTTAATAATAAAACTACATATAATATACAAATGGTGAGCTATCATTTACCTATTCTAGTGAATGGTGATCATTGACCATGTATAGACAATATTTTTTACTCGTTATTAATAGAAACCTTATTGATTCCGTGCACGTTGAAGCGGCACAGGTTTCGATATGTCGTTAGGAATACAAAGTATAGGTAAGTACCTACTTGTTTTGTTCAGTTAGAATACATAAACAGACTAACGACCAAATAGCATAATTGTTTAGGGTTGTCCACTTTTAAATGAATAATTAGGATAGACGAAACGGTAAGTATGTAAAAGCTTTTCCTATTTTATTGGATTCTAGGGTAATCGTCTTCATTTGGCATCACGTCTTCTAAAATCTAGGTTGGGTAACTATCGAGATAGATAGGTACCTGCAAAAGAGACGACACTTTCCTAGACCTACTGGGCGCATCTCTTCGGATTCCCAAAGCTTCTAGACAAACATAATATTTCATGTCCGTCGCATTGTTACTCTAGACTCTATATAATACCTATATGTATTGATACGTTTTTGGTGTAAATGTTTCTAGTGGTATCTATGTATATATGACTGGCCTTAATCATTTAAATTAAGTGGCAAACCTGAATAGACGATCCAAGCTTCCGAGAAATCTAAGAAACCATAGAAAATGTGTAGAAACTGGTTTTATTTCGCTAATTTACGTGCTATTGTTGCATGAGATCCGTAATTGGCTGCTCGTGGCGACTCTCGAATGTCGAATAATATTTTTTCGGGGAAAGGGTACACATTTTGTGTATGTACACATATACAAAACCATGTAAGTTAATGAATATGACCATGTTTCCGAATTTCGCTCTAAGCTCAAGTGGCTGCCTATTCGCCGTCGCCGGAATACTCATACCTTGTCCCTTCTCTACAGTGTTCTGTTCAATTAATCTCCCAACGGGCAATCTTTGGGAACGTTTTGAATTTCTTCATGCGTCCCATTTTCGTTCACTTCGTGCACATGCCACATGCATGTCCACTTATATATCTTAGAGATTATTTTGTATAATGAAAGATGGTAAAAGATTAAAAATCTTTCTCCGACAACAGTTAATACACTCAGAATAGAGCTCAAGCAAAATCGCACCATGAAGGAGACAAAACGAAAGGTAAACAGAAGAGAAAACAAATATCCAAGAAATAGATAGTAGGACGTGCAGTACGACAGGATAAGTCTACAATCTACGGGGGTTGAAACATTGGGGTTGTTATCTTCCATTGTGTACGCAGGGGAAGTTTTATGTCTCGGAAGGGTAGATATGGAAGTGCCGGTGAACACGTCTGGCGGAATTAAATCGACCGATATAAATGGAGATTAGGGTGGAGGAATTCAATTTCGAAGAACTGAGGCATCGTCCTAAAACAACGTGAATACGTACTGACTACTGACTCTATACCTATATAGGTTCACCATTTTTACTTTCTATATTTCGGAATGGAATTAATGTTTTTGTTATACACCGAAACAAAAAGTGTAACTCCATAAGTAGCTCCATAAGTAATAAGTACATTAATAACATCACGCCTTTTTAGGTAAGCATAGACACGGGTCTCTGTCTCATACTAGGTACAAACTATTAATATTGTCTTTGCTGTCTTTGTGAAAAATCCTACTGGAAAAATCCAATAGCACTTTGCCTGACCTGGGAATCGAACCCGGGACCTAATGGTCGGCAGTAGCCCATTATGTAGAAATGGTAAAAAATTCGCGCACTTCGTTCTATTAAGCTCCTCTCCAACATTCGTGAGCCATTGGCATCGGTACACCATTATAGATTATAGCTTCTTACAATATGTACAACTTTACGCCACGATTCCATTGAACTGCACCCTAAACCAACTTCTTGAATGCCTGCAAAGATTGGCTGTCCTCCACAAAAACTCCCAATCGTTCGTAATGACTTGTTTTGACCATGGCTCAAAATGTGAAAGTTTTGAGAAAATTCCTAAAAGCGTCAGACTAAAGGGTTATTTTTTAGGACCAAGTTTTGACAGCGCCTTGCGAAGTTTTGGTGGAAATTAATTCGAGTTTCAAAGCAGATAATGCAGTCCCGGGGGAGGTCTTTGTCGAAGATTTGCTAGCGATATGTTTAGTCTATCTATTTTTCTTCTAGAAATTTTCAACTACTCTATTCTGTAAGTTTCTTGAGCGAGAAAATTGAGTAGGACGTTGAATGTCTGTTTCATGTTCAAAACCTGTATAAAATCAGGCTTATTATAAAGTTAACCAATACATAGAGGACAAAGATGCCAGGAAACTTCGGCATAGCCACCACCTCGCACCTTACAAGCAAACAAATGTAACCAAGCCAGATATTTTGAAACTCGCAGTTGAAAAAATTAAACCCTACAAGTTTCTTGTGCGTTCTTCTAGTAGAGGTATATTTCCGAACGCACGGTACAATCATTAACTTCTTTGACGTTCAATAATTACTTCTTGAGACTTACTTAAATTTAGAAGTTTAAGTTTATGTAAAAAGCAATCTAGTTAAGCACACCGTAACACCGAGATACAAAACCTGTGTCAAAAGTATTGAGATCTTCAAATTGCAGGGTTGATTATTATTGTTTTATGATATTTATACTACGTTCCGTTTCTGTACAACCTTTACGAGTTACTCGACTCGAAATATTTACACTAGTACGTGGAATTTTTATGCTGGGTTTTGTTTATATTTGAGTTTTCTCCAATTTGAAATAAATCGCTTGACCTTTTGCGGTTTTCGAGCAACAGGCCACGCCTCTTGACATCATGAGTGCCTCCTAGAAGAACTCTCCACACTGCGGTAAAGCTCAGCTAGCAAACCCTATACTCACTCGTATCTAAGTACGTTTTAACAGACTTCTGGAAGTTCAGAATGAGGTGTCCAATTGGACTGTAAGTATTATTTGACTGTACTTTTTACGCGATTATGAATTAATTAATAATGTTTCTTATTTATTTGGTAGTTCATAGTTAAGGGGTGGTCTTAGATATAATATCAGTGTATCGAAAATAAAGTACTTTGTTTTCATAGGTTATTTTAAAAGAACTACTCGTCCGTTATTTAAGAAAGAAATGTTTGTTCATCGCAGGGTTAGTCGCATTTTAATTGTTTACACGGAATCCTACATCTTTTCCCTAAATAAAAGTAACCTATATTATGCCATAGGATATCAGCCAAACAGTGGAAGTTACATGAAAATCTGTCTAGCCGTTTCGGTGATTAGCATTGGACAGATAAGTAGTAAAAAAAGGTTCAAATTGCATTTTTGTTATCACTTATTAAAGTATCGTATTATACCTACTTACCTGTAATTTTTATATTACAAACCCTTGAATTTTTATATTACAAACAGACAGGTGTACAGACATATTAGTAGGAAATATGCGCCAATGTTTGTATCATTCTCGTACCTATATACATGCAAAACAAAACATTCCTAAGCCACCTGGTTCATTACTTCCCCCACACATGCGGTAGCACGTTACACGTTCAATTTGTTGCAAAACAAAGCAATATAGGTACACCCCTAGTTATCTCATGATCCGAACAGTAATAGAGCATGAATTACTACAATTACGCAGTTAGGGTTGTGCATATACTGTTAAACATGAAGGGTGGCTGCAGGGATAATGCTTCCAGTTGATAAGGAAACTTGTCATGAAAGAACATGAATACTTTCCGAATCATTGACTTTCCGAAAATCTTGGAGTCGATATTTCTCAATGAAAAAAATGCATTCCCCTTTCTGCGACAGAGAAAGCATCCTGCCACGAAGGTCCGTTAAATAGTACGACTCTGTCATCTGCGGAGCACAAACCATACGCGTCCTCCAACGATAGTTCGTCATTAATGTATAATATGAACAGAGTGGGTCCCAAGATGCTGCCCTGAGGAACTCCAAAGTGAACAGTTTATAGATCACTAACATAGGTTCCCGACCTTACGGACTGTCTCCGCTCTTTGAGATAAATATTAAAGCAATTTAAAGCATTGCCGCGTACCCAAGTTCTCAAGCTTATTCAGTAGAATTTGTGCGGAGAGTGTCAATCGCTTTGGCCAGATCAAGGACGACACCCACACGGGATCTTTTTGTAAATCTGATGATACTATATTTGTTAGAAGGGATACAGTACAGCGTTCTCAGTCGACATTGTAAACAATCTATCTGGAATGCAGACTGGATAAGGTACGACTTGAGTCCTGATTCCAATATTCCGTTTAAATGAGCAATGTATTCAGGGAAGTTACTGTTTGTATGTGTATTAGGAGTCAAAAGTCCTAACTCATCTTTCATGATCACGAATTGAGTATAGTACAATTTCATACAACTTCGCGCCGAACTAACACTGCGATTATAAAAAGTACATTATAAATTATTGACTTGAAAACCAGTCAAATTTTTAGATCATCTTTGTTGAAACCACATCGTAACAAAAACAAGGGTGTCTAAGCGCTATGTATTATGTAGATGTAGATACTCTAGGTAGGTACTATAGATATTATGCTACACCAGCTACACGAAGGTTTTTCAATTACGCCGAGTAGCAGCTTCATAGCTGTGGTGATGATGTGCACTCAACACAGTAGAAATGTCAGTAGAGAAAGTTCCTACAAGTAAAAACTGAAGCAAAAGAGACTCAATATAACCTCCCTTATTACTTTTATGCTTGCTTGTTATCTTGGTATAATATCAACCTCCTATAACATTCCTATTTTACTTGTACGTACCGATATTACTTTTAATACACACTAGCTGTGTTTCGCGGTTTCACCCGCGTAGACATCGTTCCTGTGGGAATTTCGGGACAAAAAGTATGTGTTATTCCAGGGTCTAAGCTACATACCAAAGAGAAACAAATATGCATCCATCCATCAATCTAACCAAAACCGCACTAAATGGCGCTGGAGGTGAGTTATGTAGATAGTTTAGGTACTGAAATAATACATAGGGCACTTTTTATCCCGATATTCCCACGGGAACGATGACTACGCGGGTGAAACCGCGGGGCACATGTGGTAGTGTTATAATAAATAAGGGAAGAAACTGCTTGTTGCAATACAATTCTTGAACTAACGCCACTTTCCATTCCCGGTCGAAGATCCAGGGTCTTAAAAGACGATGGTGAAATGTAATGTAAAGTACATGATGTGAACTTTCAAAAAACGAGGTACTCGTAGTTGAATAGGATAGATAGAGCTAATTGGAGACGTAATATTAGGAAGTCTGCCGGCACCAAATAGACAGGAAGAGAGTTCTTGAACTAAAGCCAAATAGTATCCAGTAGCAGTACCTACCAATAAATATATTTACTTTTTCTGCTTTCCAATATGATAATGAATATGGGCCAAAATGGAACTAACGTTTCACTATAATGACAAGCCGTCCAAATGCCCTGTAATAAACATACAATAAGCGCCCTCGTCTATAACTAGTCATGCATAAAATATCGTAGACAATTGTATCTTCACTTGGCACGAGATTACTGTTGGTAATATGCGATTGGATTGAGAGTGAAATTCGGAAGATACCAACGAAAATACTCCTGTTGTCCGTGAGACTAAATTGTTAAGACATACGTATGTATGCATAGTGTAGGGTTCCATACCTAGATACCTGAAAACTTTCAATCCCAAAAGCGCAAATCTATTCGCCTACTAAGAACATACAGCGCCTATTAGTCACTGTATGTACTTAGTAGGCGAATAGACTTTGCGCAAAGAACTAATATATATTAGTTCTTTGCGCAAAGTATGGATATATGCAGTAAAATGGCTATAACTTTTGATTGCGTTAACTTAGAAGTATGATTTTTTTACAGCCACAAGGGACCGCAGATCTGAGTTGAGTAGTTGATATCAATTTCAACTTGATACCTCCACGCGTTCCTGGTAAAAAGTGTCTTGACAGACGAACAGACATACAGACGAACAAAGTGATCTTATAAGGGTTCCTTTTTTCCTTTTGAGTTGCGGAACCCTAAAAATTACTGTAAGTAGGTAAAGTCCCAATTATTTATTATCCTGAAAAACAAGTTTTAACTTTTGTACTTGAGTTTAAAGGACTTTAACAATAAGTTATAATTAATTCGTATTATTAGTAAAATATAATCATTAACATTGGTAAATACGTAACAAACAGGAAAACATAACATAATAAATGTCCATGAATGAAAAACATTATGGTTCTGGTCGGCGGACCTCCACTCAACTCCTATAGATAGGCCACATAGGCCTATAGATGCCAAAATAACATAACATACAATCACGCCTTTTTCCCGAAGGGGTAGGCATAGCTGTACCCAGGATTCAGTCCCATAGTAGGTACATCCACATTTCGCCAGTATGTTATTGGTCCCATGTAATAGGGGGCGAGGCTATTTCCATCTGCCGGGCACAGATCCAGACTCCAGGCAGTTATAAAAGATAATTCTTAATGGAAAAAAACAATGCTTAACACTGCCTGACTGGGGATCGAACCCTCGGCAGTCGAGCTTGCGCCCACTACGCCACCGAAACAGTTATGCCAATAACTACTCAGAAAATTACCGTGACGCAGTGGTAATGTGTGATACTACAAATAGACGAACGAACTTGGTCCGCCACCATACCATGTTCGATGGTCAGGCGCACCGTCCGACGAACATTGTTATTATTTCTTTGTACGGTGGTATGATCGCTTGCACATCAAAGCGGTTCGATCGTCTATAGGTAATTAGGTTTCGAATCCGAGAGCCCCTGGGTTAGAATCTGAAACTCTCCAAATACTATGGCAGTTCCATATGGGTTACGGCTACCGTGCTTCGGAAGTTACACGTGTCGCGTTGGTCCTGATCGCCGTCATAGACCATAAACCAAGATAGAGAATATAGAGTACATTGTCGTTAGGGCATGCCAGCGGCTTCGGATCTTCGGGCGCCATGAATACTCTTACACCATAGTAGGCCCACAGACCGATTCAACAAGAAGGCTTCTGTGTATGAGCCTCAACAGACTTGTGTATATTAATAATTAAATAAAATAACACTTTTTAATCGGTAATATATCACAAAAGTAGTAACCGAATAATCTTAAAATTAAATGTAAAACGACATTATCAACGTTACCACTCGAAAATGTTCCGCCATTCCAAATACATTACTTCAACCAAAAAGTTATTATTCGTTTGTTCATTTTTAATTGAGTACTATTATGACAACCTTTTTTCATCAAACTTCATAATTCTATTGGGAAATAAAAACTGCCAGAGTAGCTCTTATTATCGTAGCCAAAAACAGATATTACTGAAAATAATTTTTATTTTATCACTTTTTTATCTTTTGGCTGGCTACAAAAATATTAAATGAAAAATAGTTTAATGAAAAGACAGATTTTTGGTATAATTTTGGTCTTTTCGCCAGCATGCTGCTCATTTGTGGCCAGAGATGGACATTGAGTTTTAATATGTATCCGTTGATATTAGACCTACTTTAAAGTTTCGTAAAAAAAAGTGTAAAGAAGGCAATTAATAGCCGCAACAAAGTGTGTCTAAATATAGTAATAATCCGGCGCCTCGCCGCCGGTGACAGACAGACAAACGTGCTTGTTGATCGCCAGCTCTTGTTGCTAACAGCCGGTTTATTTATGGATTATTGACAGACTGTTCACTGTTACTTCTATGTAGGGAAAGGAAATAATTTATGATATATTGATATTGCGAGTAACTTTCGTGTAGACGGTAGACTGGTTGAGCTTTGACGCAATATTATATTTTGTATGGGATTACCTCTGTATATTTAAAAAAAATGTAGTACGCCTTTTAGTACAGGCGAGTGATCTAAAACTGGCAAATTGTGCCTAAGCTGACATTTACTAAACATTGGTAGGTACATCAAAATATGTTATTTGTTTAAATAGAAGAGATGCCCAAATAAATAATGCATTATATAACATAACCGGCTACCTTGATATAATTTTCAGAAGTTTTAATACACTTTATGCCTATACATAGGTACCTACTGATATTATTTAAATAAATTGGCATACTTCTAAAGGGTATATTGTAAATGTATATCAAATATCTACTTTTTCTATAGAACCAATTCAAATCCAAATTCGCGAAAAGCTGAAAAAATCTGCGGCTGCTCTTCCTTAATCACATAATGTATGAATTTTATTATTAAGGAAACTTTTCTATGAGAAACGTGTTCTTTTGCGATTTATTGATCGCAAAATTGTGCCCGATAGATGGCAATAGGCTCGGCCCCTATTATTTCATTCACACCACCGATCAAATGTGTTCTACTTTACTCTCCTCTCCCTGCACGGTTGTCTGGAAGAGAGCGCTTTTAGCGATAGGACCGCTAATTGTTACAATAGATATATACTATACTGTTGTTACTTTTTAGTTTTAAGATGTAATAATAAAGAGTTTATATATCCCAATCCCAATGGTCCCCGAACTAGGTAAACCTATATTTCGGGGGCCTTCTTCCGAAATGAACAATCTCTACATGGGATCAATAATAACATACTGGCGAAATGTGGGTGTACTATGGCACAAGTCCTGGGTACATATATACATATATATATGTACATGTAAGTCCTGGGTACCGGCTGAAAAAGGCGTGATTGTATGTTATTTATATTCTAAATCATGAGCACCATGGACCATGACACCTTAAGACGAGACTCATAATTTTTCTGTCTTTACAAATCCACAGTTGCCAAAAAACCGTATTATGTTATCCCAATAAAAGCGCACATGCGACAAAACACACACTGACTGTTACCCATTCTGTGACGATGTTTACGTTCATAATCCTACGTGATGAGACTTCTCAGAACCACTACCGCCTGTCGAGATCAACGATCTCTGCCCTCATGTCATAAATGAACAGGTACAGAAGACCAGATCTCTCAGAAAAGGCCATTTTATTATAGAGGTAAAACCGCTTGGAAAAGTATTTGATCGGATTTACAGTTATACAACGTATTACAAAAAGGTTTAGTAATACTTAAGGTGCATCTACCAATCGGACTTACAACTTACAAAAGAAACAATTGCAAAATTCGCAAATAAATTTCGACTTCCAATACCAAATGGTTCAGCTGATCGGCATTAGTATTACTACGAATAGACGATCGAATATGGTACGGCCGTACCACGGTACCAAGTTATAATAATAATATTGTTTGTCGGACAGTGCGCCACATGATCGAAAACGATCGAACATGGTATGGTGGCGAACCAAGTTCATTATAGAGAGATAAATCCAGAAGATTGATCGATGAACAATAACTTTATTAAGTCGGATTTTCAGTTTAACCTACCTTCTATATATATTTTAGCACGTGGCTGTAGAAAAACTGACAAATAATGCAAGATTTCAATAGAATAATTGTGTTGCTCTTTGGAGCGCGCGATCGCGGCTACAGTCCAGTGGTTTACTGTGAGATTCCCAGTCTTTTCGCTCACGGCATGGAATCTATCTTCTACACCTGTCCATTTTGTGTCACTGTTTTAATAAGGAGTATTTTTAACACTACTTACTATGTATTATGCAATCCAGTATCCAGGATAAGGTGATGGAAAAACAGCGGATGCTTAGATTGCATTAAAAAGTGATTCTGCAGGCGACTTCATGAATAATTTGCTAAGAACTTTGTCACAGACTTAATCCTACTAAAGTTCAAAGAACTATAATATCCTAGAATAATGCCGCGACTACGTTCTCGTAGTCATTTCGGAAATTCCTTCTTTGTTTCTAGTCTAGGTACCAACATTATAATATTGAAATTAATTTAAATTTCAAGCTTTTAGATTTTTCGATCGAAAGATTAGCTAGGCGTTAATGAGTGAGTGTGTCAGTCAGTGAGTTACTCAAGACTTTGATACTACCACAAAATAATAAGAATATTAAAAATGGCGACTCCTTTTTGTGAGGGTTATTTTCTTAGAGCCACGAACCAGAGAGCCACGATTTCGATTAAATTAACTAATTAGATTTTTTGCAATTTTTTCTTCTTGTACTGTCAACTAAAATAAGTGTATGAAACACTCGTTTATTTCATAAGTGGACTTAAGGACAAAAATATTTCTTGACTAATAATTATTATTTAACTAATAATTAATATTGTGATAAATAAATAACGCCTTGAATTACTTCTGCAGGTAAGTTTATAAATTAATATATATTATTAAAAATTTTACCACTGGTACTTTTGTTCATTCGTTATCCTGAACGGATTACCACAGGTATTACTCTAAAATATACCTATATTATAATATGGGCAGAGGACTTATGCAACTTACTATAATTTTACGGAAAAAATTTATATCGTTTAATAAAATCAAAATCGTGACTTTCCACGTTCCCGACAGCTCTATGAAACGAACCCTTTTGTAACATTATGTATCGTATAAAGGTTTACTATACAACTTTCATTTGGGTCTTGGGTTAACCAGCAGAAATCATACTTAATTCATCTTCGACATAGGTCAGCCAACGCTAAATCAATTCTGAGAACCAAAACCATCGTCAGATTGGTTAATTGGTAAGCGATGAGACGACTAAAGAACTCTATGAAGCTGGTTCCACGGCAACCTAAACTTTATTCTTTTTTATTGGAAGTTTAGAGTCGACGATCGTACATGGTATGGTCGTCCCACTGTTCTACTTAATCTGTACCCTGAACTTGGTTCGCCACCGTAACACGTTCAATCGTCTGGCGCACTGTCCGGTGAATATTATTATAATAACTTGTAGATTATGTACTGTAAGTCGCTTGCACATCAAAGCGGTTCGATCGTGTGCCGTGAAGTGAACACTGTACTGAACGGTACGGTAGTACAGTGGTACGGCCGTACCATCAATGGCAGCGACATGCGCCCGCGCTTTGAATTGACGAATCCACGTCGCCGACCAAAAAGCAAAGGTGGCTTAGATGTGTAGAAGTCTTTATAGGTACGTACCATCTGCAAATTTGCCTTGGGTTATGGTCTATAGCCTGCTATATAGTTATTTAACCTGCATCTATTGTTGAGTCAGTGTGTGGCTAATCTTGGTGTCATAGTTTCAAGTCGCGCGAAAACCTCGATGTGACTATTTTGTACCGTTTCCAACGTGACATGTGCCTTCCGAAGCATAGATGCGTCCAATTAATATGGTCACACAAATGGTCACCCATCCAATTAAGAATCGCTTGGACGTTGCTCAAACTTGTACTGCTGTCAGCTATTTGTTTCTGCAGCAGTTTAGCCTAAAATCAAAACTCGCAGAATTTGGCTATAAAATCGATTGAAATCTTTAAACTTACTATAACCGTAGAGATAATAATAAATATATATTTCACGAAGATTTGTATAACAATACATAGGCTCTTGAGAAGTACTAAACAGTAAATTTTCATAACCGGCATGAAATATAGAACCCCAAACCGCTCGAATCTATCCCTCGGTTATGATAACTCTTAACATAAATAAAAAGATATGGCCTGAAAAGCTATACAAATAACACTTTGGACAGAACAAAAATATAATTTATTATACTATAAAATATAAAGAATAATAAAATACTTTTTTTTGGAAAGGACTAACAGTTCTGTCGGGGATTTTCATTAGCTACAAAATAGGTACCCTGTATCATTCTAAGATCTAGATTATTCCATAAAAACCAACTTAATCAGGGTGAAGATTATACGTACATTGTACATAGGTACATCTACATATCTAGGTATAATACAAATAGTAGAATTTGTATGTGGAAAATAAAGGAATTTATCTCAATGAATACAAAATCTAACCACTTTATCTAAATAATAAATAAAAATAATAATATGGGACAACTTACACACACGGTCATCTGGTCCCAAACTAGGCCAACAGCCTGTACTAAGGTATTTAACCAGATGACTGATATACATACTTATATAAGATTATAACACACCCAGACACAGATCAAACGGACATGTTCATGCACACAAATGTATGGAGCTGGCTGAGGAACGAACCCGGGGCCCTCGGCACAGAAAGCAGAGTTACTATTACTACCATCAGAGCCAACGAGGCTGTTGTGGTAATCTATGGTAATTAAGCAACTTATAAATAAGACATCGAAAGAGAAACTATTAACGCCCACTCTCCGGACAATTAGTGTTAAAATATGAGGAGAAAACAGTAAAGGTTAAAAAGTCAACAAGTTAAGGTCTTCGCACACTATATCAACTCCACGCCACTGCGGCAGCAACTCTACTCACACTTTCGATGAGTAGTCAACTAGTTGATCCGCCCAATGGTCACTAATGGACAACGCGGTGTCAACGAGTCAACCAGTAGGCAATGCGTATTCAACAAAGTCAACTCGACTCTCGGCACGGGGTGGACGGATGGGATGGCAAATGGTCGCCCGTCACGCGTCAGGCGCAAGCGCATAGTCGCCGCAGGGACGATGTGTGGTCAACGCGTGACAAACGTGTCGGATTTGACTTTAGTGTACGATGCGTAGACCACACGTCGTACATTGCTTTAATACCAATTTTTTTAAATTAAACCTAGAAAATATGACATAGGGCTTAAATTTCAATATTTGGCATAGAATCGAGTCGCCGTTGAGTTGTTATAATGTGCGAAGGCCTTTATTCGGCGAGGCGTGTCTACAAATTCTTCAACCGTCCTCCACATACTTTATGGGGCACTCGAGAATTTCGTCATTTTCACAAGTAAACAATATCAATATACAAACAAAAAGATACCTTAGTCCGAGTAACTAAGGCTTACGTTACAATGTCGGAGACGTGACGAAGTAACATGCATACTGATCCTGATGTGACGAACGAGAAATTGTATTTTAGAGAATTGGTGGTTAATTAGGGCAAGGTACGTCGTTGTGTAATAGCAACAGCTGTTATTGTGCAATAAGCTTTACTCCAGTAAGGAACTAGTCTCGATTGCTAACAGCTTTCGTGTTTAGTTTATTTGGAACACAATGGTCCATATTGTGAACCAGTTGGAAGTTGGAACCCGACTTCAAGATTCAAACCATCTGAGCACTACTTTGGACTTCCTTATTATTGTAGTGACATACTCACAGCGTAATTATTATTATACGATTGAAAACGTGTCGTATCTTACCTGAAACAAAATAAAGCATGACATAAGAAAATGGTTAAGTGTATTATTAAAAACACGAGCTATCTTAGACAGATGAGGTAAAACAAAGTGTATAAATCATTAGTATTCGCTCTAGTATAATTATAAAAAACGGTGAGAAAAGCGTATATAATTATATACCTTAACACAACATTCGGCCATAGTTTACGCCGGTGACAGAGATCAGAGCATTGGTACACTAGACTTGACGACTTGAGGTAGTCATGTTGCTAGGACGATAATGGATACAAAGTCTATGCTCAGTATTTCCCATGGCCACATTTCATTTCCCACCTGCTTATATCAAAGCTGTATGTCGTGGTAGTACGCATTTTTCCATAATTAATAAGGCAATCTAAATATTTTGTCGTACTAATGCAGTGGGCAGTGGGAGAACAAATCGTCGTCCAATTGTTATGCGACATCTACACCCAACCAAAAATAACGATAACGAATATTGTCATATTTTCGCACGGCACTACCGCCTGGGGCGTTGTGCCACGCTGAGGTTGGCACCAGGTTAAAGGCTGCTGTACACGTTCGCGAGGATAGCTTCGACCAGTCAATCCACCCAATGAACGAATGTAGAACTTATTTAGCAATTAGCCTTCTTCTCTAATTTCTCGCTCATTCTTCTTGAACCCTCCGTAAGTTCATATTTTGACTTAAGTGCAAATAGCCCCTATTTGCACAAAACTTTGGCTTTGATCACCGAGAGATGCCAGTCTATGCGAAGTGGTCGTATTTAATGTGCACAGTGCCTTAAAGTTGTAATTTACCGGCACTATATTGCCGACACGTGTGAATTTCTGCAGATGCGAGACATTTAGGACATTCACCTGATGGTCGGTGCCACACCTCTCACGTATATTTGTAGATTTATAGCCGTCTAGAAAGTAGGCTTAACCTATGAACTCTTAAACCGTGGTGAAAGATGAGTAGCTCCTTAAAATGACAGAATCTTTTGCCGCACATTTTGACAAATCTACAAGCTGACCTAGTTTTTGGTAGCTAACTTTTCAAGCAAAGGTTTCGAAGCTATGAACGTGAACTATACATATGTGCAGTAGCGTCGCTACTCAAATTATTAAACATACAGACGATAGATTGGCGTGTTTGGAAGGCTGCAGCATAAGAAGTGACATTTTCGCACGGTGTCTAGTGGTGGCAGGCACGAATGGCCAAGGTCACGGCACCACATCACTACACAACTGGCAACGTGGATATTTCATCCAATAGAATTATCCATTACATAACGACTCCCACATGGTGTCATTGGATTTGTAAACAAAGACTAAGCGTAATACAGCATGGGACAAAAAGTGTAAATTGCAGAATCAATTTTACGGGTATTCTACAACATAATATTGCGATTTGGTTTCAAATTCCGCATTACCTATATTAACTGTAACTTAAGCCCCGGTAGATGATCTAGAGAAGTAATCAAAACAATATGGAAAGATAGTAGTACTACAGGCTAAACGCTTAACCGAATCATTATTTTAATTTAGCGAATGTAAACTTTAACAGATTCTAAAATATTTGTCTCGAGTCACGGAGAACCAGTTACAAAATGCAGTTTATTACAAACATTTGCAATACCTAGCTAGGCGGCACTTTTGAGATGCAAAACATACTTGTATGCAAAACCGGTATCAAGCATCTGTTAGCAGTTTGCTAATAAATGTGAATACAGTTTTCGGTTAGGGTAACGACCAACAACGGTGTTAAAAGGTTGAAGTCACCGTGACGTGTGCTATTCGCACTTCGCACCTAGTCATGTAATCGTTGCTTAAACTGTTCCTCCTATTTTACAAGCTTTTATTTTATGTTGACAACGATAACAATTATTGTTTATAGTTTATACTATGATGCGATTCGAGAATAAGAGATTTCCTGTTATAGTATTTCTAATCAACGGGATATCCTAAACTTCCGTAGGTAATTTCAGATATTACTGGGTTTTTACAAATTACTAAGTTCGATTTGTCGGCTAAAACGTCATCGTTGTCATTTCCAAATTTTATCAAAAAAATTTCTCTTGATTCTGTATTGAGGAATTTTCTCTTGTTTTCTAGTACCTACCATAGCACTAGGTAGGTATATACTATATACCCTTACCTTACCATCAAAATTTGTTGATAGCAATATTATAATTAATATAATATAATATATTATTATGGGACAACTTCCACACACGGTCATCTGGTCCCAAACTAGGCAGAGCCTGTACTATGGTAACCAGAGGACAGATATACATTCTTATATATCCTTATAACACTTATAATTCTTTGGACTATCAATTTATCATGATGTGGATGTGAATATTGCATAATATGTGATACGGTTATTCCACAATTATGAAAAATTGATTAAATATTGCATTTGAAAAGATTGCTTCGGCGGCGTAGTTGTGACAAGCTCTACTGCCGATCATGAAGTGCCGAGTTCGTTCTTCAGGTCAGGCAGAGTCATTGGACTTTTATAATCAGCAATTAACTGAAAAACAGCCTTGAACTTGAGTCGTGAACTGTTCCCGGTATATGGCAATAGGCTCGCCCCCTAATGCATGGAACCAAAATATAACTGGCGAAGTGTGGGTATACCTACTAAGGGTCCTGGGTATACCTACTATGGGTCCTGGGTACTCCTGCCTACCCCTTCGGGAAAAGGCGCGATATTATGTGTATGCATTTGAAAAGTATGCCTTCGTCACCAAGGTACCGCAATAGACCCACCGAGCCTAACAGAAAGTGATATCTACCATAGTGATTCACGTCACATACAAGATGCAAACAGCTTTCTGTATGACTCACGCCGCCAATAGGCCGCACTGCCGAATATTTTGACCAATTAGGGACCTATTATGACGACCCCGATTATCATTGTATAATTTTTATTTGGCTACGGTATTTTTTTTACGGTATTTTTTGGTATTTTTTTAACTATTCGCCAGTTATTTTTTTTGTCAGTCCCATGCAAAGGTTACTAAAGTTACTATTTACGTGTATAATTTTATGCTATGGAAGTTGTTTCCATGTACGATCTTCTGCTGACACGTGGAGTCTGAAATATAGGCAAGTCGAATACTGCTATTTATATGTAATAAGGTACTCTATTCGATGTAAAATACTCGACAATTTTCCTATTATGTACGTTTGTCATTTTATCACCCTGAGACGCTAAACCTGTCAATTGCCACTAAGCTATGTAGCGCCACCGGACAAGCTCAGGGTTTAATTTATGAAATAAAGCCCAGTTCCCACACTGTCAATGTACTTGCTTTAATTTAAATCCCTTTCGTAATAACCGAGCTTGGTGCCATAATTTGCTCATACATATTCATCAAAACACGGATTGTAATCGGATTACTGCCCTCGCGTCGCCGTCGCGGAGCAAGGCACATGTGTGGCTGTTTTGTATCTTAAATTAGAATTAACTACGATTTGTCCAATTTGAAAGTTTTTGGAAGACCTCGTCTGGGCAGAGCTGCTGGCATTTAATGATAAATAACTCTTGTGATATTAGACACATTAGATTACGAATATCTTCTCAGAAGTGGCCCTATATGAATTAGATGAATTTTTGCGTTTTTTGCGCCTTTAGACATTTATCTAAAGCGATGTTAACATAACATAACGCCTTTTTCTCAGTTGGGCAGAAGACCCATTCTTAAAGTAGTAGAGCTATGTTGTCTATGTGTAAACTCTGTAAACCCCCCAATAGGATTGGACTTCTTGAGGCGAGATGATGATGATAATGAGAGCTATGATTCAAATTGTAAATCTGCAACTCTCTTTCCAGTGCCAGGCAGTATTTGTTACGTCTGTAATTTCAATATTTCAGGCTCAACCAAAAGAACCTGGGCTATAATTCTTATTTATTTCTTCCTATTTTTATTCGTAGATGGCAGTATTGGCCAATATTGAGTAAATCTCACAGGGGCAAGCACGCCAGTGTCCGTCCGGTGTTTCGTGGCGGATCTCGAAGCGGATTTGACCGATACGTCTTTGCGTAATGGACTCGTCTCGACTCTCATATATTGCTCCCGGACCTATTATTGCAAAATGTTTGTAGAATGTTTATTTTATGCAACTTTAAAGTTAAATAACAGCGGACGCAAAATGTTTATAAGTGTTACAGAAACCATTCTCTGTTAAACCTGTGTTTGACGAAGAATAAAGAAGTAAGGAAAGAAGAAACTATCCATCCATAGGAGATAATGTACCCATAGGAGCTATATCCACTTTGTCAGTTGGACATATGACATTACATGAATGAAATTAAAAGGTTTGAATGGATATGTATGGACTATGGATGTTTTTTACTTCTTAACCAACGGCAAAAATACTGAAAAGTTTGGGCTCTATCACAGGGCGCAGCTAATTAAATTTGTATTATTTAGTGCCCTACGCACGCCAAGTTGCATGTGCCTGGCGTAATTTGGGTGTGGGGGAATCAATAGGGAAGCATAAAGCATATGGATTGCAGAAGCTTTTTATAGAAAGTATCGAAAACTGGACAATCGAACCAGAAAAATTGTTTCCTGAAATCATTTTACATTTCAAACATTAAAGAAAACCTTTCTCGTGAAAAGATAAATTATCATGAGTACGTTTTCCACGCAACAGAGCGAAGCTAATTGCCTCAAAAGATTAGCACGGACTTACATTACACCCATGAACGGATTTACGTCATGCGGGTTAACTTGTAAACTGTGACTACCATAAAAATAAACCTACATTGGATTTTATTGGGCTTTTCACGTTAACGTATCTATCCTTTTTGTTCTCAATGATGGAGAGTTATATGCAAATTAGCACTTCTATAAAGAGGTACAAAAGGCTTCTGCGTATTACTTACAAACTTTAGGTTAGCTGGAGGGCACTACATCGTTGAGGGTCACTTTAATAACTAGTATGTCTATTCAGTTTGTTGCTATAATACAAACCGAATATAGATTTCTGATACGAGAAAATCTAGTCTTATATAATTTCTAGCAGTTAGGTACTAAGAAATATAGGTAAGAGGCGGTAGTAGGTTCATCTTGGAACCATCACGTCGCACAATCTGAAAAATCCGATTTGGATAAAACCAAATCAAATAGGTGTGTACGCGGGGAAACCCATTTTGTTTGAGTAAACTATATATTAAATTTTGTTTAAATTTATTAACTGTACCTGCTGAACCCACAATAGTTGGCATAGTAAACAGTTCACACAGGTTGAACACAGTCAATGCCTGCAGTAAATCGTAGTTACGCAGCAGAATGACCGCAGGGCGCGCCGTAAACAAAGTTAATTGTGAACCAAGCCATGAAGTAAACACGCCAAGAATTACGCCTCGGTAAACCTTATCGCGAGGTTTACGAGAGAAAGTTATCCAGACTGACCTAATGGTTTAACTTATCTATGTGGCACAAAAGGCTATTGAATGACAGGTAATGGACAGGCTAAATAGCTGGACAGTTTGTCAATGTAAGAAATCCGGCTTGGTAATTTGACTCCATCGAATATAACTTGAAGGTAGCTAAAATTTTAACTTTATTATGTTATTCCTCAATTTTTTGTAAGTTAGAGGGCTCTGACTGTGGGCCTTATCAGCAGGCTCAAAATAGCCCAACGAGCTATGGAGATCCGTAGACGAACGAAATTTATCGACATCGCCCAGCGGATTAGTAAGTTGAAGTGGCAATGGGCAGGGCACATAGCACGTAGAAATGATGGCCGATCGGGCTGCAAAGTTCTCGAATGGAGACCACGGACCGGCAAGCGCAGCGTAGGACGTCCACAAGGTGGACAGACGATCTGATAAAGACGGCGGGAACACGCTGGAGGCGGGCCGCTTACAACCGGACTGGATGGAAATCTATTGGGGAGGCCTATGTTCAGCAGTGGACGTCCTATGGCTGAGATGATGATGATGATTTTATTTCTAAGAAGTGTTACGTTTGTATAGACGCTGATGCGACGGACAATATATTACTACGATTATGAAGTACATTCTGGCGAGATTCACTCCTGTTAAAAAAGAAATGGCTGAAGAAATCTCGGGACACATCACTGAAATAGGCTACTTGACAACGTTAAAAATATACATCAAATGGTGGTCATCATATAAGATAATAGCGTAAAACAGCATATTTCACTTCAATTTTAAATAAAAAATGTACGATTTTAGCAAAATTCACAACCATGTGACGTCACGTGAGTGTCTGAAAAAGCACTAGCCATGACAAGGTCTTTTTTTTCTATTTCGTTCTATTATTTATTTTGAACATTTAATGCGGTAAGTCGTTATTAAGGATCGAGAAACCTTGAACATACGTCGTGGAAGTAACATTACTTGGTACCAATTTAATTATAAATAGAGGTTGCTTCAAACTTTGCGATTCTGACGTATATTCCTAGTGTTTATCATTATAAATAGCATATATTTAGAGATCAATGGATAAGGAAAACGATTAACGTCTTGTCTGCAAATAATTATCCGTAGAAACACACTTATCAAGGGCCGTGGGAAAACGCGATCATTCTCGATATTTCTATGTTTTTTCTACGAATTACGTACGTCATAGTCAGACGAGAATAATTAATTGTTATGGAGGTTTCAATGTCATTGACTATTTTTTAATATTATTTTCAAGGTATTTTATGGTTCAATAGTCAAGAGTAACCAGAGATACATCTATGGGCAAAGTTTCTTCGATTGTCTTGTGTGCGAGTTACAAAGAACGCAAGACATATACGCACACATGCAAAACTATTAGACGTCACTATTCCATTTTTCAATTCTTAAAGCAGTGATCACACGTAACGAGTAAATTAGCTAGACAGTGTGCTAGACCAAGTCCTCGCTTCGAGTAAACATATCTGCTACTTTGTATCCGAGTAACTAGATAAATATATTATTATCATGAAATACAGGGCAAAGTGAGAGTTATAGATCTCTTCAAGCTTTGGAATTCTGCCCAGACATTGACATTGGCTTTAAGAGCTTGTTACCGTTATGAAGTATGGATTTAGATGTTTTATATAAACAGTCATAATTAAAATAAATTAACTTCAGTCAAATAATCCGGCCCTTGCCGTTTCCGATGCTAAGGTGCCCATAACGCTCGCCGCATTTCCGCGTTGAATAGCTATGGATTAACTAATAAATGATAGCATAATAGATGCAGTGTTATATTGAATACAAACTACAAACATTTAATGAATACATTTTTGCATTATCGTAGTCGCTTCCTCGAAAACGTAGAATGTTGGCGACGTGTCGCGACGTTGTTATGCAAACCGATTACAAATAAACCTAGTTTTATTGTTCTCAATATAGTTAATTCAATGCTTTGAATTAAATTATGGGTAATTTAAATGTCTTACTCATAAACAATCTTCTGCTTTTCAAGTCGAAATAGCTATATAATGTTATTTTGTATTGTTTTGGTATGCTTTGAAAAGGTCCTCAATAGTATCTGCTATAGGACAGTTGGGAAACTGCAAAATGGTTACCATTGACTGGACAACCGCCATCATAACCAATATAGGTGGAATATTGGATTGGATCCCACTTCTGATGTTCAGTGATAAGCCGTAGTGTAAGAGTATATTTAGTGGGTATCTAGATCGCTCACAGCCCTCCGACATCGTCTGTGACTTGTCACTGGTTATTTATTTATACTTGCCTTCCTAAACAGAGTTTACACACACAGACTCGGTGGCGTAGTGGTCGAAAGCTCTACTCTGCCGATCACGAGGTCCCGGTTCAGGTAAAAGATGTTATTGGATTCGTCCGTCAGGAATTCTCTCAATGACAGCCTGGAATCTGGAATTGTGGCCGGTTGATAGTAATAAGCTCGCACTCAATTACATGGGACTTAAACATATAACTGGCGAAATATGCGTGGTGCCTACTAAGTGAGTTTACCTCTGCCTTACCCTCAGGGGAGAAAGGCGTAATATTATGTTATGTTAAACACAGTTTGATGTACAAAACAGGGACACATGTGGTATCATGTGAAATGCTCCTTCAGATCGATTTGACACCTTTCGATGTTACAATAACACGATCACGATGATGTGTGTCAACAGCGGCGCGTGCGCAAGACATAAACGACGTCTCGTGTGACACTGTTTCATACACGTTTTATTATTCTACAGTGGCACCGGCCAGGTGAAATAACATTCTTGGAATTGATTTTACGTTTGCCAAATCTTGTTGGTTTTAAGGCAAGAACTTGAAGGAGTAACGTTGCCTATTTAAACTTTCATTCGAATTTAAACTGGTCTAGT
Source organism: Hemistola chrysoprasaria (assembly GCA_947063395.1). Taxonomy (NCBI): domain Eukaryota; kingdom Metazoa; phylum Arthropoda; class Insecta; order Lepidoptera; family Geometridae; genus Hemistola; species Hemistola chrysoprasaria. The sequence goes on from OX346723.1 coordinate 1,494,867, forward strand.
CTAGAGGATCAACATACAACTAGGCAATTTAGATTCGACGAACAAGTAACGGGGCACCTCTGCATTGCAGTCAGCGAACACCACATCAATAACAAGGCGGGCTAGATCCCTTATTCATGTCTATCTCCCCACCAAAACTTTCAGATTTGATACGTCATTAATCATCTATTGTTTATGGTGAAACCATATTGACGGTATTGATAAATGATTCGAAAAAGTACACTGAGGCAGATTTAATCTTAATAATATGAAAAAGATGTAGCTTTGACAACGATTTAACTGTACAGTTGAAATTCATATGATGTGTTATTCCACGACTTAACTAAGTTACTTTAAAAAAAATTTCATGCAAATCAAAAAAAAAAAAAAATTAATTCTTTTGCCGTAGAGGAGAAACAAACGACAAGACCAACCAACATCCAAACTTTTATAATGGGATGTGAAACTTACTCCCTTTGTAAAAAAATCTTGGTACAATAAAAATATACAGAAAATATACTAATAAGGGAGACGTGATTCTTGTCATCTTTGTTTAATGCACCATTGACACTAGTGAATTGGCAAAAACATTACACCATTTTCCTAAAGAAATAGGCAATGGTGTGGCCTGGACACAGTCCTATAGTAGGTACTCCATTTTGAAGTCCTATGTATTAGGGGACGAGCCTTTTGCCGTTTACCGAGCACAGTTGAAAGCTGTCATTGAGAAAATTTGGAAAATCCAATGACACTTTGTGCCTAACCTATAGGGATCAAACCCTGCACCTCATGATCGGGAGTAGGGCTTGCGACCTCTACGCCGCCGCGCGGTGGCAGTCACGGCATGTCGAGGCATGGATCAGCATATCCATTAGCCATGTTTTAAATCGAGCTCGATACAATTCCACTGATAAGTAAAACACAGCAGACATTGGCATTTGAAACAGCAGCTGCAGGAATGTTTTAATGCGTTCTAGCGACTATCTAATCAGGAATCTCCGGGTGTTCCGGCCCTCGCGATACTTGCATGTTGTTAATTATATTTTAGCTTTATTATGGTAAATAATAAATAAGGGTTTCATTTGTTTTTAGCACAGTGTGTGTTCGTTTTGACTAATAAACATTGTCTATACTGAAACATGGGTACCGCCGGCTGCTCCCCAATCAAGATATGTACAGGGCAGTCGTTAGGTTGGTCATGTCGGAGGACTGATGAATCTCTTAACAAAATGGCTCGTCCTTTTAACCCATATGAATTGACTCGAGCAGTGTACTTGGGGCAATAACCAGTTGTGTTAGAAATTAAAATTATTATTATGGGTAGCCAAAGTCCATTTAGTATATAGCTATTGAAATAAGACATGTAAACTTATAAAGGTAATGGATTCTACGTTGATAAACTGAAGATTTCTTCTACAATTCGATAACTTTAAGGAGTATGAAGACAAAAGCAATTGGGATTTAATATAATTTAATATATTATCTAAAATGAAAAATAAAGTCAAGAAAGAAATGATAAAAGTTGGGCTTTGAATTTCTCACGATGAAACGAAAGTCTGTATGACTGACTGGTCACTGCACCTAGTTTTCTTTTAACAGGCGGATTTGCCCAATAAGGCAATTAATGGAACCTTCGGGCTTGCCGGCAACTTAATAGAATTAATCGGTGAAAACAACCAATAGGTACATGTTTGATATGGCTATGGAATGTGCATTTCAACATACAGAGGACAGTTGAGTGGCGTTTTTCCATATTAATTTATAATCGGTGGAAACAGGGGAATACAAAACATGTCTAATTCCTAGGTTCTAGTATTATGTCCTCTTAAGTTTTTTTATGTCCGCAGTTACTTACTCTGCCGTTTTGGAGTAGCTGCTAGCAAGATTTGAACGATCCCGAATAGAGTAGACAACTATAGTGCTGTATTAAGTACATCTGGGTATTAGGTACTACGTCGCGAGGGTGGTTGGTCTTGGTTATCATTGGAAATAGCATATCAAGATATATCTTCATAGGAGACGGCAATGTCAAATCGGAGGCCTTCGGGAGACCTCACAGTTGACCACAACCCAATTCATCGATGCTGTATGCAGAAATTTAACATTAACTAAAGCTTAACCGACCCTTATATATTGGGTTATTATATTATACCAGTATTACACGTTGCACCATTTAACAGGAAAGCCTCTTAACAGTTTGACACAATCCTATGGAAAATTGATCAAATCGATGTTTTGTATTCCCCTGTTTCTTCCGAATATAGTAGGTAGATGGTACACGTATAAATATGAAGTAAACTATGTCCCCATCATTTAATTTTTTTATTATAAACTTATTTTTTTGTAGAGAATGTCTAATCACGAGAGTAAAACTGATATTTTTAAGAAGTTCACTATGAAAATATGTACTTTAGTTTATAGAAAGAGAAACTAAAATTACAGGGAGATAGTTAACTATAAAAATATCAGGATATAGATTTATGGAATTAACAGAGGAGACAGGGGAATACAATATATTAATACAAAACATCAATTTGGTAAAATTTTCTAAGGATTGCGTCAACTTTCTTGTAGCTAGGACACGCTGTTGAGCAAATGTCTAAATGACGTCAATAATAACGTGTACATTAACGTGCAACGCGTAATACTGGTTTAACCAGAGTTATAAGGCTCTTTTAAGATTTAGTTAATGTTGTAGTTGTTGTTCGTGCAACTCAGTCTTGGATTGATAATTATTAATTAGACAACATTTTAAAATTACGGTGCATTATATTCGAGTAAATTTTCCATCATAACGTAGAAATATAATAGTCACAATATGCAGATAAGCGGGTGCTCATAGAATTTAGATTTTACCTGTTTTTGCGAACCGCAAGCGAGTTCAAAGACCGACTGTCTACATTATAAGAATATACACATACAGGTAAATAGGTACATATATGTAACCGAACACGAAATAACAGAAAACAAAAATAACATCGGCATTCGGTATGCCACATTACAAAACCGTCCGAAAAAGGAGAAATCGTTTTTTAATTGTGCCCAAGGAGGGACGGCCAATCATTAGTGCCCAGAAAGGTAAGGAAGGGTGATAATCATGTATCATTTAAGTAAGAATTCGATGACAGTAATCATGAGTGATTTTTGCGTCCAAAAAACGTGATTAATTTGACTGGTGTTTGGTTTTCCATCAGCAGGGCTATTGGCGTTCTTCATAATCACCAGTCGCTATCAAGCTTATGTCTTTATGTTCTGTGGTTTGAGTTAGTTACAAAGACGCTTTACCTTTCTAACAAGACTTTACTGTCAAATTTGGAGGAGAGAAAAGGAAAAGGATAGACACTGCGATGGTTCTCACTCGGGACCGACAGTGTACAGTCTACTTAGGAACTCGCATCTTCCGCACCAATCCGCGTGACGTGGCACTCTACCAATTGAGCTACCGTGGATTGGTGCCGAAGGTGCGGGTTAAGTAAAAAAATAAAATTCTTCCCGTATATTGTATTTCAAGCGAATAGAGCGCTGAGTTTATAAATTTATATAAAATAAAATAATATACTATTATTTGGTATTCCGTAATAATCCGTAACATTCTGGTGTTCCTAGATTCCTGGTAAATTTCCATTAGGTCTCGCGCGCATCCATGTTTCGACATATTATTGTTTAGGTCAGTTGTAGGTAAATAAACATAATAAGTGTACATACTTAAGAAACAGCACCTCTTCTTTCTCCATTAGATCCGTGGCAAGGATCAGTATCACCATCTAGCTGTATACCGTTCATACAAAGGGTTCTCAAGAGTCTAATCAACTGACTGACCTCTGTAACAGTAATTACCATTGATTTTTGATGGGTTACAGTTTAAAAAGCATCTGACTTCCCCCGAAACCTCAAGAGTTACGAAAGAGCTGTATATCTAATGTTTATGGCATACGGATACGGAAGACGTTAGTGTGCGGATGTTAGAGCGCTAATAAGGCGATACTGATGAATAACTGATGTCTGTGTTCTTTTCCGACGCAAACAAACACCCAAAATCACTGGTAAGTACAGAAAAAGCTCGACTGTCATCAGATCATGAGGTTCCGAGTTCGATGCCCAGGTTAAGCAGTGTTATTGGATTTTTCATTATGAATTTTCTCTATGACAGCATGGAGTCTGGAACTGTGCCCTGTATGGGCCATAGGCTCGTCCCCTATTACATGGGTCCAATAATATACCTACTGGCGAAATGCGGGTAAACCGACTGCGCGCATAACTTTATGATCTATGTATAAAGTTAGTCGTTTTGGCTGCACAATGCAAATATTATAATCAGCAAATTCGTGGTATGACCGTACTGATCGTCTCAGTACGGTCATACCACGAACCTGGTTCGCCACCATTCCATGCTCAATCGTGTTGGCCACTGTTCGGTGAACGTTATTATTATTGCTTGGTACGGTGGTACGGTCGCTTGCACAACAAAGGGGTTCGATCGTGTGGCGTGAACACCGTACCGAACGGCACGGTGGTGCGGCCGAACTATGTTAGATCGTCCATTCGTAGAAGTAATATAGGTGTCGTGCGTACCTACTGCTTGCATCTAGCGTGTTTCAACATCATCATCATCATCATCTCAGCCATAGGACGTCCACTGCTGAACATAGGCCTCCCCCTTAGATTTCCATCCTGTCTGGTTGTAAGCGGCCTGCATCCAGCGTGTTAATGCTGTCTTTATTAGATCATCTGTCCACCGTGTGGGACGTCCTACGCTTTTTTTAACAGTGTTAGTAATCTGCAACCTTAGCACCCAGAACAGAAATACTAAGAATGTGATGAAAATGGAAACGGTAAGTCGTATTCAGGATCGTAGTTAGATGGAGAGAAATTGGAAATAGTCTGCCTACCCCAACGGGAACATGGCATGACTATATTATGTCGATATACTTGTCAAGCTAAAAGTAGGAGACCATCCAAAATTCTGGGGAAAACAAAGTCCTTTATCTGAGTTCTCAATGGCTCCAATATATAATATATCCAATATAATACAGTACTGCGGAAGACATCAGCACAGGCCGGATGCTTTCAGTCGATTGGGCGTAAAAGGGTTAGCACCCCATTCTAAGGGAGATCCAAACGGGGGGCACAGGAAGGATATTGGAATATTGCAACCTTTTCTACGTAGGTTTAACATAGGGGGTAACATATCGATCATTTGAAGTCTATGACTAGTCAGCCTTTTAGAGCTTACAGTTTAATATTTAAATTATCGATAATGATATAATCGTTTCAATTTTACTCTGACTGCCTCGGTGGCGTACAGGGCGCATGCTCGACTGCCAATCAAGAGGTCCCGGGTTCGATCCCCAGGTCAGGCAGTGTTAAATACTGGATTTTTCCATTAGGAATTATCTCAATAACTGCCTGGAGTCTGGAACTGTGCCCGGTAGATGGCAATAGGATCGCCCCCTATTACATGGGACCAATAACATACTGGCGAAATGTGGGTGTATCTACTGTGGGACTGAGTCCTGGGTACACCTTTTCCTACCCCTTCGGGAAAAAGGCGTGAATGTATGTTATGTTATGTTTCAATTTTACTCGGTAAAATAATGAACGCGTGAACTTGATCGGTAACAAAAGTAGCGAAGAAAAGATGGGCTTTTTGAAACGTTTTTGATATCATATTAAGAAACATGCGTGATATATATAATGCGCACATTATATCGCATTATATATCAACATTCTATTCTCATAAAGGCTTATTACACTACACTAAATTTAAATAAGGGGGGTCCTTATTAATGGAGCCCTAACTAAACGGCTATACTATTTTTCTGTCTTACTGTTCTTACACCACACTTGAAAGGCTCGGAGATCCTGATTCAGTTTAAATAATAATAATATAATATGGGACAACTTCCACATACGGTCATCTGGTCTAAAACTAGGCAGAGCCTGTACTATGGTAGCCAGATGACTGATATACATACTTATATAAGCTTATAACATCCAGACACAGATCAAACAGACATGCTCAGGCGCACAAATGTATGACCTGGCCGGGGATCGAACCCGGGATCTGCGGCTCAGAAGGCAGGGACATTACCGGCTGAGCCAGCCGGCCAGTCAAAGTGTAGGTGTAATAAGCATTTTAGAACTAGGTTGAATTTCGCGGTTATCTTTCCCACTCTAGCATTATCTTCATACCTACAGGTATGTGATAGCACTGTTGTCAGCTAATTAAAGCGCTTTTTTCATTGTGAAAATGGACAGGAAAATTAAAACATAACAAACATGTCAGATCTATTAGCTTGTATAGTCGATGGTGTAATATTAAACGGTGCGTATTTTGCACCTGTAGCATACAAACTATTATCTAATCTGTGGCAGCAACGGAAAGGTTAGTGACCTTGTCTAAATATAAGTAAATATGTTTTTGCAATTCATTTTGAAGACTAGATTTGAACGTGTTTACTAGGATATGTTACATGTAAAATGTTAATTGTAATGGTAGGCCTCTTTTGCAGGGGGTCGCTTGGGGAAGTACCACACCTTTGCCAGTTATTCATCCGCCAAGCAGTAATATGCAAATATTACTGTGTTCCGGTCTGAAGGGCAATGTTACCAGCGAAATTACTAGGCTTGACGAGATTCAACAACTCATATCTCAGGGTGAAAGGCGCAGTGCAGTGCCGCGCAGAATTTTGAATTTTAAAACACTGGGTGGCACTGTCTGATATGAGCAATAATCATGATGCTTACCAACAGGCACCTATTTTGCTCGTCCTGTCACTCAAGATCATAAAAAAAAGGTAAGTTAGGTATAGACAGGCCTGGGACACTCCGCATTAGAGTTATGAAGCTACAACCAGCTGAAGCGTCCGTCTTGACGGGAAACTTTCTATGGGCTAGACACAGAGAGATACGCGACAGAAAGAGAGGCAGCTTGTAGATTAATATAACGATAATTAGGCGCTGTGCTACCTGAATTGCACTTTATTGCGTCGTAGCTAGAGTCGCTATAATTTAAACGATTATGAGGAGTGACCGTTTTGTCCCTTAGTATTTTGTGGTATAGACTGTGGTATAGATAAAATACAGGTATATACACTAACAGAAAACTGCGCATATGTCTGAAACATGTAAATTAAACAAAGAGGTAGAAGGATTATACCAACCACACTTCCGACAATAGGCGTGACCCACTTAATATCATAACGCTTTGTCAATAGATTATATGAGTAACTACCTATAAGAACCATAGAGGTACCTATTTTTATGTGCCTACTAGCTGTGCCCCGCAGTTTCACCCGCGCAGTCTTCGTTAGCATGGAAATATCGGGATAATAAGTTCTACATGTGTTATTCCTTGCGATTTCAACTTGCTGATTCGCTGGGCTACGTCGATAACTTTCGTTCGTCTACGGATCTCCTTATTTCTGTTTCGATTTCTGGGCTGTCTGATCTGAGTCTAGGTCTCGTATACCATAATAATAGTAGCCTACGTTTGGTACCGGAAAACCGTGTTTAAAAGTTGAAATATCTTTAACAAACACAATTCTCATTTAAAACCAATAAAATAATTCAAAAGATCAACAAATAATTTTGCATATACACACAAAAATTCACAGTGAAGCTCATCAATTTGATTTGTAATGTCTAAAAATTGTGTGGGCGGTAACGAACATAGTAAAAGCATTGTGGGTAGAACAATATTGCAGAGTTGCATAAGGGTCTTAATTTGTGTCTAAGTACAGGTCACACCTATTATTAAGTAGATTGGTTACGCTATGCCATTTGTTGATATTTAAAATGTCTTTATTAAAATAAAATAAAAATTCGACACAGGGATAAATTGTTTTCTCTGTTTTCTTTCTCTTTCATGCCTATACAAAGCATATTAGCTGTCTTGTTCCAACATCTTGGAACTTAGGTATACTAGGGCCTCTGTTAACAAAACAAGCAAATCAGGTGCCTGATGGTAAGCATCATGATTGCCCATATCAGACACAGTACCACCCAGTGTTTTAAAATTCAAAATTCTGCGTGGCACTGCACTGCGCCTGTCACCCTGCGATATTAGTTATTGAAATTCGTCATGCCCAGTAATTTCGCTGGTTATATTGCCCGATAAATTGATAGTTGTGATTTAGACAAATTAACACATAATATATACCTACCTAGATTATCTGTAGAAAATAATCTATAATAGTTTCAAATATTACATAGTAAACAATACAGCAATAAAACTTTTAGGGCTAGTAAGGAATGTCTTTAATCTTATCACAAAGGTAAAGTTAACAAAAAAGTTATACCAGTTATTACCAGTAATTGTTGACCAGTAACTGTAGTATTCATCATTATCATCATCATCATCTCAGCCGTTGGCAATTCACAACATAGGCCTCCTCCATAAAGGAGGGTTTTGCCAATACTCTTCAGTACATGCTTGGCAGATGGATTGTCGAGCGCAGTTAGATGGTTCTTTTGCAGAGAATGCTGGAGAGAAAGAGTCTCTGCCTACCTCCATCTGTGTTCAAAACTACTGCCAGCAATAACTATAAAACTTGTTTATTTCCCGACTGTACTACTGGGTTTTGCAAATACTCTTCAGTACACGCTTGGCAGGCAGATTGTCGAGCGCAGTTAGATGTTTTTTTTGCAGAGAATGCTGGAGAGAAAGAGTCTCTGCCTACCTTTATCTGTGTTCAAAACTACTGTCAGCAATAATTATAAAACTTTTTTACTTCCCGACTGTACTGCTATCAATAGAATGCAATGTTTTGGGGTGATAACAAAGTAGGATATGACCTTGTTCATTCTCTTGTACATTGACTTTGGGAATTCCAAGGGTTTTCTGGTTTTGTTAGATGATAAAAGTTACTGTTGACATAATTGATTAATTTGTACTTTGGACTTTACACCCACTTGTGTAAGCCAGTTTGTTTTTAACTGTGAATTTATTTTATAGGTATTTACTTACTGTGTTGATGTTTTTTCCTATAATATTTTTTTTTATATTCCTATGTTTAGACTAAACATCAGATTTCCTGTTCCCAGATAAGAGTCTGCTCCCAATTATCACTGACAGGATGAAGTAGAAAGAATATACATTCATTGGGACTAACACCATAATTATCTTTTACTTACTATTGGGTTAAAAAATAAATTTGTTTTAATAAATGTTGTGGGCTGATTGTTGGATTGGCCAGATCACAATATGGCTGGGCACTTCTTGAAACACCAGCACTTAGTGAATTGGCCAGCCATATTGCGATGTGCCCAGTAAAAATTGGGGCGGATCTGGGCACTAGTGTTTTGGTTTGCATGTTAAGGAGAAGGTCCCGGTTTGTTCCAAGAAGGTATGTAGGAAGCAGTCTTCGGGTATGCCTTGTAGGAACCTTGGCGACGTGAACTCCTTCAATATGGCTTGTCCACGTAACTAAACATAACACGTAAATTTGAATCGAGCAGTGTAATAAAGATATAATGTAAAAATAATGTTTACACACTCACCACCCCTGCACTAGGATTCACTGTCTTTATCAAATATTTCTATCTATTATATTGTCAAATATTTGAGCGCATCGCACAAATACTTGCCCCAGCTGAGATACAAACCCAATTCAGCCATGAAGCCGTCAAAGCCATGAAGTGGAATCGGGAAATTTTATTATTAGTTAGTTGATACAATCAAGATCATTAATTTGCTTAGGAACAGGTAGCTTTTTAAATAGAAATAAAAAAATGGGTGTTTCAAATCTTCAATCAAGGTTATTTATTGACCTTTAACCTCTTATAAACACTTACATATCTGCTAAATCATGGCAACACATAATCTTAGGGCTCTTTAACCACAAGTTTTGGATTATTTGGTATGGTATTGTAGGTACCTAAGTATGGGCAGGCTATTAACATTGTGTAGATGGGAGTTTTTGGGCTGGAGTGTGATGTCAGTGATGTCAGTAGATAAGGGCAATCAAGAAGTTTGACCTACAAAGAAATCATGGGGTAGAATTATACACATTGGTAATGGTTATTGACCTTTTCAATGCCATCGGTTTGATGTTACCAGTGTTTATTTATAGCTGTTCAAATATGATATTGTTTTTTAAAATAAAACTTACCATTGGAGCTCTTGAGGTCTCTATGTATGAGCGACATGGGTGCTCCTCCATGCAGGTAGGCCATGCCTTGCGCCACCTGTATGGCCCAGTCCACCAAGATATCAGGCCGGATTTTACGGCCGCTCAGCACTCGATTTAAAGGCCCACCGCGTGCGTATTCCATAACAAGACATAAGTTGGGCTCCTCCAAGCAAACACCCTTCAACGACACAATGTTCTCGTGCTGCAGCACCCAGAACAACCGTGCCTCTTGTAACACACTCTTTTTTATCACTTCGATGTCCTCGTTCGCATCCTGCCGCGCGGCCTTCACCGCCACCACTTCGCGGTCCCAATACCCGAGGTACACTTTCCCGAAACCACCTACGCCGATGACCTCCTCGAGTTTCAGCTCGGAGAAGGATACTCGCGGCGGCTCGACGGCGAGCGGGCCCTCCTCGGTGACGTACACCGCTGGGAAGATGCCGACGCGGTCGCCTATCTTCCCCGTCCACCATCCTTCGTCGCCCGATATGTTAGCGTCTTTGGAGAGGACCTCGACGATCTCCCCGCGACGCAGCGAGAGTTCGTCCTCGCCTTGCGCGGGGTAGTCGTACACGGCGGTGAAGAGAGCCAGCGGCGGGCGCTCGTCCTCGGCCGCCATGGCCGCGGTGCGCGGCGGCATCACCCCGGCCGCGCACCCATCGCCCCGCGGCGCCTCTCTCACGCGCCCCGACACTGCTGCAGCCCCCGCCCACCGCCGCACATAACGTACACCGCGACTAAACAACGCTCTTCACGATCACCGTATTATTCCGCCATCTTTGTTTCTCACATCGATCATGGCGGTGTTGTGCTGGATTTATTGATAGAACACTGCGATAGGGACGCTCCGCGACGGTACGACGCCCGACTTTACGGTTTGAGGTGATTCGAGACGACTCTCGCTGCGATACAGTTAGTTATTTTCCATTCATCTATCCCGATATTTGATAGAATGACGAAATGACAACCATACCGTAGCGAAGTCAGTGACAAACCACAGAATACTATTACTAAAGAAGAATGGTAACTCCATAGAAAAAAAGTGGTCTGAAAGTATTACTACTAGCGGCGCTTGTGGGACCCTTTGGCAACTTATAAAGCGCGCGAAATTTGAAAGGCCTTCATAACCACATAGTAAAATGTTTAAAAACTTGTTCCAAAATAAATTACTAATTTATATTCATAAGGAGTTAGTTTCGGTTTTAATATAAATTAGTAATTTACTTAGGAACAAGCTTGTGACTGCAAATTTTTTTCAAGGATATAATTAAATAAAACTCAGGTATTATAAGTAGGTAAGTGCATCTTTATTTCAGAAGGGAATTATTAGTTGTGATAGATTATTTTACAGGTTTACTGAATTTAATCAATAACAACTTTTAACTTATCTTATTGCGTAGGTACATTGGCAGTTGCATACATTGGTACAAATTATTTAGACTATAAAATCCGTCAAAGTGGTAAATATTGAATTAAACATTATCATTAACATTTGACAGCCTCGTTGGCTCAGATGAGAGTAATTCTGCTTTCTGTGCCGCAGGCCCCGGGTTCGATCCCCGGCCAGGTCAAAAATTTATGTGCTTGAACATGTCTGTGTTGATCTGTCCCTGTGTGTTATAAGCTTATATAAATATGTATATCAGTCATCTGGTTACCATAGTACAGGCTTCTCGCCTAGTTTGGGACCAGATGATCGTGTGTGGAAATTGTCCCATAATTATATAATATATTAAACATCTTCTGAAATATGTTTACAGCAGATTTTCCTTTACAATCAAAATAATTATATTACAAACGATACAATCATAATATTATACACGAAAGCTATTTTAGAAGTGTTATCATCCTCATCAACATAACAATGTTTGCCAAGTAGAATGTCTATTTCATAAATACAGTGAAGCAACGGAATTCCTGCTCGTAAAATATGCATACATAATACAAACATGTAGTCACGCCTTGTTCCTGGCAGGTAGAAACTTATCACCCGTATTCAAGTACAATACTTATGTAAGGTAAGTAAGTGCTAAGTAAGGAATTTCTCATCGCGTTTGTCCCGACAGGCTTAGATTTACCGCCCCTAAGCGTTGGGGCCATCATAGTTGTGTTCTTGAATACGGGTGTATTTCTCTCCACTTGCTATGATCCTACTTCGCTTTTCCCTTAATCACATTCTTCACAGTTTTAGCACAGTTACTGTTGTAGGTAATTTTACCTGAGCTTTTCTTAAGGAGCAGTGTAATTGGGGAAACCCGGCAAACCAACGTGTTTCCCCAATTACACTGCACATTACAATAACACGTTATCGTAAGAAGAGTTAATGGCAATAGTTAATATTACAATAGGGAAAGGGATAATAATGTTTATTAGTTATTATTTATTGTTATATACTATTGTAGAGGCCTATGTTCAGCAGTGGACTTCCTACGGCTGAGATGATGATGATGGTGAATTACTGTTATAAAAATAAATTCACATTTTTAAGATATTTGTCCCTTTTCCATTTGTAAAATTTTAACCATCGCTTGCAACTCCTCTTTCGACAACACCAATATAACCTGACATCCTAGCACGAGTTTTTTTTTACAGTTGCAATCTTATCGAATTCAAGCGTTATCTTTCAAAATGTAGATGCAGGATTTGACATAATGTTACGATACGATTGTGAAAAAACTCACGCTAGGTGCTGCTCATCAATGTATAGGAGCGTATTTTGCACAATCATATGTGCTTTTTTTATTTTATTTATTAGGAATTATCTCAATAACTGCCTGGAGTCTGGAACTGTGTCCGTTAGATGGCAATAGGCTCTCCCCCTATTACATGGGACCAATAACATACTGGCGAAATGTGGGTGTATCTATTGTGGGACTGAGTCCTGGGTACACCTCTTCCTACCCCTTCGGGAAAAAGGCGTGAATGTATGTTTTTTTTTTTATATGTGCTTCAAAATATTAATTTTTTTTTGCAGGCTTGCCTGTGCCGCATTCTCTGCAAATATTCTATTTTTTATATTGCAGTATCTGTATACACATATATAAAAAATTGAATTTATAATATTTTCTAAGATTTCTTCATAATGCAATTGGCATTCTTTGATAAAGTCAAAGTTGACATTTTGCCTGATCAACTCTAGTATGTTTTGCTTGGTTTGTGTTTTATGTGCATTATTATTATCTAGGTAATTTTTTATTAATGTTGCACTCTTTTCAACACATTCAACTAAATTCGTGTTTACATATTTAAGGCTCCGTTTTTCATTATATTCTTTAAATATTGTAAACAAATGGCAAACAGTGTCAGTTGATGACGTTAACATTTTAATGCACTTTTCGCAATTTGTATTTATTCTTTTTATTATAAACCCACAAACGTAGGCACACGCTTGCACTTCTCCTGTGTTTTCATCTATGTTACCGGAGAGACTGCAACAGTCTGCCTCATTTATTTCTAGATTTGAAGGTGTGGGTGTGTGTGTTGGCTCGGCATCGCTGGTAAGAAATATGTTTAAATTGTCTAAAACTGCCGAGTCATCATTCTCACAATTTGCAGCTGCAGATGGCGCCGACAAATTGGAAATTATTCCGGTTTTTAAAGCAGCAACAAATTGTGAAACTGTTGGGTTGCAGTTAGACCCACAATAGCTCCTAACACATCCGAAGCAATTTTCCAAGGCATCCTGTTGCAGTCTCCTGGTGGATAAACTTCCAATTTGTGGATATTTATTTTTTAAATTCCTCCACAACCTTTCAATGCCTATCATGGTTTGAATCCACCCATCCAGAGAAGGTGGTCTTGATCTTGCATCAATAAATTGGCAAGTTTTAAAAAAAGCTATCATTTCATGGAAATATTCAAAGTGGGGGCTCCTTTGCGAAATGTTTTGTGAAAATTTTTTTCCTCTTTTTAATTTTGGAGAGTCCGCATTCATCCCGTCAAACAATTGGTCAATTTTATTGACCAAATTGACGGTTGCTAGGGCCTCTGTTGGTATTTCTCCTGAAAAATAAATGGTAAAATATTACTAACTTTTAACTACATATTATATCATTTTGGTAAATCACAAACAAGAAACATTAAAATTAAAATACACTATAAATAGTGTAACAACTGACGGTCTTATCGCTAAGAGCGATTACTCCCAGACAACTATGCAAGAACAGGAGATTACTGTAAGTCATAATAATATAACGACATAACCTGGGGATCGAACCCGGGACCTCATGATCAGCAGTCGAGCTTACGCCCACTACCCTTCCGTGCCAGTCCAATTAATCTAATATTAAATAAATTGATCTAAACAGTAAATATCTCACACAAACTCTATAATATTAGTCCCTACTTATATTATACAATAAACTTATATCACCAAAGTGACAAAATATAGTTGCTTATATGGCAAAATATATATATAATTGTTAAAAATACGCACCTAGGGTAATTTTTGCATATATTCCAGCAGACACGGAATGACTCAAAACTTGCGCTGCCAATTTCACCTTCATTTTTTGTTTACTGTTGGGACTTAGATGAGACTTTGTCAGGGCAGGCGCAAACACGAAGAAAGGATTATTGTGATCCAATTCATAAAAATGTTGGATATGACTCCACTTGGCAATGTCTGAAAATTCAATTGTTTAGTTAATATACATAGGGTAGATGCGTACATTGACCAAGTCGACTACACGGAAACTGAAGAAAAAATAAATTAGCATTGTTAAACTAAGCTTTATTTATTACTAATGGCCCGCCCCAGCTCGGGGCACGGGTAGCAGAAATAGGTATAGTGGATGTTTTAACAGGAGTAAATTCATGATACATTGTATTTTTATAGATATAATCCTAATGGACTATTACTGTTACAGTGTCCAATCCTAAACAGATAGATAAATTTTCCGCAGACTATGTTGTACATATATAAGTACTACTACTACAAACTCCTAGTACATTACTTTTACCACTGATAGTTTCACAGTGCTTGAAAAATAATGACTGCTATGACCCTATTTTTTTTCAACATCTCATATAGCCTATGTAACTCACATGAATCCAGTAGATTCGGAGCCTATTCGTTACAAACAAAAAAACAAAGTTTCCCTTTTTATAATATTAGTATAGATTACTTACCAGCAATTGGTTTCCCGTTGCATTCAACATTGGTGCTGCATTTAACATTATATTTCATAAATAAATTTCTAAAACATTTGAGGAGATGGGGTGTGTCATGTAGAGCCACAATTTCATGTTCCTCGAACATAAAATGTGGCTGCTCCACTGATGCACCTAGTTCCGAAAGAGCTCTTCTGTTTACCCCATCCATGTCGCAAACAGTAGCAGCTATTGTGATTCCCGCTTCGAAACAAGCATGGAGAACCTGTAACAGTGAATAAATATACTTTAGTTTTTAGTACACTGCCTCGGTGGCCTAAGCTCGACTGCCGATCATGAGGTCCCGGGTTCGATCCCCAGTTCAGGCAAAGTGTTATATGATTTTTTCATAAGGAATTATCTCAATGACAGCCTGGAGTCTGGAACTGTGCCCGGTAGATGGTAATAGGCTCGCCCCCTATTAAGTGGGACTAAATCATATTGGCCAAATGTGCGTGTGCCTCTCATAGTACCATAGTAATTAGTCTTTGGTACATCTCTGCCTGCCCCTTTGGGAAAAAGGCGTGATTATATGTTATGTAGTTTTTTAGTTAATACTTCAAGCAGTGAATATTTTAAACTCTACTTAAGTATGTATTTATATACCTCATCATCAGCATTAGCCGGAAGACGACCACTGCTGAACTCAAGCCTCCCCCATAGTATGCCATAAACTGCCATAAATTAAACCCCATAGGTGCCGGAGAGTGCTGCTGCCTACTTTCCAAATATGTCCCTCTGCCGGGTTTCACGGCTCTCACATGATTAGAAAGGGGTGGCCCTATTATATAGCCGGGAACCACACAGCATTTATATACCTATAATCTATAATTTTTATGTAGACTTAAAAATAATGTTATTTGTCTAATAATATGTATCACATACTCTCATAATAACTATTAATGTAAACAGACTGTATTTTAATTATATGAATATAATAATACTACCCCTCTTACGTCCAGCACTGGGACTTCAACAGCCGAGATGATAATGATGATGCTAGGCAAATATTTATAACATTTATCTGTTAACAGATCTAAGGTCGACCACTAGTTGTGTAAAAAATTTGAGTTTTGAAACTCATTATTTTCACACTCCGGAAAGTAGTATTTAGGTACATATTTTAAATACTTTGTTGCAAACGAAAAAATGCTGTTTTTATAAAATCATTACATCTATGAAAAAATATTTTTAAGTAACCAATAAGTACCTATATTTGTAAGTATAAATAACCTTAATAATTTAAGGTTAATAATTTAAAAACTTTACATACCTCTTTTATCAAGACAGTTAATCTGTCTGCAGAGACATGATCTCCTGATAAATAATATGCCACCGGCTGTTTTATCCTTTTTCTAATGCCTGTTATCATGAACACAAGTGCATGGCTTGCCACTTGTGGATCTCTTCCTTGTTGCTCTCCATGGTCTTGAAATCCATCTATTTGGTCACTTTTTCTATTGTAATTCAAATTTTTACGAATTGACATTTCATCAAACAACAAGCAATATTCATTATCTTCTGGTGTATTGTTGTGAGCATTTTTTTTAATCACATCAAAAAGATGCTTGTTAATTCCAGGTTTTAAAGGCAGTCTGTTAAGTAAATTTTTTAATGTTGTCTGGCTTGGCAACGCAAACAGACGCCGCAATAGTCGGTAACAGGCAGGTGACCGCTTGTATAGTCTGAGAGAAATAATTTTCTGCTGCAAATTCCATCGTCTGCCTTTTTTTTTTCTCTTGCAATTTAACAACTGCCCTTGCAGTAAAACCGCAAATGAGCTACTCAGGTTAGCTGATAATTCTTGTACAGCTTTGTCATCAAGAACAGCCTCCAAAATCTGTTGCTTCTTTAGCTTTCTAATTCTTTTCTGTAGGTTGCAAATTTTGCGCAAGTTGCTTCGACATTTGTTCTGTAATAACTTTTCCTTATTTGATGTTTCTGATTTAACCTGTAACTAAAAATTCATGAATATAATAAAGCATGTATGAGGATCCATAATGTATTTAGTTGAGAATCTAGATTTATAGAGCTTAGTTATCCATTACTAACGAAGTTCACTGACAGTTCATGTGATGTCACCAAGACCTCTTGTGCACAGCTTGTTTTATGCCAGTTATTCATCCGCCAAGCAGTAATGTGCAAACATTACTGTGTTCCGGTCTGAAGGGCAATGTTACGAGGGTATTACGAGTTTCAACAACTAATATCTTGGGGTGACAGGGCCGGGTACTGTGCCGTGCAGAATTTTGAATTTTAAAACACTGGATGGAAATCTGTGGGGCTTGGGCTTGGGTTCAGCAGTGGACATCCTATGGCTGAGATGATGATGATAAAGGCCTAAAATTATATTACTTTAGTGTAAGGGACAATCTTAAAATTTTGCTTAAAAATTAACTTAAAGAGCTAAGGGAATCTCTATTTAATTAGTGACACATCCTCTAATTATTATTGAAGTAATAAAAAGAACTAGCCAAAACGACTTGAAATTAAAGTAACAGAATCGCTGTTACTTTAATTTTTTTTTGATAGAAGTTGCCCATAATTTTATAAAGATATCAAAATTTTTAATATTGGGTATATTGTTGCAGCAAAAACTTTTAAATTGAACTGCATATTAAACTCATTTTTGAGAAAATATCCCTTATGTTAATAGATACTTCCAGTATCAATATGTTATAAAATAACTATGGATTTTATGATTTCAAAATATTTATTCTATTCATGAGAAAGCTTAGACTATGTCGAGCGTTGGCTTTGAATTGATTTGTCAACCTCATAATGATTTGTATATAAATATATTGGTACTTACATCAGATGCTCTTGAAGTTCCAGGCTGTGGGCTACTTTCCGTGGGCGCAATAATCTCAACTGGAGAGGTGTGTACTGATGTAGTGATGGATTCCGAAGGAATGGCATATCTATGCAGCTTTTTCTTTTGTAAATGATCTTGTACAAATGAATCCTTGGAAAAATGCTTGGAGCAAAGCATTTTATGGCTAGTATATAGCTTTTTCTGAAATTCTACAGAACTCCAGTTCTCCTCTGGAAAACAAAACTTTGCCCAAGCTACCATACTGAAAAATAAAACCGGTTTTGATTTTTTATGCAACTAGGAACTTAATTTGGTTTATTGAGAGTTTGAAATTGCTAGGTAATAAGGTTATGCATACCGTTGTAAGTTGGAAGGTCCTGGTTTTGGAAATCGATGTAAAACCAGCTCAGGATCTTGTACTGCTGAAGCACTGCATTTTACACATTTCCGGTTATTGTCCTTCATAATGAAAACCGGGTCACTGACAAGGAAACACTTAAAAGAGTCACTAGGCTAAAGAGTCACTAGGCTCGAAACACATATATAAAGCGATAACATATTCCGTATGCAGATTTTCGATGCAAAGGCGGAGGAGAAGGCTCAACTCAACGCACTTCGAACACAAAAGCAAACGAATAGGTACTTAGAAAAACGACATCAAAACAAATCAACGCGGTAACCGTTTTGAGTTTTGTACCGTTTGGTTTAAAATTTGAACATGAGAGCTAATGTCATATTGTCAATGTTACATATGACGTAAATGACATTTGTTTTGGTTGAAAACTTTGGTGATGCCATTATAATCGTTACATTATTTTAGAACTGGGAACCCTATAACAAACCCACCTATTCTGGCATCCAATCGTAAGCGAAGTTGACCGGGCCGTGACAAACTGACATTTGGTGTTGCTATGGAATTGGAAGAGCTTTCTTCTAAAAATGGTAACTATAGATTTTTGCTACTAGCATCTCCAAAAAAATGATAAGAATATTATAGAATTTATTGTAAATTATGTTGTTAATGTAATTACTTCATAATATTTTAACCTATTATAAATAAGAATGTTTATATTCACAAAATGTTAATTCGTATAAATCGTTAATATTAGTAGTAAATAATGCTTAGATCACGAGACGGTAGATGGCGTTGATTCATAATTATACTATAACGTTAACAAAGCACGATAAAAGCACCTCGGAATCGAAATGATATAACTATATATATGAAAGAAATATTAAATATTGTAAATACTACAAAATGATATATTTACAGGCCTAAATTAAAATGATTTATAAACAGAAATTTTCGACAGGTATTAAGTATACCTACGTAGGCTTACTTATGACATATTATAGGACTCTTTTACGCGAGACGAACTTATATATCACAAAATAATAAATAATAGTACCAAATATAATAAAGTACTCTGTGGTACCAACAGTATATCTATGCTTTTTACTGTTTATACACCTTATTGGGGCTCCGTGAGGACTACTACTGCCATCTAGTATAATATTTATTGTAATAAAACCAATGTTCTTATTGCACTGCTTAAATCTAAATATCGTGTTGCTAATAATATTCCTTAAATTGTAATTTGCAGACAAAACGTTTGCAGAGAAAGTAGGATAGAAAAAAAATTATAAAAAATGTAACAATATTATTTTCGTGTGTATCGTTTACGAATATATTTTTTTATTGAATCAAACACATTATTTGACCATCTCGAATACAAGGTCCCATGGTGTAATGGTTAGCACTCTGGACTTTGAATCCAGCGATCCGAGTTCAAATCTCGGTGGGACCTGTACATATAAGTACAATTTCGTTTTTTTTTGTAAATATTTACTTCTACTTAGTATCTAATTTTCTGTTTTGAATTTTCATCAAATAAAATTTTATTCAAAGAAAATTAAAAATATATGCACCGCGCGAGATGGAGAGATGGTAGTCTGTGGGAGAGTAGGGATGCTGGTAGGGGCAGCATTATTGATCGCGTGAAAATGGGATAGTCGTATTCGCGGCGACCACCCAGCCCGCGGACGTCGGCCCGCTTCTCGACACGATACGCCTTAAAAACAAGACTTATTAACCAAAGAAATCCGTAAAAACACCAAATAATCGACCACGCGACCGAACAACAAGAGATATTTATCTAAACAGTGTGCCCTGTGATACACCCGCCGACATTATTGCAAATTTGAAACAGATATTAGCAAATAGTCAATAATCATTCAATACGCTTGAATCTGTGTAGATAAGTGATACCTATGATATGATATTAAACGAATATTGTGATATTTAAATGAAAGGCCCGCGCCTGTAGTTTATGAAGATCTAATGGTAATGATGGCCGATTTATTATCCCCGGGCTAAAGCGATGGATCAAATTAACAAAATGTGTGGAAATAACACGTTCGGTGGACAGTTTTGTTTGAAGTGGTGTTGGCGAAAACGTTGGCCAGAAGACAAGTTTCCATTAATGCCCTATGAATAACCATTATTATACTGATTTATTTTGTTAAATAAATAATTCAAAATGAATACTTTCAACGCCCCTACAACGCAAATTAATGCCATAGAAAAAATGACTACAGTTAAATGTAAAACAGTGGACTTGGAAGGATACGTTATTATAGTGGTTCAAACGAAGGATAATAAAGTTAAATTGTATGGTAAGTACAAGATTTTACAATTTTACTTTTAACGCCTGATGGAGTTTTTATAGCAAAAGTTAACGCTAACCTAAGAGAATCTGTTGCAAGGAAATTCTTAGGCAAGCCTCAAAGCCCCTGAAATTCTTTATACAATTAATGAATATTAATAATAATTGTATTTTTATTTAAATTTTGGGACTGAATAAATAATAGAAATTAAAGATATAAGCATATAGTTTTACCGTCTACTAATAATTGTTCTTATTATATGATTAGCGGACTAGGTATAGGTACAATTATTTATTCTGTGATTTTAGCACAGGTAACAGTTGATTGAGGTTACTGACCTTCATCCACTTGAGGTCTTTATTGATTTTTTTAATTTATTTTAAAATAATATACACCACTGCAAGATACCAATTATTCGAATCCATCTCAGAGTTAGAAGAAAGCGATTCAACGTCATTGGAATCCATGCAATATTTTTGACAGATGTTTAAAAGATGTGCAAAAACACGTATTTTTGAAAGCACCTACTACAAATGATTTCCTCCCCCAGGATCACCAGCAGCAGGCCACCTGGACAATCTGGAGGTGGCCGACGAGATCATAGACGTGAACGAAACCAAGCTCGAAGATATGTCGCGAACTGAGGTGTTGGGACACATTCATGAGGTGAGTGAGGTGGTACTGTGTTTGTGGGCACCGGGTATCACACCTATTGACCAGTCATTCTTCAGAAGCCACTCAAGAGGGTACCCAAGGACACTCGACTCAATTCCATACCAAAGCCGAGCTATAACTCTAGAACTATATATATATATAGACATCCTTGCCGAATTCGGCTACGGTGACTGTCTATCACTGTTTCACGACGAGCTAGTTGGCACTGTGCGGTTTCGTTCATGGGCCCGCAAGTGACTCACATATCCGATCTTAGCAGCGAACGTACGCAAACAACTGTCACATGTCAGGACGCCATTGACATAGTTGTAGCGGATATTCGAGGGTGGTCTGCATTTAAGTTGGTCCCGTTTCAAGTCTAAGTCAGACTTTCTTTGGTCTTCGAATTCGCGTACGTTCTGCTGCACCAGATGTCTCCACTCCGAGCGGTTACTCGCCAACTCCTCCCAACGAGAGGGCTCTATATTGCATCTTTTCATGTGTCTTTTCTGAACATCTTTGTATCTAAGGAATTGGCCGCCATGTTTCCGCTTGCCATCCTTGAGTTCAGAAAAGAAGACGCGCTTAGCAGCCCTCTCGTCAGACATCCTGGAAACGTGGCCGCACCATCGCAATTGACGTCGCATTAGATACGCCTCAATCCCACAAATATTGGCTCGACGTAAGACTTCTGTGTTTCTCACACGGTCAGACCATCTTATATTCATTATTTGGCGGAGGCACCCGATATGAAATCTATCTAATATACGTATATGCTTACGGTATAGACACCACGTTTCTGAGGAGTATAGCAGGTTTGGCAATACTATTGCCATATACACTTGAATTTTGGTGCTAAGCTTCAAATCGTGCGAACTAAACACCTTCTTACGGAGTCTGCCGAATGCTGCGGCTGCAGCACCGACTCTGCTGTTAATCTCCGGAGTAAGGTCACCTTTAGATGTTAAGGTGCTCCCAAGGTATCTAAATTTATCCACCTGCTTAAGTAAGCTATCACCGATCCGTAAATTGAGTGGGACGACTTGGTGTTGTGTGTCCATTGACATAACTTCGGTTTTAGTAATGCTAATTTTCAGGCCAAATTTACGACACGATTCATCAAGACTTGCCATTAGTCCCTGCAGGTCTTCCGGGGTTTTCGCTGCAAAACAAAGATCATCTGCATACATTAACGCTGTCATGACATCGTACGAAATCTTCGTGTGCGCTTTCAGTCTATCCAAATTAAACAGCTTTCCGTCGGTGCGAAAGCGTATATGAACACCCTGAGAAGTAGTCCTCAGCGCATCCTCTACAACGACCGAAAAGTAAAGGGCAAAAAGAGTTGGTGCTAAAACACAACCCTGTTTAACACCACAGGTCACAGCGAAGAAATTTGACTGTTCACCCATTACGGACACACAGCATGTCATATTGTCATGTAACAGCCTAACCAGCGTGACGAATTTTTCTGTACAGCCGAGCTTTAGCAGAACCGTCCATAGAGCCTCTCGAGGTACGCTGTCGAAAGCCTTTTCAAGGTCTACGAAGCAAAGAAATAGTGGCTGACTTTGCTCCTTACTCTTTTCTTGCAGCTGACGTATACAGAAAATAGCTTCGCATGGGTTGGGACGAAATCCAAATTGGGTTTCAGGTAGAATTTGTTCTGAAAGCTCGGTTAGGCGATTGAGAAGAACCCTCGCAAAGATCGCAAAGATCTTTCCAGGGGTGGACAGCAGCGAGATACCTCTGTAAGAATTACAGTCTGACCGATCACCTTTATTTTTATAAAGGGCGCAAATTTTTGATGTTTTAAAATCCACAGGTACTTCTTCTTTATTCCACATACAACAGAAAAACTTCCACATAATGTTGTATAGCTCTTCTCCCCCGTACTTCAAAAGCTCTCCTGGTATATTATCCATCCCAACCGCCTTTTTATTATCTTGCTGTTTAATGGCTACAATCACTTCCTGTAACGTCGGAGTATCATCAAGTGACCAGACTCTGGGGCAGTCTGAAAATGAGTTTAAAATGTAGTTCATATCTACTGACCTATCAACATTGAGCAAGCTGTTAAAGTGTTCAACCCATCGATTTAGCACATCTTCTTTGTTGGACAATAAATTCCCAGTGGAGGATTTAAGAGGGACATTTCCTTGAAATTGATGGCCAATAAGATTTCTAATCTCGCTAAAGAATACACCCAACTGGTTGGTGTCTACTAACCACTGCATGTGAAGGGCCTTTGCCCGCCACCAGCGGTCTTTTGTGGCCCGTGTTAGTGATCTTAATTGGAGTGAGCTTTCTCTAACTTTTCTAACTAATTGTTCGCGATTCTGTCCAGAATCCAATTGACGCAAAAGTTCCCTGTGTTGGTTTATAGCATTTACCAACAGGTCATCATTTGCATCAAACCAGTCCTGATTTATCCGCGGTTTTTGTCCTAGAATACCTGTACCTGATGTTATTATATGAGTTATAAGGTTTTTCCACTGAGACTGTAGGTTTTCAGAACTGATATGGTTGGCATCAGTTTGTAAAAATAATATGGTATTGATGGCCTGCTCGTAGTCGTTCTGTGTATTTTTGTTCTGTAACTTTTCCAAATCAATGCAGATTGGCTTATTTCTAATTGATCTTCGGGGACGACGGAGCCGCATCGCGAGTTTCGTAATAACTAGCCTGTGATCAGACCAGCAATTTGCCCCACGCATTACTCGGGTAACATGTACTTGTGATAAGTCTCGTTGCCTTACTATCGCATAATCCAACAGATGCCAGTGTTTTGACCTGGGATGCATCCATGTCGCTTTGTGTTTCGCGGAAAGACGGAACATTGTGTTTGTAATAAGTCCATTGCTGTTAGTGTTGCCTATCGCGTGTATCCCCAAAACATGCGGCCACGCATCAAAATCCACTCCAACACGGGCATTAAAATCGCCCAGTAAAAGTATTTGTTCCTTTTGTTGTATTTTGGACAAGACGCGGGTGATCTCTTCATAAAATTGGTGTCTCACTAAGGGCAGCTATGTCCACGTTGTAGCGATTGAGCTCACGGGCTACAATGGCAGTCTTCCGTTCGAGACATAAGTTGTCTGGACTGTCACGTAGAGTGCGTACGTTCCAGGCTCCAAAAATCATGGTAGCTTCTTTTTATTATTTCGACCACAAGAAAAGGATGCGTAGGCGGCCGTGGTATACCACCTCCCATATATGAAAGGGTAAGCATTTGTTTGGAACACCTTTTCTAGTTCCCTCCCCGGCTGAGCGGGGGAAGCAGTGCCTCTCTAAATAGAGCTGCTTCGTCGCAGAGGGTGCTGCCGAATCACACTGTTACCCCAGTGCAGTGATGAAGCGACCACTCTCCCTGAGCCGCCTGAGTGCAGGCATTGGACAAACCCTGACTGGCATCATCGTCAGCGCTCTCTACCTTTGCCCATCGCCACAGGTCTTTTTTGACTCGAAATCCGTGATACAGTTGCAGAAGTCGTCTACGCAGGATATATTATAGTGCATAAATGTGCGCGCAAACACAGATGCACTCTCTCGTCCGCACTCTCCTTGACCCGATGGAGCAGAAGACTGCTACGATCGGAGAAGAGGTAAGATGCAGTCTCTAGCAATGATACATCAGTCCTATCATCACCTTCAGGCCTTTGACAGTTGCCTGGTTGACTCGCCACTGTAAGTGGAGTGCGTGACCGCCGAGACAACAGCACTATTACGGGATTAGACCGTACAGACTTCAGCCCTGAAACACTTACGATCATTCAACAATAAATATGCCAGTACTCAAGCCCCCCTCAACCAGGTTTAGCCCACGAGCCGACGTGGTTACCAGGGTGTGGCCGCTGTGTGCTAGACAGCTGCTAGGAGCCACTGGTGAGAGGATTGTGGGATCTTAACGAATTTAACACTGACTCTTGAACCAGAACGGTCGGCTTACAAGAACAGACTCTAAAAACCCACTACACCCCGACACACAACTCTAGAACTACCTACTACACAGACACTACACACATAAAGTTTTGAGTATAGTGTGTGTAGGTGATTTCCCATTGAAGCGGTACTCGTGGAGAGCTCAATCTCGCTGGCGGAGTGAGGAAGGTCCGATAGTCCCACTGGTGGGCAGATGACAGTGTCCATTCTATAAGTAGTATTATTATCTGGTAGTGTACCTATAGGTATGTTGTAGGTACACATACTGAGTTCACACTAGTTCAGTAAACAGTCCATTGTCCATTGTCCAGTTTCCATTAAACTGGAACTATTGACATGGCGATAACGTTCATCATCATACAAGGCCAAGGATGGCGTGTGTTTATTTTACAAGCAAACAATAAATGTAACCAAACCAAATATTGTAAAATTAGCAGTTAAAAAATTAAGCCCTACAAGTTTCTTATGCGTTCTTCTTGTAGAGGTATAATTCCGAACGCACGGTAGATTCATTACTAGTTATTGATATTATTAACTAGCTGTGCCCCGCGGTTTCAAGTAATCTTCGTTCACGTGCCTCCGTGGCGTAGAGGGCGTATGCTCGACTGCCAATCAAGAGGTCCCGGGTTCGATCCCCAGGTCAGGCAAAGTGTTAAATATTGGATTTTTCCATTAGGAATTATCACAATAACTGCCTGGAGTCTGGAACTGTGCCCGGTAGATGGCAATAGGCTCGCCCCCTATTACATGGGACCAATAACATACTGGCGAAATGTGGGTGTATCTACTATGGGACTGAGTCCTGGGTACACCTCTGCCTAACTCTTCGGGAAAAAGGCGTGAATGTATGTTATGTTCGTTCCCGTGGGAATATCGGGATAAAAATTACGTTTTATGTTATTTCAGGGTCTAAGGCTAACCTATCCATATACCGAATTTCAGCCCAATCGGTTCAGTAGTTTTGGCGTGAAAGAGTAACAAACATTCATCCTCACAACATTTCGCATTAATAATATTAGTAGGATTGACGTTTAATAATGTCTTTTTAAGACTTATTTAAATATTTTATAAATTAAATTAAATTAAATTAAATGTATTACAAAAAAGAATTAATAAACGTTTATTGAGTTTGAGTTTGAGTTTGGGTTACAGTATACTGGATGCAGACAGTTTAATCGATACTGGACTGTTTACTTGACTCGTGTGAACACTGACTGTCTCGGTGGCGTAGTGGGCGTATGCTCGACTGCCGATCATGAGATCCCGGGTTCGATCCTATGTCAGGCAAAGTGTCCTCTTAGGTACCAGTTTCACACAATCCTATAGATTTTTACATCGATGTTTTTTATTCCCCGTTTTCCTCCGAACATAGTATAACTTATTATTATTATTTTTTAATTTATTCAACACACAGATTACAATCATAAAGTGACTATACAATAACGATCTACAAGGATCATTATAAAACTAAGATGGGCTGGATAGTAATCCAAGACTTATGTGACTAATGATAGCAAAATATAAATTCAAGCTTCAAACAAACAAATAATTTATACAAGCAAATTTAAGTTAATTTAGAGCAACTTCATTCTAATTAATACTAAAGTAGATACAGATATATGTGAACCCCGAGTGCAACACTCAAGTAGAGTGACCGGCATTAACACGGGTTAAGCCCGGTTCGAGCTTGAAAATTAGGTTATATAGGCAATGACGTTGAATTGCTGTCTTAGGGCCGGTTTTTTTATCGTTGATCACTGGTTAAGTCGACCAATGGTTAATATTTTTGACAAATAGTTAAAATTCGACAAAATTCGTTTTTTCATCCCTTTTTAACTATTTTTTCCACACGATTTAACCATTGGTTAGAAATTTAACTATAGTTAGTTTGACAAATGGTTAACTTAACCGTAACTAACGATCTAAAAACCAGCCCTTACTAATAGGATATCTTTTAGGGTTTTTACATAAAGTGTAAATTTAGAAGAGAAAATGTCAATAAGTGAGTTTGTTTTAGCCACTTCATTATACTGACGAGCCATTTATTATTTGACGTAATATTTATATCTTGATATTTTGAAGATATGTACCTTAACTGCCCCTATCATTATATTTTCGCTTATAAACTCTGTTTTTTATAGCGAACGTCTAATCACTCCAGTAAAACTGAGATTTATAGAAGTTTACTTTGTGAAAACCAAAAGTTTATAAGAGATACTAAAATGACAGGAACAAACACTAGAAAAATATCAGGATATAAATTTATAGAATGGGTTAAGTGTATTCGGAGGAAACAGGGGAATACAAAACATCGATTTGGTTGACTTATTGTGTCACGCTCTCCTACATTCAAATCGGTTCGGTAGTTTGGTGTAAAAAAGTAACAAACAACATTATACTTATATCGATGATATTATCAGAAATCAGAAGTGGGATAGTGATAAACTAATATATGATAGTAGATAAACTAATTTTCATGAAATTTGTTTTCATTCTGTTACAGTGCATCTCATCATGCGTTATCAAACTGCGCGTGAAAAGGCGGAGCGAAACGAAATTACGTAAGTATTAACCATTGATATAAACAAAACGGGAGATGAGATACTGGCTTCTCGAAAATGGCAAGCTCAAATTAGGTCCCATTAGGTACACGTACGTCACGTCAGACGTACGTCAGTAAAATAAGGTCGTACGAGCGAATCATATTGTTGTCTCGGTCGCACTTCGGTCTTAGGTACGTCTTTCTATCTTTGTTGTTCATTATATGTCACTGTGCAAACTTCACACTGAGCAAATTGCACGTGCCATTCGTTGAGTAAGCGCTGGGAGAACGTACCCTATCTCCCCTTTTCTTTATATCAATGGTATTAACTTTATTTTTATTAAGTACGTACTCCGTTCCCGTAGAAATTTCGGGAATCCCTTTTCTTATTTCTTATATATAAGTAAATTGTATTTTTACTGAAAGTTCGAATTATTATTTTCTAGTTCCTAGTAGACTTTGTTTTACGTAATGACATGTAGTATTTTTATATCTTCAAAAATGTGGGTACGTTCGAGCGAGAGAGCGAATTAGGGTTGCACCGTGTAGGTTGATAATCTCTATACTAACATAAAACAAGCCCTTTTCTTTAAATCAATGGTCCTGACTGAAACTGAATGACACACATCAACGCCCAGCTCTTACCCTCGGACCAAGAGAGCTGGCATGTTGTACAAAGATTTTCACTATAATGTAGAGAAGGAATAAAAAAAGGAATTTATTAGGTATTATTAGGTAAATATACATGTTATATCGGTTGTCTTATAATATTTATAAATGTTATTAAATTTGCTAATTGCCAATTCTGAATACCTTTAGCACAAACTTCCTTATTTCATTAAAACCATACACTTTCCTTATGGCAAGGTAATAAGGTTCAAACTTCGAACCAACAAAGTTCTAATGAAGCCTCGGACAGAAGTGACTCGTGTGAACCATATTACGACAAAGTTCTCCGTTCGTTCACAAATATAGCTTGTGCAACTCTGTCACAATAATATCAGGAAAGTTTTCAAAGACTATCAGCTGGAGTTTATTTTTAGCTGAGGAATTTTCATTGCATTACATTAACATTACAAGGTTCTATTATTCTAGTTAGACTTCCTTATTTAAACCTTTGATCTAAGTAACTTTCACTGAATAATTTACTGACTGATATATCATAATTTAAAAAATGCCAACTGCTTTTGGTGTGACAAAGTTCTAAACTGCGTTTAATTCATCGCTCGTTGCACCCTTGTCGCATTATAGTGGAGGCTTTGTAGAGCACATACACGTAATTTACAAGCGCTGGCTACGGTTTCGCAGGCTTTGAGGTTATATTATCTGGTATTGCCATGTTTAATTATTTCCATTTTTTGTGAGAACTATTTT
Organism: Hemistola chrysoprasaria; assembly: GCA_947063395.1. NCBI lineage: Eukaryota > Metazoa > Arthropoda > Insecta > Lepidoptera > Geometridae > Hemistola > Hemistola chrysoprasaria. Next base: position 1,524,127 of record OX346723.1, read on the forward strand.
TTAAAGTATATTTTTAACTGGACTCAAGTAACCTATGTACCTAGTATGTATCTATTTATTATTAAGTTAGTTAGCTGCTACGATCAGTTTCTTTTATAAATCATAAAAGTTTTGTTAGTCTTAGTGAAATTAGGTCACTTTTCTAAATCAATTAATCATTAGCCTAAGTTTGGTCGAAATAAATATTACTTAGATTTTGGTGCATAAAAGTCACCACTGATATTATGCCTGAGATTAAGGTCATAATAAATAGCTCTGTGATATACTTAGCTTGACAGAAAAGAGTAGAAACGGAACTAATTTAAAGTGTATGGTGTTGATTAAATTGTTTTTATTATTTAAAATAAAGTGGCACTATTTTCCCCCACTATTTTCTATTCATTTGAAAGCAAATTGGCTTTCCGGGATCAATATTCTACTTTCGTACTACCTTCTTAGACTTAGATATAGGTACCTCGCAATTATACATTTGATACATAATATTATACTAACTACTTTGACCTTATTTCACTTGTTTTTGTATGAATTTTTAACTTCACTGTACTTAGCTAGAAAACCAAAATGCCCAAACCCTTTATTAATGGGATAGAGGAAGCTAAAATCTATTTGCTAGTGAATTTTGACAGCGACTTTATTAAGCGGAAGGTCGAACAAGCTATAGTTTAAACTTGCTTAGGGTTCATTCTTGATCGTGGTTCATCCTAATCTTCGATTCAATAGGAGTTGCAACTCAGAAAACACCAGAATCTCAAAATCTCGGAATATCACAACTTTATCCACAATTCTCCCCCGAGATGATCTTCATATTCTAACTACCCACACTCAATTAATTTCGTCCCTTGAGAACATAACAAGAACAATCCAGGTGATGAGCCATTTAGCCAAATTATACGAGCGAATACGAGCTCGCGACTAAATTAAATGAACGTGCTAACTGAATATTTAATTAAATGGTGTTATGAGACCTTTTATGTTGGTGATTTTTGCACGTACGGGGTGGGTGTTGTGTCATGTTTTATGGTTCGTAGTTAAGATTTTATTAAAGTATAGATACTTACTTAATACTTAATCCGTCTCGCAGTTTTAGCCATTTACATCTTGTAGGTATTTGGATCAAACTACGCAATTTGGTAAGTGTACCTTTACAGGATCTTGCCAAATTTAAGTCCAATTGGTAGAGAAGTTTTGGTATAAAGATGTAATAAAATACATTACGAGTATGTTCATTGGTATAATATTATAAGTAGAATTTTGCTTGTCAATTTTTAAAGAATGACGCGGCGTAGCGCTTGCATATTATATAGGATATAATATATATTATAATCCAATAGGATATGTGTATTTCTTGTTGGAATCTTTACGGAATTTACACAGCAGTTTTCTTCTTTACTCAGAAATCGATTCCTACCTAAGATAACAATACTTATATAGGTTACATATTATTATTTAGGTTATTTATATACTTATATATAAGTAGAGTTCTTACCGCCAGTATCAACCGCGCTAGTTCCTACGCAATAGTCGCGATGGTTCATCGAAATAAATACTTAATCTTATTTATGTGGTTTCCCCGAATTTAATATAAGTAGATTCTAGAGGAAAACCAGTCGTCAATCTACTGGCAACTCCATCGTAGTGGCACAGTGCGAGCGAGAGAGAAGACAGTCGCGGGTGTTCGGCGCTCGCCGTCGAACTTGTTGCAGTAATTCTCTTTGAAAACATTATTAAAACACAATTACCCTTGTTTTACACCACGGATGCAGTGTTTTATCAACACATCGTCGATACATTGAGTTATCAAGTGTCAGTGTTCAGTGCGTGGAAAGTGTTCGTTCATGGTTGTTGTAGAGGTGAGTGAACTTATTGGATAGGCTTTGCCCTTTCCTCAGTCTGGACCCGAGTGGACCCTGAGGTAGTGATGGACGATGACCGGTTTTCTTCTCGGAACTCGGTTCATGAGCCGGAATATCGGACTTGACGACTGACCTGAAATCATAGACGTAGAAAGTCAATAAATGTATGATTCATACACACGTATTTTGACACACTTGAATGGTAGAAATAATATTTGATATTTTCGATATTCGTTCGATATAATAAATGTATTTTTTGTGTAACCAAAAGGAAAAAAATACAAGGACAACTCAGAGACAACAGGTATATTATATGCTGCCTCGGTGGCGTAGAGGGCGCATGCTCGACTGCCAATCAAGAGGTCCCGGGTTCGATCCCCAGGTCGGGCAGTGTTAAATATATATTTTTCCATTAGGAATTATCTCAATAACTGCCTGGAGTCTGGAACTGTGCCCGGTAGATGGCAATAGAATCGTCCCCTATTACATGGGACCAATAACATACTGGCGAAATGTGGGTGTATCTACTATGGGACTGAGTCCTGGGTACACCTCTGCCTACCCCTTCGGGAAAAAGGCGTGAATGTATGTTATATTATGTTTATATTATATGCTAGGTAATTATTAACGTATCATAAAACCATTTAATTCCATACAAGTAACGTTTCGACGTCCAAACCAGTTTGCGATGATTCAAGCACGTAATACCTAGGTATAGATTTTAAATAAAGATAGGATCTACCTCTAGTTAATGACTAGGTATCCATGATTGGATCTGTACAAAATGTAAATAGTATCTAGATAGGTACATACTATGTATCAATTCACTAATGGATTCCAAAACCACAGACAAGATAGAACAAGCAATTTGTTAAAATTGAAAGTTCATTCGATATAAATTACTTAATTATGTATCGTTATCGATAATCGGGTTGTTGTTACTTCGCCACAAAGTTCGTTCGCCACGCAAAAATATGTGTTGTGTTGCCACAGTCCTATTTTTGCGTTGTTACATCGCCACAGGTTTTTTTCAACTATTGTTATTTTGTACTGTTACATTTTCTGTACAGACAGGAGAAAAATGAAACAACAACCCCGATAATCAATGGGTATTATGGTTTTAACAAAATAACGTATATATGTACTATGTACCTATTGTCCCAAATAATGTCTATTTATTAATATTATTTGGTGCACATAATTTCTACCACATTCCTTCCGCCCCATTCCTAATTCATTCCGGAAACGGAATCTATTTTCCGGTAAACCGAAATTTCGCCAACTGCTCCAATCTCTAAAACTTCAAAAACTCTTAGATACTTTTACTTATTTTTAATTGCCATTTCATAAGACATTATCTAACATGAAATATGCATGGAACCCACGAACCGAATAGCGAATAAAGTTACATAAAAAACAATTACGATTGCAAAAAACCCGACAGCCTTGGGTTGAAGATGCCGAGTTATTAGTTATGACCACGGCATTATTATGTATATACATGATACTTAATTTTATCGTAGCTAAGTGAGCAGATTACTTGAATGCTATGTATGTGTATAATAGAACACCATAAATAGGTATTTGTTTATTATCACTTTGTTGTAGGACAATCGGAAAGAGCGCATCAATGCGAATTGCCTAGGAGCCTAGGACGATTGACACAAAAAGATTTTCTCGATCTTGCTAGACGAATATTCAAACCTACCCTAACCGACTGAATCAGACTTCTGATAGGGATTTTCACCAATCAGAGTATTCGTCGAGTTCATCCGCCAATCAATTCTCAAAGTGATTGTTATTCGCGATTATCCTAGTGTCCATTGGATATTCATAAAGATCCTAAAAATAGCTAAGATGATCGAGGCAATTGTTCTAGGCTTTTTGCTACGCTCCGCTTTTCTGATTCTCTTACGACATAATACATATATATATATATATTATTGCGAAGTCTTATTAGGTAGAGTGATATCAGAATCACTGTATAGGTATCCAATAAGGAGGAAAATGGCGCAAGATGTAGCTATAACTAGGTAGGTATATTGTATTCAACATAATAAATACAATCTTATTAGAATCTGTTAACAGGAAAGAGGACCTCTTAGCAGTTTGACACTGTCCTATGGAAAATTTACTAAATCGATGTTTTCTATCCCCTTGTTTAATTACAATATAACTAGCTGACCCGGCGAACTTCGTACCGCCATATTTTATTTCTCTAATCGCAACTGAGGAAATAAAACCCTTCCGGTAAAATCGAATTACCTAAATTTAAAATAAAACTGGACTCAATTGAAAAATTCATATTGTTGTACAAAATGCGTGGAGATTTTACTGAGACTATCACTTTCCGGGAGATAGTATTAATTTACTCGTTTAAAAAGGAACTGAACTGCGGTGACACTCGGCGCCAGTATTTATACCTGAACCTTGAATTTCCCGAACGTTCTAGTTCGCATGCTTCAAGAAGAATCGATTGATCGATTGTTGGAAATAGTGGGTCTCGATGGTTCGAGAGGGAGCTTTGTTTACGCTCAGAGGAGGTCTCGAGAACGAATGAGATACCAAAGCTTTGGACATTCAAACCAGAGATGGCGACTCGATAGAATTTGATGGCCAGATTGTTGCCAAATTTTAATCAAAGTTTCAAGCTTTGATTAAAATTTGGCGCCAAGACTTTAATAATTCTCTAACAAAAATAGTACAATTTTTTTTTGTTATTAATGGTAATAATATTGTAACATAATACGCAGTATAATTATAAAAATATCAGTCACAAACCATTAAAATAATACGGTTATATCGTGAGCATAAATAAATATTACGTGAAATAAAGTAATAGAATTTATATTCTAAGAAACAGAACACAGCGCCATCTATTGGGTGTATTTGCAACCTAGATGTCAAACAATATTGATGAATTTTATCGATGAATCAACATACACCGCCATCTATGAGAACTTCATAAAACTAAACAGTAAATAAACACTTGCTTAAGAAACGGTTCAGTAGTTTTGGAGCACAGAGTACTTTATATATACTGAAATTTTGGAGTTTATTCGTGACATACATCGTGACACAAGATTTTTATATATATAAGATAAGATATTATTTTATTAGTGCTTAGTTGAGTAAAGATTCTTTGCAAGTACAAATTAAGTAAGATAAACTTATTTAAAGTCTCAATCTTAACAATAATAATAATAATATAACGGTTTATATTTAGCCTTTTGAGATTGACGCATCGTGACAGAGATATATTTAGTAACTCAGAAACAAAACAGTTTCAATTCTTCGCTCTTCACATGTCTCAAATTATTCCGAGACTATTGTTTTATAACATAACGTAGTCGATATACAGTTACGTGTAAAATAGCCGCGAATAATGACAATGGCGTACGGAACAATCATAGTGTTGAACGGATGTGCGAAGCAAGACTGAGATTGTATGACTTGTATTATAAACTACCAAGCGCCACGCGTCTACTTTCATCATAAGGACCGCTAAGGAGTGGAATTCTCTACCGGCGTAAGACTTCCCTCCTGAATGCGATCTTGGAGTCTTCAAGAGAATTGTTGACAATTAATGCGTTCCATCTTAGGCCTCATCAATCAATCAATCAATCAATCATTTATTTGCAAGAATGTAGGTACAAATGGTCTTAAATTAATAATTATTGGTCCGTTACATTCTACCTCATTGAGGCGTGCGTTAAATTATCTAAATTCTAATTAATATAATAAAAATCATTAAAAAATGTCAAAACAAAATTAAAAATCATGCCAAAATATGTCACAAAATATATCAGTTAATGTCAAAACTAAAATTAATATACCAAATTACATGAAAAAATTAATTATGTGTATGAAGCAGTAATAAATCATGTCAAATCATAATTATATATAACCAATAAATAAAATAATAATAATCAATTAAAAATTAAATACTTTAACTTTCCTAATAATTATGGTTTATGATTTAAACATCTTCACTTCCCATCCGGTAAAAAAAAAGTAACGCTAAGTAGCTTCTGAATTATTTTCGCATGCTATAGGAAAATGCTTATTGGGAATCAAGGGCAAGTCATTGATTGATCTCCATGTTTTGATTGCGTAATATGTTGATATTGGTCATAAGAAAAATTTTATAACTAATTATTTAGAAATTTGTGATTTTAGGTAGTTAAGATATATAATATAGTAAGTACTTACCTAGATACTTACCTATGACAATTAATCTAAATACTCGTGTACCTACGGTTTAAAACCAAATACAACATTTTATTGTAAGGATAAAAATACAAGGTTGCAAACTTCTTCCAATATTTATATTTTAATGAAAAACTCGCGATTTAAAACCATTTCTATTCAATGCAATCCCACTTAATAGAAGCGTTTTTATGTATATATATTTATTTGTTACCTGTAAACACAAGTATAAGTACGACCAAGTTTTAAAAACCATCTTAAATTGCCAAATAATAACATAACATACATTCACGCCTTTTTCCCGAAGGGGTAGGTACACCTCTGGTGTACCCAGGACTCAGTCCCATAGTAGATACACCCACATTTCGCCAGTATGTTATTGGTACCATGTAATAGGGGGCGAGCCTATTGCCATCTACCGGGCACAGTTCCAGACTCCAGGCAGTTATTGAGATAATTCCTAATGGAAAATCCAATATTTAACACTGCCTGACCTGGGGATCGAACCCGGGACCTCTTGATTGGCAGTCGAGCATGCGCCCTCTACGCCACCGAAGCAGTCAAATAATAGATACACTTAAAGAATTTCTAAAATGTAATATATTAATATAGCGACAATAATTTATTCGGCAATCTGTTTCCAGTCTTTACAAGCCATAAAATCAATAACATGTTCCCTAGACGAATAGTTTAATATTAATGTTTTCTACGTCCCACTTTTATTTAATATTCTCACTGAATTAAAGACTGCTAAATAAGTTTCACAGCCCTACTTCATAGCGTGATAGAAACAGACCGTTACGTCACACGCAATGACTCAAGAGTCAGGCTTCGCAAGCCTCCATCTTAGATCTAACGCACGTTCGGTGCATTTCCAACTAATCTCCACAGAATTACATTGAAAATTCTTCTGAAATCACGTCCGACAGTCCGAGTTGCCATTAGTTAAGGTTGATATTGATGACTGGCAATACTGCTGTTTAGTGATACGTGTCGGAATTCGATATATCGTGTCTCATCACTAGTATAGGTAGATCTGTCGATCTCCCGTCGTTTTTTTTGGGTTTTTTGAGCATTGCAAATTATGACTTTTGAAAATGCAAATTAATTAACTTAAAATCGTAGCACGCAGAGCGTTGTTATTTTAGAAGACCTGCTTAAGTTTGCTTATTTTCTGTAGATTTCCTAATGCGACTCCGAAATTGTATTTTTAAATATAATATAGGTATAGGTACTATTTATTATATACTATTTTTACCTCAGATGAATGATAAGTCTTCGCTGGCGCTCTGACTTGAAGGAACCCTTCCTACAAACAATAGTTTAAAAAATGCGGTCATTTTCAAATTATAGTGTGCGTAAAATAAACTGTCTCCAATAAATATTTCTTGCGGATTGTACCTATATCAACTATTAGTTAATCTGTGCCTATACTTTCAAGTGAGTAAAAAATGGCCTTCCAGTCTAATTAAATTAATCTTGAACTAATTACTCGTCAATTCAATATCACCAAACAACTTTCAACCAAGTTTATTTTAGAGTCAGTACAAAAGTCGACCTGATGAAATTGGAACTGTACCCACTTAATCTATTACTAAGTAGGGTGTATTAGGTAGGTAGATAAAGTGTTACAAAAAGATGAACTGTAAAAAAATTACAAAATTCGCGATTGACTTCCCATCTCTCTCTCTCTCTCTCTCTCTCTGATTTGGAGGATACAGGGGAATACACCCGAATACGCGGGTGAAACCGTGAGGCACAGCTAGTCACTTTATTTTATTTATGTATAATTCAGCACAACGCTAGGACTAACTTAATGCAAGTGTAGCATTCTCTACCAGTTATCCTAAAATAAGAGAAAATGTTACAGATATTGGGAATATATTAATGGATGATGATAGGAATTTCCGGAATATCCTAAAATAAGAGAAAATGTTACAGATATTGGGAATATATTAATGGATGATGATAGGAATTTCCGGAATATCCTAAAATAAGAGAAAATGTTACAGATATTGGGAATATATTAATGGATGATGATAGGAATTTCCGGAATATCCTAAAATAAGAGAAAATGTTACAGATATTGGGAATATATTAATGGATGATGATAGGAATTTCCGGAATATCCTAAAATAAGAGAAAATGTTACAGATATTGGGAATATATTAATGGATGATGATAGGAATTTCCGGAATATCCTAAAATAAGAGAAAATGTTACAGATATTGGGAATATATTAATGGATGATGATAGGAATTTCCGGAATATCCTAAAATAAGAGAAAATTTTACAGATATTGGGAATATATTATAATGGATGATGATAGGAATTTCCGGAATAATATGACGTCTCCAAATTTTGTTGTAGAGTTCCGACTCTACCACAAAACTTTGTGGTAGAGTCCCGACTCTACAAAGCATGGGCGTTCCGTGAAGTTGCTTCATCATCATGCCAAGAAGACTAATTCTGCACAGCCACGAATTATAACCTTGACAGCTAAACGTTTCATATACTAGACAAGTTACATGATTATACCGTTCTTTCCTCTGGAATGTACGTAAACTGGTTCTTTACTTAGCACAACACTTAAGTGACCAAGATTCATCAACTTGCCATTCTAGATTGAACTTTAACATTTCAACTTAGATTATATTTTCTATTGTTGATGATTTTGATCGCTTTCTGATGTTAAGATAGACTATGAGCCTTGCTTATTCAGGAATGTGACTTATGTATAACAATATAAGGTTTAAAATAATATTTAATATGGTTGTGTATATTTAGCACATATTTATAAGTTTAAGCTTTATACATAGTTGAGCTTCGGTAAATCAAACTCCTAAGGTCGCGTTCACACGTACGGAAACATTATTCAAACAAAACAAAACAAAACAAAACAAAAATTTCTCGTATTGTCACAGCATAATAATAAATAAATAAATAAATAAATAGTTTATTGACAGAAAACGTAAACAGAGTAACTAAACATAAAGTAAAATAAAATATGAGGCATTAGTGCACCCATAATGTATTTTCCTAGGCAAATTGTTTCACGGCACGAGTATAGCGAAAACAATATATTATGGTTCAATAATGCCCCATAGCAGTAAAGATTACATATTTTTCTGGCAATAGGGATATACTCAGCTTTGTGCTGCAAGATAATCCTGCGCAGCGCTGGTTTTCAGCATATCCCTTGCTCGAACATGGGTGTTAGTCGAGTAAGAAAAAACAGTACAGAGCGGGATTAGTATAATTATTTACACATGAAAAATATAAATTAGACAGTATACAGAAAAATAATAATACTATATATACACTATGTCATCTCCTTTGATATAAATGTCAAAATATCTAAGCGGTTGCCAATTACTACGCCTTACCGGGGCGCAATAGAAACCGGCCGGACCTACCTCAGGCAGCGCGAGCATGGGGGACTCCGCTCTGTCATACCGCACCCCGTCGTTGCTCCGTCTAGTCATCACTATGCCATAGAAAACTTCGAAAATCCACAGGTCGACATTTGAGCCTATAGAAAATCCAAGTGCTCTAAACGACTGTCAGATGGCAGCGTACTCAAGATACTGGCGGCATTGCCACGTTGAAAAGCAATGCTTATACGTTGGGCCAGATAAACGTCAGCATTTTGACCACGCGTCGCCTCGACGAAGCGTTCAGATAGATTTTCAAAATGCGGACCCCACGGTTCAAGAGTCTCGACTCCAAACGGTTCAAATATGTAACCGCTACCGAGGTTTGCATATTGAATAGAATTTATTTTTGATTTTAAATAGTGATAACCTAATTATCATGAATATTAAAATTCAAAAAACTCAAAAAGCAATATATGTAAAACCCTCCACGCCTCACACTGACTTCACAAGATTCGCTTGTTTTTCAGCCCAATCGATTCAGTAGTTTTGGTGTGTAAGAGTAATAAACTTCCATCCATCCTCCCTAACGAAGGAAGAAAACGACTCAAAAGAACAGACCTTTACTTTTATTTGTCAGTAGAAGTCGAGCAGAATTCACATAATACTTACCTAACAATGATCATTTGACTGCTCCTTTTAAGAAAAATACTAACTTAATTAACCGAAGCATTTCCCAAAACTTCGCGAAAGCACTCTGCGGGGTTCTATAAAGAAGGCTTCCGAAAAACTTGTTCAAAACTCTGTGCTGTCGGAATGGTAGCGTCTAACCTACTTTGAAGAACAATGTTTTAGAACTGCGCATTTACTGGAAATTTTAAGATTGCAAGAATCATCATTAAAATGAATGAATGAATGATAACACTTTATTAGTACCACAATAATACATAACGAGAAGGAAACATAAAACTAGAAAGATTAACAACTGGCAGCCTTACCGTTCAGAGCGATCTCTTCCACACAACCATGCAGAAAAAGGAAATACTGATACTGAAGGGACGAAGGTTTCAAAAACAAATACTTAAATAATAAATAAATAAAATACATACATAACAAATCATGTCTTATAATACCTCCTTATTATCACACTATAAACCAATACATAATATACTAAGATTTTTTTTTTATGATAATGAATGACAAGACGAGCACATCAGGTGCCTGATGGTAAGCATCATGATTGCCTATATCAGACACAGTGCCACCCAGTGTTTTAAAATTCTAAATTCTGCGCGGCACTGCACTGCGCCTGTCACCCTGAGATATTAGTTGTTGAATCTCATCATGCCCAGTAATTTCGCTGGTAACATTGCCCTTCAGACCGGAACACAGTACCTAATATTTGCACATTACTGCTTGGCGGATGAATAACTGGCAAAGGTGTGGTACGTACTTCCCCAGGCGGCCCCCTGCTAAAGAGGCCTACCACTACAAAAACTAAGATATAACTAAACATAAACTAAAATAAAGATAAACTAAGATACTAAGATTATAGATATATTATAACAGGTATTGAGGTACACAATTTTATATAGGTGTTACTTTATAACAGTGAGACAATATAATATTAGTAACAAATTATATATTACTAGCGACCCGCCCCGGCTTCGCACGGGTAGCAGAAGTAGGTATAGTGAACGTTTAACAGGAGTAAATTCGTGATACATTGTATTTTAATAGATATAACCCTAATGGTTTACGCAGGGCACGCAAATTAATGACTAAATATTTCTGTTACAATGACCAAACCTTAACACATGTATAAATTTATCGTGGGCTATTTTGAAAATATTGATAAGTACTACAAACCCCTAGTACATTACTTTATTCTACCACCAATACTTTTCACAGCGCATGCATATAATGACTTTCGATTATTGTGACTAAACCAAAATAGATGGATATAATGTCCGTAGATTAGTTTGTAGATATTGGTAAATACTACAAACCCCTAGTACACATTACTTAAATCTACCATTAATAGTTTTCACATCGCATGAAAAATAATCACTGCTTCGATTATTGTGACTAAACCAGAAAAGATGTATACTGTTTTGTAGGTATTGATAATTACTACAATCCCCTAGTACATTACTTTACTCTACCACCAAAAGTTTTCACACCACATGAAAAATAATCACTGTTTCGATTATTGTGACTAAACCAAAAAAGATGGATATAATCTATGTATACTGTTTGGTAGGTATTGATAATTACTACAAACCCCTAGTACATTACTTTATTCTACCACCAATACTTTTCACAGCGCATGCATATAATGTCTGTTTCGATTATTGTGACTAAACCAAAATAGATGGATAAAATTTCCGTGGACTATTTTGTAGATATTGATAAGTACTACAAACCCCTTGTACATTTTTCTACCATCAATGGATTTCACAGCGCACGCAAATTTATGAATATGGTAATTATATTATGTGACACCTTGGTTCACAATATTTCAGTTTTCTTACGGATCCCTATTTTTTTTCAAAATCTCATATAGCCTATGTCACTCACACTGAAATAAGCTATCCATAAGTGACCGATAGTTTTCACACCGCATGAAAAATAATCACTGCTTCGATTATTGTGACTAAACCAAAAAAGATGGATATAATCTATGTATACTGTTTTGTAGGTATTGATAAGTACTACAAACCCCTGGTACATTACTTTAATCTACCACCGATAGTTTTCACACCGCATGAAAAATAATCACTGCTTCGATTATTGTGACTTAACCAAAAAAGATGGATATAATCTATGTATACTGTTTTGTAGGTTATAAGTACTACAATACCCTAGTACGAGTACATTACTTTATTCTACCACCAATAGTTTTCACACCACATGAAAAATAATCACTGTTTCGATTATTGTGACTAAACCAAAAAAGATGGATATAATCTATGTATACTGTTTGGTAGGTATTGATAATTACTACAAACCCCTAGTACATTACTTTATTCTACCACCAATACTTTTCACAGCGCATGCATATAATGTCTGTTTCGATTATTGTGACTAAACCAAAATAGATAGATAAAATTTCCGTGGACTATTTTGTAGATATTGATAAGTACTACAAACCCCTAGTACATTATTCTACCATCAATGGATTTCACAGCGCACGCAAATTTATGAATATGATAATTATATTATGTGACACCTTGGTTCACAATATTGCAGTTTACTTACGGATCCCTATTTTTTTACAAAATCTCATATAGCCTATGTCACTCATACTGAAATAAGCTATCCATAAGTGAAAGAATTTTTAAAATCGGTCCAGTAGTTTCGGAGCCTATTCGTTACAAACAAAAAAACAAAGTTTCTCTCTTTATAATATTAGTATAGATGAAACCTGATGAAAGGTAGTGGTCCTTGAGACGCAGCTTAAAAGAGGCCAGTGACGGTGAACGTTTAATTTCAACGGGAAGATCACTGCTTCGATAGTGAAAGATCCACCGTAGAAATCAGTGCCGTGCACTGGAAACCTCAACGTCAGGTTCTCCGATGACCTCAGAGAACAAGAATGATACGCATGAAGAAATTAAAAAAGGTTCCCGAAGATAGCGCGGGGCAGATGGATCACCGAGGACTTTTTTTAAAATTCTTATAACAGCAATCTGTCAGTCAATCAATTGATCCTGTGTTTTTGTATTTATTTTTATTTTATTTAATTTTTACTGTCATTGAACAATTTAATCTAATATTTTAATATTTAGGACTGCCTCGGTGGCGTAGAGGGCGCATGCTCGATTGCCAATCAAGAGGTCCCGGGTTCGATCCCTAGGTCAGGCAAAGTGTTAGATATTGGATTTTTCCATTAGGAATTATCTCAATAACTGCCTGGAGTCTGGAATTGTGCCCGGTAGATGGCAATAGGCTCGCCCCCTATTAGTACATGGGACCAATAACATACTGCGAAATTCGGGTGTATATCTACTATGGGACTGAGTCCTAGGTACACCTCTGCCTACCCCTTCGGGAAAAAGGCGTGATTGTATGTTATTTTAATATCTATAAATTGTGTGATTGCGTTTCACCTATGGTCTTTATCTAAATTAAACGATTTTTTTTATTATAAGGGTTCCTTTTTCCTTTTGAGGTACGGAACCCTAAAAATGTAGAATAGAATATAATTAAATGGTTATTGTTATTACACTTAAGGGTGTTGCTCTTCATACAAAATAAAATTTCCAAAATATAGAGAAAGAGAGATTTTTTTTTTATTGTTATGTCTTAGTCTCGCTTTTATATGCGCCAAAACATATAATTTAATTTATATTATAATTATAATATTAATTTGATTACCTATTAAAAATATTTGCACGCTGTTCACTGAAACAATAAGACAATATCTGGAGAAAGATATTTCTGTAGAGAAAACTGCTAATAAGATGTGGTCTGAATTTGAAGGTCAATGTCAATGCGACGCCCGAAAGCTCCTAGGTATCTCTAAAGGAGCTGTCAAATCCAAGAAAGATACTACCTGGTGGAATGAAGACGTTAAAACGATAATTAAACACAAACGAGAAAAGTTCAAAGTATGGCAAAAAGACAATCAGGATGAAGACAGCAAAGAATACAAAAAGTTTAAAGCCTTAGCCAAGGCAGCAGTAGCACAAGCCAGAGCCGCATCGAGACAAAATTTTTACCACGAAATAGAAAACGCCGAGAACGACAATTCGATTTATAAAATAGCTAAACAGAGACATAGATCCACGTTGGACACAAAATTTAACAAGTATATTAAAGATAAAAATGGCATATTATTAACATCTAACAATAGTATCAGTAATCGTTGGAAAGAGTACTACGAGGAGCTACTCAATGAAGAGTTCCCATCTGATGAGTTGCCTGCTATATCACCGGTACTGGGACCTATTGATTACATACATCTGACCGAAGTAAGGGCCGCATTAGCAAAAATGAAAAATCATAAAGCTATGGGACCAGATAACATACCGGTTGATCTATGGAAGAAGTTGGGTAATTGCGGACTACCGTGGCTTACAAAACTCTTCAATCTTATCCTGACTGAAGGAAAAATACCGGACTCATGGCGCTCAAGCTACCTCTCCCCAATCTATAAAAATAAAGGCGATGTTTCTCATTGTAACAACTATAAAGGGACTCAAATTAACATCACACACCCTTAAATTGTGGGAACGAGTGATCGCCACTCGACTTGCAAAAATAACCATCGTTACTGATAATCAGTTCGGATTCACACCCGGTAAATGTACCACAGACGCAATTCAAATGATCAGGATACTAATGGAGAAACATCGAGTGAATAAGGAGAACCTGTACTTTATTTTTATCGATTTAGAAAAAGCGTTCGACCGAGTTCCGAGAAATCTAGTGTGGCAATCCCTTAGAGCGCAAAATGTACCAGATGCCTATATCGCCCTATTCCAGGATATGTACACCAACATAACACAAATAAAAAGCCCGGCTGGCCTTCTATATCAAAGTGGGAGTGCATCAAGGCTCTGCACTAAGCCCGCTACTATTCAACACGGCGATGGATTACATCACGCGAAAAATCCAGTCGCCAACTCCATGGTGCATTTTGTACGCGGACGATATAGCCTTAATAACTAGAGACGCCCGTTCACTCCAAAACTCATTGGACCATTGGGTGGCAAAGTTGGAAAGTCACGGTCTGCGTATCAGTCGATCAAAGACGGAGTATATGGAGTGTAACTACGGTGGTGATCAACATCTTGGGTGCGATATATACATAGACAACAAACCCCTCCCCAAAGTAGCAAACTTCAAGTACCTCGGCTCCCAACTAACAACTAACGCGTCTGTGGACAACGACGTCACCCATAGAGTGAACACAGCCTGGCTTAAATGGAGATCTTTGTCTGGCGTACTATGCGACCCCCGCATGCCTGTAAAAACCAAAGGGAAAACCTACAAAACGGTTGTAAGGCCAGCTCTCATGTATGGATCGGAGTGCTGGACCATGAAGAAGACACATGAACAACAACTTCATGTAACCGAGATGAAGATGCTGAGGTGGGCAGGGGGTGTTACTCGACTGGACAAAATCCGTAATGAGTATGTCAGGGGTTCCTTTGGTGTCGCCCCGATCGCGGAAAAACTCAAAGAAGCAAGGTTGAGATGGTATGGCCATGTGATGAGGCGAGACGAAAGCTATGCCGTTAAGCAAGCCATGAACATCCCTAGCAGACCTAAGGGTAAAGGAAGACCTTTAGCGACGTGGTGGTCCAATAATGACAAGGAAGTGAAGAACCTAACCAAAAATGTGACAACCCAGGATAGGATATCCTGGCGCCGCATTACGAGGAGGCCCGACCCCAGATAAACTGGGAAGGGGGCAGGAGAAAGAAGAAGACCTATTAAAAATATTTATAGGTTATTTTAATGTATAATGTTTTTTGTATATTATAGCTGTATCATAAAAAAAACCGTACGCTTTTCCTAAACCAAATAGGTTTTGGCGCAAATAAAGGCCAAATAAAGAATTGAGTGGAAAATTAATAGCTTTTTTTTCTGGAGAAATTTGGGAAATTACATTTTTTATGCAATAGAAACCATCTTAAAAAGAAAGATTTATTTAACTATGTTATACGTGAAAGCCGGGGCAGTTGCTAGTCTATTATAATAACTAGTCCGTAAAAGTCACGAGTGACAAGACTATATAATTTTTATAACTCTATCTGGAGGTACGTTCTAATCTCGTAGGTCCGAAACAATGTAACAAACTTTAACCGACTTTAACAAGTAACGAGAGGGACTATAAACATGGGTGCAGTCGTAAAATGGAAGAAAACTGCACGCGTTATCTGATGGCTGATTGTGGTGGAAAGTGGGCGCTTGTTTGTTAGGAAAAAAAAATGTAATATTACTATAAGTAGGTATACACATAATATACCTTGGTAAGTATGCTTAGTGTCGTCACAGAAATGTAATAATACTACGTATAGAATGGACATTGTCATCCGCCCACCAATTGGGTCTTCCTCACCACGCCAGCGAGATTGAGTTCTCCTCGAGCCCTGCTTCTATAGGAAATCACCTCACGTACACTCTTGCGTACAAAACTCCATGTGTGCAGTGTCTGTTTAATAGTTATAGCGCGGCTTTTGTATGTAATTGAGTCAAGTGTCCGGGGTGTGGTTAGCGCAAACATTTTAGTACCTAAACAAAATATAAGTGTCAACTTGATCCCTTAACGATTTCCGAAGGAAAATGATCTTGACAGACGGAAAGACAGACAGACGGACAACGAAGTGATCCTATAAGGGTTCCTTTTTCCCTTTTGAGGTGTGGAACCCTAAAAATAAAGCGGTTTTTTTGTATTGTATTATCAAAACTGAAGGTGTGTACCAAATATCAGATCAATCGATCAACAGGAAGAGGTTAAAATTTCAATTACTAATTTTGACCCAAATAAACAAAAAATACCTGAACAAACAGGTCAATCTAAATAAAACATGTGATAAAACCGTTTACAAAGGCATTAGACGGTACATGGAACGTTTACAAAGTGAAAACAACGAATTACGCTCTCCAACCGCCTGTCTGGCGTGGCAAGTATTGGCAAACCCACCCTGGGGGAGTACTATGTCTAGCAATGGACATTCAATGAGATTATGATGAAACACCGTTTTAATGCTGGTCGCAAGATTAAATCCTGTTAACAGGTTATTTTTTTTTTTATGATGGTGAGTGACAAGACGAGCAAATCCGGTGCCTGATGGTAAGCATCATGATTGCCCATATCAGACACAGCCACCCAGTGTTTTAAAATTCAAGTGCGCGGCACTGCACTGCGTCTGTCACCCTGAGATATTAGTTGCTGAAACTCGTCATGCCCAGTAATTTTGCTGGTAACATTGCTCTTCAGACCGGAGCACAGTAATGTTTGCACATTACTGCGTGGCGGATGAATAACTGGCAAAGGTGTGGTACTTCCCCAGGTGGCTCCGTGCAAAAGAGGTTAGAGAAACCACTACAAAAAGAATTCCACAAAATCGAGATTAGATAGCAAGATTATTTGCAATGCCCCGCGGTTTCACCCGCATAGTCTTTGTTCCCGTGAGAATATCGAGATACAAAGTACCCTATATGTGTTATTTCAGAGTCTAAACTATCTACATACCGAATTTCAGCCCAATCGGCTCAGTAGTTTAGCGTGAAAACGGAACAAACATTCACACCATAAAAACGCTAAATGCCGCTGGAGTCGAATAAGAAATACGCTAGCGTTTTATTTACCTGTTACAAGGATATTATTTTTGTACTGAGATTTGCTATTTATAATATGAGTAGCATCAATCTCAGGACTCACTTATTTATAAGTGTTTGAAATTAAACCTTTATAATTTATAATTCTGATTTGCGTCCAAAAGAAAAACAACAGTTAACTTACAGATGGAATGAAGAACAACTCGTTGAATAATATAACATTATCGTTGTTAAAATTCGGCGCTTGACAGAGGCCTCGCAGCCTTGCTTTCATCTGAAACACACTGAATAAAACAAAAAGCTGAGGCCCGGCCATCTTTCATATCTTTATTGTCTACTGCCTACAATTTGGTAAAAAGCTTTCTTCACACTTGCACTTAACATTTTACAGTCTGCCTAAGATCTTTATGAGTGTCGAGGGCGCTAGAAAAGAATTTAACATAATATACTATCGCGTCTTTTCCCTGAAAGGGTAGGTAGGCTGAGGTGTACCCAGGACTCAGTCCCATAGACACAAGGACATTTCGCCAGGATGTTATTCCTTCATTGTAAAAAGACTAAACAATAGACCTACCTACTTACTATCTACTTTATCTAAATACACTATATCATAGAATACTTCTAAAATCCACAGGCCAACATGTCAGCCTATAGACAATCCGAGTGCTCTAAACCACTGTCAGATGGCAACGTACCTAAGATACTGGCGCCATTGCCACGTTGAATAGCAATGCTTATACGTTGGGGCAGATAAACGCCAGCATTTTGATCACGTGTCGCCTCGACCAAGCTCTCAGATAGATTTTTGAAAATGTTATAATGGTCCATTGTAATAGGGGCGAGCCTATTGCCATTTATGTACGAGTAAATAGAACAGCAGAATCTCGGTGCAGAGTGAACTTTTATTTGCGAAGTTCACACACATTAAACATAAACATTAGTTATTCAGTATGAGCATAGATGGCGCTACACGTTATTTTGTTACACTATATCAACATCCCCACTTAACAAAATAAACAATATTCTATTTTTTCAGAAATAAACCGAACATTGACAAAACAATATTGAGTTTAATTTTACATAATCCTTTAGTTAATATATCTGCAGGCATTTCTGCAGTAGGTAAATATTGAATTTTAACAACATCATTAACAACTTTTTCTCTACAAAAATGATAGCGCATATCAACGTGTTCGGACCTCTTATGATATACGGGATTTGCAGCAAGTTTATGGGCAGATTGATTATCATTGAAAATGGGTATGGTATATACACACACACAGTAAAATAATTTAAAAATCTCACACATGTTCTCAGTCCCACGAGCACTGTAAACTTTACTTACAAGTGAAAAATATCCAACATTTACCGCCTTGTGAAATATTACTAAACTTGTGCCTTCGGATTATGCACAAATGTTTGATTTGTTCGCGTTACGACTGGGATTGCTTAATTTTGTTGTTGAAGTTTATTTATGCTCTCGGATTTTTATACTAAAAGGTGTTTTTTAAAAAAAATCTCTTCAAATACTTTAAGGTTTAAAGGTGGAGAATGAAGAGGAAAATGAAGGGAGGGAAAGAAGATATTATATATCCAAAACACTGTTTATTACTTATAGTTTAATTTTGCATAACACTGTAAATTATAGCAAATTTTTAGAAAGTCAAAATGAATTAGTTTGCCAAAATCCAGCCTTAGTTTTTCTCAGAGAAGCGACAAACTCTGAATTGGTTTATAAAAACCGTATGGTTTTTTTCGAATTTACATAACCTCAAAATATTATTTAAACAATTTTTTTAAATGTGACAAAACCATTTCTTCAATCAAATATATTTTTGCGCTAATATTGGCCAGATTAAGAGCCAACTACAAACAACTGAGTGGAAAATTAGTCTCTATTTCTCCATATTTGGGAAACTTCATTGTGTATTGACGAGAAACCCTGGGTTGTATTACGAACATGCAATCGCGTAACAACAGCAGTAAATTTTGCTCATTTTTTGTATGCCGTTTGACAGCAGATATTAAGCAATTAAACGCTTTCCACACTTCGACTGCTGTTCGTTAAAATGGGGCGGTTTTCTTTCACTAGTTCACTCGCTCACCTAGTCCTCGTTATCTAGTCATTCCCTTGAACAATTTTTTTTTCAAGTACGAAAAAGAGTGAACTTTGTATTTTTTTTGTATAATTTGAATTTACAAATTATTTGCACAATTTACAAATTATTTGCACTGATGACGGGGGCTGGTCTGTGCCAGGTGTTTTGTGGTGTAATGGATCCTAGTAATTATCGCCTACGTAATAATGCAATCAATAATGCAAAAAGAGGTCCAAATGGTCTTGTTTGGAGATATCTATATATACGAATAAAAAAAATATTTGCACGTCTATTTTAATGATTATTGAAACTAGTACTACTAAACTATTTACTGGACTAGTTGAATTGTTACTGATGTATTGAATGAACCACGCAACCTAGCTGAATTACTTCATTTACCTACTTCATTCATTCAAGTACACACAGCTATCGAAAATGCCGTGAATTGCTTCGAGAAAAGGATGGTACGTGTAGCAGAGGTGCGGTTCGACTTGGCGGAGGCATCGCCTTGCCCTTATATCATCATACTATCTATACTCATCTTTTATTCAGGCACTGTCTTGAAGTCCTCATTAGGTTAATAATTACGTAACCATGACACATGGCAGCGTGCTGGCATTGGATCAAAATCGGGATTCTAGAACGACGTCCTTAGCGTCAGATGGTTCTTGGCAGTTTACTCTTAATAGGACGGTCGGATAAGGTTTTTCCATTTCCATACAAACTTAGTATTTCTTTGTTTGGCTTATTCACATACATCCAAACATCCATGTTTCTTTTCTTTCCTATAAGGATATATTATTATAGCAATCATTTCTCATCATAAAAGGTTAGTCTGCATTTATCATGTCTATTGTTATTTATGTACCTATCTTATACGCTTTCTACAAAGTAAACGTCACATATTATAATATCTAATGACCTGTATCATCAAATGAAATAATTATATGACACACCGTAGAGCTGTCAGAATAGTCGACGACCCCAAGCTCACCGAACACCTAGAACCACTCAGTATGCGCAGAGACATCGGGTCCCTTGTGTTATTAATTATCGCATATACAACAGATGATACCGGCGTCACGGTTCTATCACCGTACTTACTAGCCGCCAACGCCTGAGAGCTCATCCGCACATAATCAATACGTGGACGTCGAACACAGTGCGATTTTCCCGTTCTTTTCTGCCGCATACGTGCAAACTGTGGAACGATCGTCCTTGCTGCGGTCTTTCCGTTGAGCTACATCATGGGGCTCTTTAATAGGAGATTGAATAGAGTCTTAAAGGGTCGGCAACATACTGGCAATACCCCTGGTGTTGCAGGTATCCATAGGCGGCGGTAACCGCGAGCTATCAGGCGGCCCGTCCGCTTGTTTTAAAAAAACCTTAAAAAAATGAAAAAAACGAAATCATAAAATGATACGCACATACTTTAGGTTCCTTTTCCTCCGCAGCCTAATTTCATATTCATCTCAATTATGATATATTATATAACATTTCATCAGATAAAATCCATGAAAGGTGCAGAGGCGTAACAATACATTGCACAAGCTATAGTTGACTCATGGAGTCACTATGTGGTGCGTTGGTAGAATATTAATAAGTGATTTAAGGAATACTAAGGCTTATCTTTAAGTAAAATCCTAGCATTAAGGTGGTTGGGCATCATTGCCGCCTGATTAGAAGGTCTATGTATTTTACCATACAAGCTCAGAAGAACCAATGACGATGATAGAAGATATGTACTTACTTTATTAGTGTTTTATTTTCAGTATGAACTAATTATAAAGTGGCATTTATCCAGATAAACTACAGAAATTTAGGCAAAATATAGGCATTTTTCGGAATTAGGAAATTATCAAAGAAAGTCTTTAAATACTTATTTGCAGGTTTCCCTAATTATGCTTCAGACAATTCAAAGGAGCTATGTGGCTGTATTGTCAGTTTCATGTTGCCAAGATTTCTCCTCCAGACTCCGACATAATATAACGGCCATACGAAATATCAATGATGTAACGTTGGTAATTGTATTTTGTTCCAGTATCGGACATCGGTCTGAACATCGTCCAGGATGCGTTCCTCATCGCTGTGGAGGAGCAGGCCCGGCAGCGGCTGCAGCGGCTGTCAGCGCTCAAGAGGATCACGCCCGTTGACATGTCCAAGCTGTCTTTTGA
This sequence comes from Hemistola chrysoprasaria, assembly GCA_947063395.1. Taxonomy (NCBI): domain Eukaryota; kingdom Metazoa; phylum Arthropoda; class Insecta; order Lepidoptera; family Geometridae; genus Hemistola; species Hemistola chrysoprasaria. Next base: position 1,546,131 of record OX346723.1, read on the forward strand.
GGTATATATAACATAGTATTTTTAACCGCAGCATAAAAAACGAAGTGATGTTATAAGAGGAAGGTCTCTTTTGATAGCTCTTTTTCATAGCTCTTGAAAGAATAAACTAATTTTGATGCCTTTTTGACTGGTAAAGCTGACATGATCGAGACTTAAAATCTTTAAAAGATTGTATATTTTATAACAAAATGTAGGAAATCGCAAATAGAGAAGCAGAGGTCCTCGGTTTTAATTCTGTAACTTTACTTTCTCAAGAGGCCGTAACATGTGCTTTAATAACCTATGTTTTTCTCAAAAGATACCACCAGATAGAGTAGGTAAAGTCAAAGGACGTACTCCTGACCTCTCGCCGTAAAACAGTGGTTACGGAGGAAAAACAGTCAGCACCTAGTCCTCAAGCCTTGGCAGGAAGCTTGGTGTGACAGAGTGACTACATACTCTGATGTCATAGTAGAATATAATGTATAGTGTCATAGTAGAATACAGAGAGCAATTCCGGGGTCCGTAGGGTCAGGAGGCGTCAATGCGGCCTCTCGACTTCTCGCCACTCCGCTCTCTTCACGAGAACTAGGGTCTAGAGTCTAGAGTCTAGAGGATGAGACATAGCGGAAATCATAAGTAGGATGTACTCAGTATCAAAAGGCGATGGCCACATTCAGATTTTCAAAATCGCTATAAACCGTATTATATTATGTTCAGTTAATAATTTTAAACTCGGTGGTCGGCAACTTCTGATGACCGTATTTATTACATTAATATTATAAGCAGAGTTGGTTAAATAAGTTTAATTCTATTTTGTGAATGAGTCGAACACGACGGACGAAGTCTATTAGCTATTGCTTTTATTATTCTACCACGTTACGTAAACTATGACCTGGAAAAACCTCAAACCACCCTCAAAACAGGAAACAAAGCGCAACATTACCATAAAATTCGCAGTATTCTTGAAACTGCACAGTACAAAAAATCCTCTTCCATTCTCTCGTTTCCTGCACCAAACTTCTTTGTTTGTCGAGAGTTCCCGTCGACCATTCGTTACTCCGTCCGTAGCGAGCTTGATTCACTTGCCGAGAACATTTCATTAAGAGTGTTTCCATTCAGAGATAGGATTTCTGCATTCTTTTACAGCTTGTAGTTTTTCCTTTTGTTACTTGTCTAGTCTTGTTTAATTAGCCGTCTTTCGCATTCTTCTTTTATTAAGTTAGTGTTAGTACATAATGCCAAAAAGATAAAATCTTAACACGAGTATTTTGACAATCGCAATTGTATCGGATTCGAGGGTTATCGCTAAAAAATGTATGATGATTTGTTATAAAGACACGACTGCTATTGTCAAGTAATTCGTGATAACCACTAGCACAAATGGCAAAACCCCCCTTTATGGGGGAGGCCTATGTTCAGTAGTGGATTACCAACGGCTGAGATGATGATGATGATAATGATGACGCTATAAAGTTCAGTAATATGCTGAAGTTTATTTCGCTAGTTGACGAATAATTACTATGACTACTATAATAGCTGTTATAAGCAAATAATACTAAAAATAAGCAATATAGGATCAAACGAGCTCGTTTGAAGTTTTATATTATGTATACTTACGAAAAAAAGCAACTTGAAATGAAAACAGTATCTATTATTCTACTTTAAACAATATTTATTAACATCGTACTCATATCTAATTCGTATCATCCGTAACTATGTTACATCCCGTATAATTTTGATAGATAATGCTCAAATTCGATAACAGTAGATATCACAGATCATAAAACCTAAAGTATACCTTAATAAGACTTTAATATATAATCTGTGCTAACAACATATTGTTCCCACGAAGTCTATGCCGACAATAATCACAAGGGTGTTGAATGTTCAACACTTGTTGACGTTCCTATCACATTTTAGTCTCATTGGCTCTCAAGTGGGTTTTTTTTGGTGATTTATCAAAAGTTTTAAGAGTTTGCCGCAGTGGATGCGCTGCGCTGTAGTTGTACTTGAAGTCCATTAAAATTCTCACAAAAACACGCAAGCGCATGTGTTACGCATATTATAGACATTTCGGTTTTGTAATTTGCGATTGGTTTGGCGTGACAAGTTTGTGTGGCATACAGCTACATCAAGCGGCCTTCATTACGAGTTACAGCTATTCAAATTCGGCTTTGTTATTACTCTAGAAATAGATATTTCAATTGTTCAAGAAATAGTCGACATTATCAGCCATATTCTTGATTTCAGAATTCAGAATTCAGATAATATCAAGATAATACATCATTATAATACATCATTTAGTATCATGTATAGTCAGAGCGCGAGCTGTGTGACATCGTCCTTGTGTTATTTAATTTTATATCGTCTTATTAAGTATATTTTCTTCTATAGGTATACAAATTGATTTTGTTTATTTTGGTTTTAAACCGTTTCTTATATATAAAATTAAATTAATTATGTTTATAATAGTATAGAATAACTACTCTTTATTACGGCCATACACATACACAGATACACCAAGATAAACATCAATTAAATACTATTAATTAATCATATTGGTCAACAATGGGCGATAATTGGCAATGGGATATAATGTTTTATAGAAGATATTAAATAAAAAAACACAAAGACGATGTCACATAGCTCGCGCGAGGACTATAGATAGTAGATAGGTAGATGTATGTGCTAAAAGATTTACATTAAGTACTGTGTACTGCTACAAATTAGGGTCAAACGATCTTTAGACTCCAAAATTCTTAGTCACCCATACATAACCACTGGTTCTTATCTTTACCAAAGAATAATGACTATTTCTTTACTAACCGCTTGCATATTTTATTGCATAGAAGTTGTATAGCGCCAACCTATACATACTTTAAGAGAAATTTATTTTGAAATAAGATATTAACTTTATTCATTATCAATTTTCAGATAAAAAGGAAAAAGACCCAACCCGAGAACCGGCAAGAGCTGAACGGCTACATCGCCAACTCAACGGTATACGTTACTTCAATAAACGAAAACGGCACCATCGAGAGCAAACCCATCATATCTTCACCCAAGTCTTACCCCAAATCCCTCCAAGCTAAGCCAGCTCCCGTTATAGCCAACGGCATTGACAAAATAGAAAGACAAGATAAAATAGAAGAAGAAGAGAAGCGCGATAGTGAGAAAAGTGTGAAAGAAGAAAGTGTTAGTGAAGTGACTAGTGTTATAAGTGAAGCGTACAATGTGGCTCGAGAGCATTTGAATAACGGTAGAAGTGAAAAACTGTTGGGTGAACAACCCGATCATAATAGGATCAGGGCGACGGCTATTGTAGAGAACAATAAGTTGGGACCAGGAGAGAACAGGTAAGTTTGTGAATCATATCTGAACATTACAGCTTTTTTTTCAGCTTGAAGATACTCGTATTTTCATCAAATCTTACCCAGCCCAGCAATAGCAATTTATAATAAATTATGATAAAGTAAGGTGTGTCTAAAATCTATTTCAATTCGTGTAAAATTAAATGAAGCGACCATTTCTGACCATTAAACATTGATTTAAAGAAAAGGGGAGACGATGTTCTGGGTTCTCGAAAATGGAAAGCTCAAATTAGGTTCCATTAGGTCCACGTGCGTCAGTAAAGTGGAGTTGAATTAGCGACTAATATTGTTGTCTCGGTCGCACTTCGGGGTTATGTAATGCCTTCTATCATTGTTGTTAATTATATTGCAAACTTCACACTGAGCAAATTGCACGTGCCAGTTACTTTTCTTTAAATTAAAAAGATCCAATACTAGCCTAGACTCGGATTCGATCCCCAGATCACGCAGTGTTAAATATTCTTGGAGACTGGAACTGTGCCCGGTAGGTGGCTCGCCCTCTATTATATGGGAGCAATAACATAGTGGCAAAATGTGGGTGTACCTACCTATTCTGGGACTGAGTCCTGGGTACACCTCTGCCTACCCCTTCGTGAAAGAAGGCGTGATTGTATGTTATTATTTAAAAGTAGGTATTCAATCACGTTCAAACAGAGTAGGTCTTTATAAATCAGAGGAGCCCAAAACTGAAAGTGCTTGCAAGTTTTCGTTACAGAGTTGTTGCTAATTTTCAGTCCCATCATTCAGTGAATTGCATCATTGCATTGTTGATTGTCTTCCGACTGATGTATATATTACACATTATTATGTATAATTCTCAATCAAATCAATCGATCCCTGCGATGTAATATGTCTTCTGGAATATTGTTAGATTTGACCACTAAATTGCGCCGTTATATCCATAAACTTCAAAAAATTTTGTATACGCGTGGTTTACTTCCCAGGATTCTATTTTAATATTAATATGAAGCATCATATAATATAATAGAAGTAACATTAAGGCCATGTCGCAATTTACCGAGGAAAGGTCTCATCTCCTCCCTCGAGACTAAGGACTGAAATTCTGGGACGTAATTTGCAATGGATTTTTCCATCGCAGTGGTTTCCGTTCGTCATTCATATTATATTTTGCTAATATCATTTTGAATGTTGACTAAATTACTAATATCTTCAAGTATAATTAGTTTCCAGTCGCTATAAGGTTTTTTCATAAATAGCTTCAACATAATGGCGTAACAGAATGCATTTTAGATGCACAATTGACACACCTACTGAAAATAGTGAGAAATTTACTCGTCGATCGATATATATCGATTGGGTACACCTTTGCTTACCCCTTCGGGAAAAAGGCGTGAATGTATGTTAATGTTATGATCGTCTATGACAGCTGCAAGCTGCAGTAATAGACGAGCCGCGGTTCTTATTTCTAATTTATTAGCTCTTTAAATTTGATAAAAACAGCTATAAAATTGTAAATAAGCACTTTTAAAAATAATAGGTAATACATTTATATTATTAACCATAAAAATAATGATAATAAATATAATGGTGTCACTTTAAAATAATATTACACCTATAATATAATATACTAGCGACCCGCCCCGGCTTCGCACGGGTAGCAGAAGTAGGTATAGCGGACGTTTAACAGGAGTAAATTCGTGATACATTATATTTTAATAGATATAACCCTAATGGTTTACGCAGCGCACGCAAATTAATGACTATTTCTGTTACAATGACCAAACCTTATCATATGTTATAATTTATCGTGGGCTATTTTGAAGATATTGATGAGTACTACAAACCCCTAGTACATTACTTTATTCTACCACCAATACTTTTCACACCGCATAAAAAATAATCACTGCTTCGATTATTGTGACTGAACCAGAAAAGATGGATATAATCTAGGTATACTGTTTTGTAGGTATTGATAATTAATACAATCCCCTAGTACATTACTTTAATCTACCACCGATAGTTTTCACACCCAGGGCCGTCTTTACCAGGGGGTGCAAGGGGTGCGGTGCACCCGGGCGCGGAGTGCCCGGGGGCGCCTGTCGAGCGCTGAATTTTGGATATTTCATTGCACTTAACGCTATTGCACAGTTTTATATACTTGTTACTTACGACAAATATGTATGCGCAAGCAAAAAAAATAGTCATCAACAATAATATTTTTTTTTACTTTTATTACGCTTTCGGCGCTTGTCATACCGCATTACTACACTACACAATTCAATTTCAATTTATTCAACAAAAACAATATGAGTTTACAGTTTACACCAAAGCACTCATACAGCTAGACAAAACAAAACACAAACATAATACAATACAAACAACATTACAAAATACACACATGATACAAATAAAAACAAAAACATTTATACAGGCTGCTAATGGTATCAGCATGTATGTCAGCATTCTGAACTGTCTGCAAAAACCTATTGATGAGCACCACCGCTTTCGCCGTGGGTGCATTGTTTGCGTAGCAAGTATGCAACGGCGTAGCGCGCGCAAACAAATGATGGTGACGTCGACCAGTCCTCATGTAATTGTCTGGGACATAATATTGCATGCTGCTCAGCACCGAAGGATTGTCCACCTCATTACGCAGCAGCATGCAGCATGCAGTCGTCGGTCGCGTGCCACGCTGCAGTGTAAACAAAACGAGGGCGCAGGCTGAGTCCCGCACCCCGGCGCAGAATAAACTTAAGACGGCCCTGTTCACACCGCATGAAAAATAATCACTGCTTCGATTATTGTGACTAAACCAAAAAAGATGGATATAATCTATGTATACTGTTTTGTAGGTATTGATAAGTACTACAAACCCCTAGTACATTATATTATTCTAGCATCATTGCATTTCCCAGCGCACGCAAATTTATGAATATGGTAATTATATTATGTAACACCTTGGTTCACAATATTGCAGTTTTCTTACGGATCCCTATTTTTTTTCAAAATCTCATATAGCCTATGGCACTCACACTGAATTAAGCTATCCATAAGTGAAAGAATTTTTAAAATCGGTCCAGTAGTTTCGGAGCCTATTCGTTACAAACAAAAAAACAAAAAAACAAAGTTTCTCTCTTTATAATATTAGTATAGATTAAGTTTTGAGAAAATAAACTTTAAGTATAAAATAATGGTTTCCATGGCGCACCGCCGGCCGTTGCCGCGTTTGCTGTTTTTTGTAAAAAATTACTTAATTTTTTAAATTTTTGTACAATATTATTCAGTAGGTAACAAATTATTATTATAAGCTAAATTATGGTGCGCTTGGATTTTCCATGCCTGGTCTACGGATTTTCCTATTGGTGTTTTAGACTTGAAATCCCTAAACAACACTCTAGTGGAGATTTCACGGGAAATTTTAATGTAATTCTAGTTAGTTGAGTAGGTACGGACTCGTCTATGTAGCATTAACAATAGTTACAGCTACAGTGTCTTATAGTAAACCAGTAGTTGTGTAGATATGTCCTTCATTCAATAAAGCTAAGCCCGATAAATAAGACTAATATGAATAGTTAAAATAAATTAAAAGTAGTTTCAATGACCTTAGAAAGTAAGCCGGAGTAGGAAGCCGTAGCATTGCCACCATGCAAGGTAACTCGAGCTGTATCGGTGTTGTCAGTATCGATATCAATAATCTTAGGTGTTGCTGTGTGAAATTGTTTTCAATTATTTTTTTATTTAATTTTTGCTCGTCCAAAGCACAAATACGTATATGTATATAAAATTTGTTTGTAAACATAAAAATCCAACCGTTTGGACTTTTTGTAACAATTGTTTTTTTTTAAGTTGCTACGTAATTCAGGTGTACGTACAGTTCAGCAGTTTTAACGTGAAATAGTTACAAACAAAAATCCATTCGCATTCACATAGTTATTTTTTTTTGTCAGACAAAAAGAGTTATTCGATTTTCCATTAGGAGTTTAATATACCAGGTACTACATTTCAATAGGCTCGCCCGACCGAATAACAGAACTAGCGAAATGTGGATGTGTAGATCGTCTGTCCATCTTGTGGATGGACGTCCTACGCTGCGCTTGCCAGTTCATGGTCTCCACGTGGTGATGTTATATTGTCTACTGATAAACTGAGATATCTATCATCGATTTATCCATTGATTTAAAGAAAAGGGGAGATGAGGTACTGGCTTCTCGAAATGGCAAGCTCAAATTAAGTCCACGTACGTCAGTCAAGTAAGGTTGTACTGCCGAATAATATTGTTGTCTCAGTCGCACTTCGGTCTTAGGTCTTTCTACCTTTGTTGTTCATTATTGCAATATAATAAACAACCTTCACACTGAGCAAATTTCACATGCCAGTTTTTGAATGAGCGCTGGGAGAACTTACCCTATCTCACCTTTTTATATCAATGGATTTACCCATTATCACCAATAACTTTTTGAATTACTTATTTTCCTTTCATACAATGCAATTTGGGTGTATTCTTACACATTCTGAGGTTTACCGAAGAATTTCATACTTGACTAAATAATTGTAAATTCACTTCGTTCCCTTTATAGGTATATGTATAAGTATGTATATCATAGCGTTTTACTATTTTATTGACTGAGTTATTTATTATATTACTTTTCTGTAACCTACTTGTGTTTTATCCTTTTCTTGGTTGAGTTATTTCATTTATTATTAATTTTTATAAACCAATAACATACCGGCGAAATGTGGGTATATCTACTATGGGACTGAGTCCTGGGTACACCTCTGCCTGCCCCTTCGGGAAAAAGGCGTGAATGTATGTTTTTTTATGTTTATTAATTTTTTATTAAGAATCTTTCAACAAGTTGCAAAACACTAGTAGTACCTAATCATAGGTACAATGTAATGAATCATTATATTATGTTTTTAATCGGTTTACAACTAGTGTCGCATGAATTAGAATGACGATTATTAACTTATGCGTCACGGAAACTACCTAACCACTCTTTTCATCATTGAGGTCAGGCCTAAATGAATAAAAAGCCTTTAATGATGAAATTGTCAAAATGATTATGTATTAAAATACCATGAATGTTGAAATCCAGAGGTTGAAATAATTGAAGTAAATGAAAAACCACTACGTATTCAGAAACACACATATAGGGGACATGAGGATCAAAGTACTCTCAACCAAGTAACAAAAGAGCCAAAAATCCTCAATATTCATAAACCACTTGAAATTCCTAAGACTTCCATTCCAGTCAGTGGTTTTCGCTAGTTACGATAACCACAGGTTATAACTTTTGATTACGTAGCTAACAGAACATATACTAAGTACTGCCTCTCAGTAGAATCTCGACATTGGTCTGAGACGCACTTGTTCTTCTATAATCCGTATTATTATTATTACCTGTTCATAGTTTGTCATCCGTGAATTCCGTTGGGGTGAAGTTACCTGCGTGCCCACCTGACTCCTGCGCCGGCGCATCTTCCCTTTATATTCGTCAGTTGAATTCAAACTTACCTGCCGTTCGGACGTGTGCTTAGTACTATTTTGTGGTGTGTTGTGATAATATTGTGTTGTGATGTGTGTATTCTGAGGATGCATTACAAGCAGCTTTTTAAAAGGTTTGTCAATTTAAGAAACCATTTGTTGAGATAGTTAGCTTTACTTATAGCTATATTCGGAAGAGCGTCATTCGTGGTTGGTTTGTACTTTAAAAATACCACATTAACTGCTTTTTAATGTTCTCACTGTTTTACTTTTTATATTTTTGAATGAGTATTCTAGCCAATGCGTTGTTTGACATCGTCATTAAACAAATTAAACGTAAGTACAATCCTATTTACTCAGATGTCGTCTTAGTCTCATACGGTATGAAAACATACGGCATTTGGAGTAAAATATCGTAATTCGTAATGTAATTTGTTGTACTGCACGTATTGCCCCACTTGAAATAATTGGTGTGACATTTCTCTCAAACCAATCTCTGTTATTACTCCGTTACTTTCTGAAAGTGAAGGTTGCTAAAAAAATATGTTTCGTTACACCTACGATGTTTTTTTTTAATTCGTCATAAGTAGACAGTCTCTGCTTTACTACTTTCGCGTGCATTTTATGTGATAATTTCTACCGATCGGTTCTATGACAATTCCTTTTGTTACCTCTGGAACTTTGAGTCAAATCGGCACTTTTCGTCATTAAACGCTATCTAAGTACCATTCAACTAGGTTTTAATAAATACTAGACAGAAACCACATAGAATAGGCATAGACCTCCCATAGTGTTTAGTATTTGTTTTTGTCTTTCGCTGCGCTCATCTACACTTAGCCCAGTGTCCTGTCGTAAATATACATTCACTAGCTGTGCCCCGCAGTTTCACCCGCGTGGTCATAATTCCCGTGGGAATATCGAGATAAATAGTAGCCTATGTTCTTTATAGCATGAGGGTCATGCTTTAAAATATCTTGTTAAATTTCAGTAAGATTGGATCGTCCGTTTAGGCGTGATTAGGTAACAAACAGAGTTACAAACGTTTTTATGATATTAGTCTTACTAAGCAGTAGTATTACTTAGTACTTAGTATTACTAATCAATAAAAACAATCTTAACATCTAAACACTAGTGTGACGATTGGTCGTAAAATCAGGGCTGAACTTCATAACCCAAAACCAAAAACTTCATAAGACTGAATGACCGAATGATCATTTGGTTGACAGCGACTGACAGATTATTAGATCGACACGACAATCATTTGATCAGTCAGTCAAGCAAACATAGTTTCATCAGTGCATCATAGATTTCAGTCACTGTTTTGTAATCCTCAATAATAATAATAATATGGCACTACGTACGTTTATAATCACGTTCAAATAAGATATCCAACTTTATTATAGCTATAGCATCGTTAAGATCACAGATAAGCGTTACGAAGTTGAAAATCATTAAAAGAATCTTAATTAATGTTTAGAGGACGCAAGCTCGTGATTAAAATTCTACAGGAAAATGTGCAGATGGAATCAATTGACAGTATAAAATAATTTAATAATATTACCGAGCTCTCATGTAATCTGAAGTACAGGGTTACGAGTGATAAGTTAGTATCCACTTAGGCCCACTCTTAGGCCCACTTGCACGAAAATTAGGGTTAAGAGTTAAGACGGTCGCACTTCCATACAAAATGAAATTTCTCAAATATGAAGATACATAGAGAACTTTTTACAACTTTTGTATTTTGTACATTTTAATAATATTTGGGATTTATAATATTAGTAGGATGCACCAGTCCCGGTAGCACAGTGGGCAGGGAAAATTAAATCCTTGGGGGTTAGAACGAGATAGCATATATGAATTGTTCGGGCGCGAAAGAGAGAAAAAACAGGAAAAACTAGTTACAGGTGCACTTTACATTTCCGAAGTTTACATTTCCTACTTTCGAAATTCTTTATCATATTTTCGAAAGTTAACATTAGCGAAAAAGGTTGCAGCGTAAGTAACCAGGGTTGCCAGTTGAATTTGTATACACAACGTGTTATTATCCCCTACCAATCTACCTAAACAAAATGCAAAATAAAAAATTGCGGAATTCGCAATAAAAATTACTCCACTTTCCATATAAATTTCGGAGAAAGTCGAAAATTTTTTGCGAACCTCGAAATTCATGCTTTTTGAAGTTGTTCAGTTTAACGGGTGATGCACCCCTATTAGTATTAGGTACTAAACGTTTTTTAACACGTTGTATATCCTACCTACATTTTCGTCAAGTCATCAATATTGAAAATACGGAAATCAATAAGATCATAGCAATTCAGTTGTTCCGTAGATTTCGTATGATTTCTTATAGGAAGTGCGTGAGAACTCTCTACGACATCATGTCCCAATATCACGCATTTTAACATATTTATAAACTGTTATATATTTTTAAACTGGTTTCAATTATTTTTGTCACGATATAGATATAATAAATATTTCCCGTTTCGCGAAATATACCACAATGATGAACATGAAAAGACAAAAATGTCATTGCTTTTTGTAATCTAGATTAAATAGACATAAGTAGACCTAATAGTAAATAGATTTTGTTGATTTCTTCAAAAATCACTAAATCAATTTTGATGAAATTTTTATGTGATAGGACCACTTTAGAAGTTTGAACTACTGAGTAAGCGCGTAACAAACATAAAGTCGAATAGAGAACTTCATCCTTTTTTGAAGTCAGTTAAAAACGCGAAATGAAGTCTAGTAACAACCGTATTCAAGAACAATACTATGATGGCCCGAACGCATAGGGCCGGCTAAACCAATTAGAGACAAGCCTGCCGTAACGAACGCTGTAAGATAATCCTTACTTAGCCACAGTACCTTAAATAAGTATTGTTCTTGAATACGGGAGTAAGTATAGTAACTTTTCTCTATTTTAAAATGATACCTACTTAAGGTGCCTACTTATTTATTTACTTAATCGGATTGTAACATCAAAAACCCCATACGACACGGCAACCACACACCATGAAATATAATAATCCTCTTTAAGCCTCTTAACATTAGATGCTTTTCACTTTAAATTCCTCTTCAAGTCATCTACTTATATATTAACTTTTTTCTAACTTTCCCAAGGCTCGTAAGGCCCGGCACACATCCCTTGGGCGGTGCCGGTAGAACAATCTGGTAATTAGTGTATGGTCGGCCTAATTGCTGGGAAACTGAGAACATCGTTACTTACATAAGTGGTCTTTGTGTGTAACATTCTGTTCTCTTTTTTGGTTAGTAAATTTTTTTGATTAAGAAAATATTTGCGTTCAACCCACCTCCGCCCAAATCCGCATTCGAACCTTTTATGAATACTTAATACTTAGAAATAAAAGATCTAAATCTATTTTACATCTCTCATATTCGGTAAGTAGGTCCTTATTACCCCCAAATGGGGCTTGTAAGTGACCAATTAGCGCTCTAGGGTAATAATGTAGCTAGAAAAGCCCTAGGGCGGTAAGTAATTAAAAAAAAACTTCACTCTTTCAAAAAGTTTGCGTACATCTAACCATCATACTGGCAATAGACATCATGCATTCAGGCCAATGACAAAAGAGGTCGCTTCGCTATTCCTTGTCTTCGTATGAGTATAATAGTCATCAATTTTAAATATCGAACTACGAAGCTCAATTTCGTTCTTGAAAAAAATAATTTAAAAAAGAGATGAAAAAAGGCGGGAATAGAAAACTTTTACTTTAAAATGTTTTATTCTTGTAATGCCGGTGTTTTTCTACTTACCTCACAATCGAGATGTAAAGCAGAGTAGTTAGCTCGGGTGTAAGCATCAATTGCACCCTCGAAGTATAGGCGCCCTCGCTGCGCTCGTGCGCCTAAATATCTCGGGCTGCAATTGATGCCTTACAGCCCTTGGCTACTAATCTACTATTACATCTTTTATGAACTTAAATTATTTTTTCCTTTAAAATCTACGTTATCAAAATATCTTAAGTAGACGCATAGCTAATCTCTTTAAAAGCGTACAAAGATAAGTGGTGTAGTTTACGCATATTTAGTAAAAAGTCATCAAGTGACTCTTTCACATCTGTTTCTAATTTTCGAAAGTTGTAAACCACTTGACCAGTTCCTTGCTAAGTAAAAGATTCATATCTTTTCTGCTAGATAAAATATAATATGAAGAGTCTACCTTACTTTTATACCTATGTCGTATAACATTTAATATGGTTCCACACAGAAGTGTTTAGTTAAAATAAATGAAAAAAAAAAATGATATTATTTGGTAAAAGTTCACTCCGTTAGTGTCAAATAACACCATCCCACAGCGTCAAAGACGTTAAATTGTCAAATAAGGAGGCTATCTATCGTAATGAAACTCCTTGGAGATCCTTAAATTAAATGGGCCAACTATCCTTAGCAAATGGAATCGTAGTTTTAAACCGGCATAATCCGAAACTTTATTCGAATTTCGAATATTAACTGAAAAGATCGCGGGAAACACGAACCGGCGTGGAATACAGAACGCTTCCATTGTGTCTCTCACCACGTAAGAATGTAGCAAGCGACGATGAGCTATGACATAATAGACTTTATAATTTATTTAATAAATTTCATTTTCACTTGCACGCGAGCACAATGTTGCTACGTGAAGTTATGAAAATGATTCTCCGTGGAGCGACGCGTCACTAAGGTTTGAAACAATCACGGTTTTGATACAAATTTCCTTTGTTCAAACGGTTGTTATGAATGCCTTAACTTGGACTGCACTTTGATTGTTGATATTGTTCTTGTATGAAAAAATCCGTCGTTTTTAATGTGATCTGTTTTAAGTTAAAATTACCTACCTACTTACGGTCTTTTTAAAACAAAGATTAAAGGTAAAAAAAATTGTCCTTCTAAAATCTGGTACGTGACCATTTTTGTAAAAAGGTTCACCAACTACGATAATGTGTACTAATCTCCTCCCTTTCATTTATTTCTTGACTCATATTCAACTCCTTCTTCTTTTATGCTCTCACGTTCAATGATCTGTCAGTGTCAAGTTAATTTTTTTTTTCCTCCTGGATAATTCATGGGTACATCAGGGACACCTATAAGAGCTAATGTTATTTATCTAGGTATATTAATATTGTATATATTATTATGTTGGTATATATTTATACTCATATTAAATATTTAAGTAGGTGTATTTATTATTTTATTTTATTTATGTATTATGCTTATATATTGTGTTTTATATATAAGTACATGTTGTAGACTATTATTATTTATTTTTGGTTTTATGATTATTTGCTGTTTGTTTTATGTTTTGTTTTATTAAGTAGATTTAGTTATTTTAAAGTTTTCATGTTTTGCACTCCACCCAATTTTTGTAACATTTTCTCTAGTTTTTAGGATAACTGGTAGAAAATGCTACACTAGCATTAAGTTAGTCCTAGCGTTGTGCTGAATTATAAATAAATAAATAAATAAAAGTACTGAGTAGGTACAATATAATTCATGAATGCTTTTATTATGGACTTGATATTAAAGCAGGTTATTTTTAGCGAACAATTCTTTAATAAAAAGGTATAAAGGCAAGCAGTCATTGTTTCATGAAGGCTAAGACGGCAATTTAACATGGGTAGGTTTACCTATTTAAAAATATACTCTGAATTACTGGATAAGTCTGAATGTTGTCTTTTCAACCGGTTTTGAGAAATGCAGCGGTGTTGTCGAGGCATACCTAATACCTATCTGTCTGCTGTCAAAATGGCGCCTTAAAACTAGAAACTATATTATTAAAAGTTCACTTAGAATAAAAATAACAAAGTTTTCTTTCATCAATATATATGATACTAGGTGTGCCCCGCAGTTTCACCCGCATAGACATCGTTCCTGTGGCATCATCGGTGACCTACCAAGTTTCAGCCGAGGTACAGTAGTCTTGGCGTGAAAGAGGAACAAACATCTATCCATCCATCACAAACTTTCGCATTTATAATACAAGCGGTGCCCCGAGGTTTCACCCGCGTAATCGTTGTCTCCGTTCCCGTGGGTATATCGGGATAAAAAGTACCTTAGTGTTTTCCAAGGTCTAAGTAACATTCCTACCGAATTTCAGCCCAATCGGTTCAGTAGTTTTGACGTGAAAGAGCAAAGCGAGTGTTCGGAACGCGAAATCTAGTACATTACATTATTATCATAACATAACATAACATACATTCACGCCTTTTTCCCGAAAGGGTAGGCAGAGGTGTACCCAGGACTCAGTCCCATAGTAGATACACCCACATTTCGCCAGTATGTTATTGGTCCCATGTAATTAGGGGCGAGCCTATTGCCATCTACCGGGCACAGTTCCAGACTCCAGGCAGTTATAGAGATAATTCGTAATGGAAAAATCCAATATTTAACACTTTGCCTGACCTGGGGATCGAACCCGGGACCTCTTGATTGGCAGTCGAGCATGCGCCCTCTACGAGGCATTATTATCGTGGATGCAGTGTTTTCACACCACATTGAAATATTAAATAGGTCACTCGGCTGTTTACTCTCTAACTCCTTTGTTTTTCTCTGTGGACACGTCCGGGCAAGCCATTTGTTAAGTTTATTGCTATTTCAACACGTTCTTCTTAACTGCCTTTCAACCTTTTAAACTGAAAAACCAAGTATATTTACAAAATGTTAAAAATAGTTCTACTTAGTTAATTAAGGACGTCCAAAATGGCCAATTTTGGGAAAATATGTTCTACCTTTCATACGAATTTATTACCGATCAGCTGATTCATTTTGTATGTAAATGGTTTTTTTTATTATATAATCTGTGTAACATAATTTGTCAAGCTTTTCCCATTTGGTAGCCTTTTAAGCCTTTTAATCCGTACCATGCCGGTAAGTTAGAATTACTCGGTTTACTGACCCCAACACTTTCAAAATGACGTGGTTTAACTTTACAGTTCGTGTAACGATTTTAATGGGTTGAGAAAGGTCATTTTTATTTCGGGATGAATGGGGAATATGAGGAACTAAAAATATCACGAATTATCAGCAAAAGAAAAAACTAAATACAATTAATATCTTTAAAACATAAACGCATTAATTAGCAAAAGAAAAAAAAATAAAGAAGGTAATAAGGAAGGAAAAACTTGAGAAGCCAAAGGAGTAATGCATTATGTGCCAGGTCGACCTTACATTATTATTTTGATTTTATTTGATTGGCCTATTAATAAGATCCTTAAATGTTTATAAATAATATTTTTAGTATCGCCATTAATTATCATGAATTAAGCAAATGTTTTACTAAAACTAGAACGTGCGTCGCCATTAAAAAAATACTTAGAGTACTTAACCTCACTATTTAAATCAAATTATAAATTAATCGGCGATAGTAACAAGGCTACTCAGCTTCCTTGGATTACGAGTCCGTTTCTTTTTGGTGTCGCACATATGATATTAGCTCTAGGACGATTAATCTACGATATCCACCGTGGAGTTACCGGCTTTAGAATAGTGCTCCACCCTCTCTACCCGTAGTTGCCGTAAGAGCCGGCTAGGGGTTAACAGATCCAGAGGACGGGCAGCAGCGTCCTCTGCAAACAACCATCGAACTGCGCTCGACAACCCGCCTGCCAAGCGTGTCGAATATTGGCAAAACCCCCTTAGTGGGGGAGGCCTATATAGAGTAGTGGATTACCAACGGCTGAGATGATGATGATGATGAACCACGATATTAGCCGAGACGTTTTGATGAACAATGAGTTTCTTTATCCCCTTGTGTAACAATCTACTATTACTTTCAATAATATTCTGTTTTATGCAATACAAATAAAACAATCGAAATGAAACAGTACCTAATCATCGAATCACCGTTCGAAGTACTACCTGCGTTACACGGTACGAGACTCCCACGGCCCATTTCGCCGTATTTTTTACAAATGCCACTAAATCTGAGCCGTCCCGAACAAAGGCCTTCCCATTCCCTGTAGATAAAAAGGAACAAGCTGGTTCCTGCATGCCAAACTAATCTTCGAAAAATTCAGGTAACCGATGACGTAACAACTCGACGACCGGTCGGTGGAATGGTTTTTTACTTTTATTAAACGTATTGTTTTAAGACGCGTAAAAAATGCGGACGTCAAAAGGTTACCTTTGTAATTACAGCGTACATTGTTTTGATTTGTGTTGTAAGTAAAAAGTAATATTGAGATTATCATCCGATATTCCAACCCACTTGTCACAGGGATATTTATAAAAGGAATGTGTATAATATGTGTATCGCTGTTTATAATAAACTGCCTGATGACATAAAGATGTTAAAGGGCTTTCAGTTCAAAATTACGTTACAAAAGTGGCTACTTGAAAAATGTTTTTATACTGTAGGTGAATATCTTAATTTTAAGTGATTCTAATTATTAAAATATAATATAGTATAAATATAATTGAGTTATATAGACAATATTTTTGAATAATTTGGACATGTATCAAACATAATATAATCATCAATAATTTTAATATTTGCACGCCTGCATGCAGGTTGAATACCTTGACATATAATTAGATTTTAAGACCTTTATATATTGTGTATTCTAGCAAATAAATATTTTGATTTGATTTGATAAATATTATCGTAGATTACTATGCATGTACCTTATTTAAGTAAATTTTAGTTTCGGAAATTCCATGAAAACAAAGAACAAATCTACTAATATTATAATTCTCAAACTTACAATGAGTAAAAAGTAACGTTTGTAACCTGCTATCACCGATAGTACTTTTGTAACAGTTAAACACAATGCTAGCGAGTTCTAACTCGACTCCAGCGCCATCTAGTTAGCACAAAAAACATAACGAAAAAAAAAAAACATTTGGAAACTTTGTTCCCGTGGGAATATCGGGATAAAAAGTACCTTATGTGTTGTTCCAGGGTCTAAAATACCGAATTTCAGCTCAATCGGTTTAGTGCTTTTAACGTGATAACGGAACAAACATACACACAAAAAACAGCAAAATTGAAATTTATGGTAAACATAAGGTACTTTTTATCCCGATATTCCCACGGGAACCGAGATTACGCGGGTGATACCACGGGGCACAGATAGTGAACTATACAAGTAAGTAGTTTCTACAATTTTAAATATCGTCCAGCCCTACAGTCCTATGTAAATACTGATACCTATCCCAAAATAAAAATTACCCAACTTAATTTAACTTCAGTCGTGACTAAACCGGGATCATTAGAAAGGTCATACATTATCCGGTCTGAAAGGCATCTCTTTCGAGGCAACCATAAAATTATAAGAACATAATGAGCGCGGAAGAACGCAGAGATGCCGTGCCGCCTTCACGAGACTCGTTTAAGAAATAACAGGAATTCCCTTGGCCACCAGCTTTCGATTTTAATCGAAATAATAAAAAGTGCACTCTATAGCGATTTGAGCCAATTTTTTATACTACTAATCCTACCTACTAATATTATAAATCACAAATCTCAGTACAATGTAAAAAAGTTACCTTTGTAACAGGTAAAAACGCTAGCCTGTTCTAAATCGACCCAGCGCCACTTAGCGTTGTTTTACTGTGCATATATTTGTTCCGTTTTCACGCTAAAACTACTGAACCGATTGAACTGAAATTTGATATATAGATAGCTTATAGACTAAGCTAAGATTAAGCGGGTGAAACCGCGGGGCACAGACAATTTTTAAACTCGGTCTTCTGGTCCGAAACGTAAATTATGTTTAATATCAGATAAAAGATGTGCACCTGCCAGTGGATCGAACCTATGCCAATGTCAAATATTATATTGTTTAGTATAGTTTTAAAATATTATATATAGTTTATGATGGTAGGTATAATGAATGGAAATAAAGATCGCCACAGCAATAAGTAGCTGCCTAATGCATATGTGTAATACCTTAACGATAGTACTAGTACTTGCCTACACATATTGACTTCCAAAATTACTAATATTGAATTCATGGGGTTAGGCTCGTTTCGCACTACTCTCGATTCGCACTGCTCGAAAAATACCTCCAAAAAATCCCACTTTGCTCGGATTCCTAAAATTTTTATGAAAACAATGGAAGGTACAGTTGAAGCACAGAACAGATATCTACGTATAAAACGGACAGTCCCACCAATCGGGTCTTCCTCACGCCGCCAGCGAAATTGAGCTCTCGACGAGCCCCGCTTCTATGGGAAATCACCTCACGCACACTTTTGCACGTGTACAGAACTGCATGTCCATGTGTACAGTGTCTGTGTAGGAGGTAGTTATAGCGCGGCTTTTGTATCGGATTGAGTCGAGTGTCAGGGGTGTGGTTGAAGGGAAAAATGGAATTCAAATCTTGCACAGAGATGAGAATGTCCAGCTTCTCCATATTTTTTTTATTTACCTTCAACTTGCCTTGTATGTAGGTGAGAATAATGATTACCTAATTAAAGTTTTGGATGTGATGGAACAAATTTTTGGACTTCTAGGAATAACCCGTATCTGTATCAACACATTCTGAACCGTAAGCTATTTACGCCCTTCACTAATAAGTCAAGCTCCACGTCACTCGACCGATAAGGGCTTTGTTTACGATTACGTGTACGACGCGCCTTAACGAAAGAATGTCCAAAATACTTAAGTTAATATCTGTTGGAAAATTTGATAATGTCGGTGTTTATGAACGCACCCTTAAATGGAAGAAGTTTGCTTTTTATAAAGGGTCGAAATGGGAATAAGAGAGACTTAGCCTTTTTTGATCTGCATTATTGTTATTTTGAATTTTTGTAGTGCCTGGTAGGCCTTTTCTGCAGGGGGCCGCCTGGGGAAGTACCACACCATTGCCAGTTATTCATCCGCCAAGCAGTAATGTGCAAACATTACTGTGTTCCGGTCTGAAAGGCAATGTTACCAGCGAAATTACTGGGCATGACGAGTTTCAACAATTAATATCTCGGGGTGACAGGCGCAGTGCAGTGCCGCGCAGAATTTAGAATTTTAAAACATCAAGCACTGATTTGCTCGTCTTGTTACTATCATAAAAAAATGCGACTACCTCGGTGGCGTAGTGGCTTGCAAGCGCAAGGCTATGGGTTTGAAACCTCAGGTCAGGCAAAAAGTGGTATTGGTATTTTCCATTAATTATAAGCATTTTTCTCTATGATAGCAGTATAGGCTCGCCCCCTACGTTACATGGGACTTAAAAAAATATAACTGGTTAAGTGTGGGGCGAAGTACGTGCTTTGGGGCTGAGTTCTGGGTACACCGCTGACTACTTATTGAGGTTAATTTATAAGTTATTATTAAAAGTTGTAATGTTACGTTATGTTATTATTTTAATTATGTTTGTGCTTGTAGTGTTACAAAAATGTTAAATAAATTTTATGTATTCCGTATTCAACCCGTATAAAAATCTGCATTGACTGTACATAAAAAAAAATATTTTGCCCCATTTCCCGTTTCCATTCATTTTTTATTTAGGCTTCCTATAAGTCAATTAATTAAACATTACAACAAAATAACAAACTAAAAATCCGTGATAAAATGCAGTGTATCCTACTAAATATTATATAAATATCGAATTTCAGACTGCCTCGGTGGCGTAGTGAGCGCATGCTCGACTGCCAATCAAGAGGTCCCGGGTTCGATCCCCAGGTCAGGCATAGTGTTTAATATTGGATTTTTCTATTGGGAATTATCTCAATAACTGCCTGGAGTCTGGAACTGTGCCCGGTAGATGGCAATAGGCTCGCCACCTATTACATGGGACCAATAACATACTGGCGAAATGTGGGTGTACCTACTATGGGACTGAGTCCTGGGTACACCTCTGCCTACCCCTTCGGGAAAAAGGCGTGAATGCATGATATGTCATGTTATCGAATTTCAGTACAATGTAAAAAACTTACGTTTTTAACAGGGGAACAAAACGCTTGCGACTTTTAACTCACCTCCAGCGCCATCTAGCGCGGTTTTGGTTAGATTGATGGATGAATGTTTGTTACTCTTTCACGCCAAAACTACTGAACAGATTGGGCTGAAATTTGGTGTGCAGGTAGCTTAGACCCTGGAATAACACATAGATTACTTTATCCCGATATTCCCACGGGAACGAAGTCTACGCGGGTGACACCGCGCGGCACAGCTAGTAATAAATGTTTGAAAGAGATGACCTTTATTTATCCTAAGCTGGAGGACCAACATGAGGACAAACTTTCGTTATTTGCCAAGTTTTTACACAAGTGTTGGTCGTGTTAGAATTTAATCGCATGAAATAATGTCTAATATGCTGTAAGATTTAACTTTCTTAACTCTTTTGCATAACGATTGAAACAGATTTATAGATAGAGATGTAATGAGATTCATTGCGGTCGTGAAGAAATTTAAAACACGCAGTATCTCTTACAAATGTTTATGAATGTGGAATGTGGACGAACGCGCACTTTAAAGATCCACTAGAGGCTGCATCGGAGCAAGCGTCTAGACCCGAGGCTGCAACATCATCATCTTAGTCGTTAGAACTCCACTGCTGGACACAGGCCTCCCCCATAAGGGGGGGTATTGCCCCCGTGTTGGGGTTACTTATAATAACAGCAGTTTGTCTTTAGGTCATGATATCGGACGGCTTAAAGGATTTGGGCGACCTGAAACTCCGACCACATAACAAAAGTGGATTGACTCGAACAATGTAATTTGGGGAAAACCCGTTCTGTTACTATTAAGTACGACCTAAACACACACACACACACACAAATAACATCACGGAAAATTCCCAATGGACAAATCCAATAAGACATTGCCTGACCTAGGAATCGTACCCGTGATGAATAAGTGAAGAAGTAATAGATAACACTCATATATCTTAATTTTGAAGACATCTAGAGATCTATTCGCGTTTTCCAACACCCACTAGGCACTAACGGTTAAAGAAACAGTTTGTCTATATGACCTAACTGTGTCTACGATTGCACCGATGGGAGAAACATGACCCATTGGCATCCGATGTCTTAAGTTTTATACCGGTCACAGACTCACGGCGAGAGGAAAGGAATGTAATAGAGTTCTCTTTTCCTTGTCCCTTCCCTTAAAGTAGAAACAAGGCTAATTAGCAATCGGTGAAACATAAGGAATAAATTCTCTCGGAGAGGAGCGAGAAACAGAAGTAGAGAAATCTCTCATATCCTCTCTTCTCAGGCGTTCTCGGGGCTTCTTGACTAGAGTATGGGCCATTATACCTAGTTATCAGAGAACTTAGTGATTGGAGTCAACTCAGTGATTAGAGGTAAAGTTTGAAAAATATGGCTATTATCTAAGAATTTAAGTACAGTTGAGTTTTAAGGTTCTTGATGTCAGCACTGCGACCATGATGCCATAATATTACTTGAACTATGGACCACTATAATAGTGAAAATATTTGATCTTTACGAAATACTCTTCTTCTCGCACTGACTATTATATATTTATAAAGTCCGATCCAAAAGCAGAAGGAAAATTGCCATGAATATGTTCGCAACTTTAACGCTAGTGTCTCTTCTGGTACTCTTACTCTCTTACGTATCGCTTTCATGTCGTCTACCCGTATACTATATTCCATGGTAGAGACATTTAGCTGCTTCGGTATATATGCTATTAGTATGTATGGTAAAAGGTATCTGGTGTCGTGGTAAGACGAACAGGTTCCCACGGTTGCTCGATACTATGAAGGCAATCGTAATTATAGGTATATAGGTTGGGTTTTTTGTTCACATTTGCGGTGAATCTTGCTTATAGTCTAGGTTCTTGTTGATTCTAACACATAGGCATGAAATAATATGACCACTTTTGAAATATCTAAATGTCGCGCCCTGAGTGTAGTCAGTAGGTTCCTGGAAAGAGCAGGAATGGTGTCTCCTTGTATTTAATGGTCAAGATTCACAATTTGTGAGCAACAGTTGAGTGTAATAGTTATGAATTTAGTAAAAATGCTCTTTAATGATTACAATTTGTGTTTGTCTCTCAAACCCACGGGTAAGAGGATTGACGTGTAGGTTCACATGACCCATGAGTATTGAAAAGGGGGTTTAATCGATAACAAACGTTAAAACATACCACACCTTGTCCTCGACGAGCATCTATAAAGGTCAGGAAAGTGGAAGAAGCGAAAGTTATATGTCAGGATCGTAGCAAGTGGAGAGAAATAGTCTTTAATAACAAAATTGTTAAATTAATAGGTGCTTTTAGATATAAAGCTCAAAGGGGTTGTTTCTACACGATGGACTAAAAATGGTCTCCATGAACGCCTATCAAAAAATCAATATATTTCCAACCCATAAATTTTTTCAGAACTCTTAGCTTGCAAATAATATGTACAACTTTATAGTAACAAATATGTACCTAAGTATTACTTATAAAACTGGACGCTCGTGTAAACAATACATTATTACTATACCCCCCCACAAAACTAGATCCAGCAGTAAAAATATGGGCGATGCCGTGGGAAAGCCGTAAATATCTTGGACACATTTCTTCCAAAAAGAAAGTAAATCGTTACAAAACTGGGTATAATGAAGTCATTTATTTTCATGAGCTAACCGATGAAAGTCATAAGAGACGCCGGCGCGTTACCAATTCTTAAAACAAAGGTATGCTCACAACTCACAGTAGAAAGTGGTCGAATTCATTCTTGTAACACCGGATTAGATAACTGCATCGAGGTTACACCAAGATAGATCGGCCGCTACCTCGGATTTATTCGAAATTAATTTTATAATTCGGCGAAGCTCACTTGCATCGTCCTGGATTAACGCTAACGCGCCTTGAGTTAACCACTAACCCGGGTATAAATAAATAATTACTCTGGCACCATCATGGGTTTTGTTGTGGAAGCATTTTATTATATGTATTAGTCTGTGGTGACACTGATTATCTGTGTTATTTTTATTTGTCTATGGTAACGTAACAATAAAAATTCGCTCTAAAAATGGATGCGCGTAGTTTTAATAATCGCGTTTAATTCCTGAAAACGTAACAGGTCATTAGAAAAATTGCTCACATTATAAATATTTATTCAACTAAACATTTATTAATTTAACCCTAATTTTCGTGCAAGTGGCCCTAAGTAACATTACACATAACCCGAAAGATTCAAAAAGATATAGGGATAGGTAGGAGTAAATATAGGGAGGAGAATAGATTGAAGTAGAGCTAAAACATTCATTAGTCATCTAAAATGACGTGAATGGGGATGTATTGTGTGACACCTAGTGTGGAATATTTGAGGAAAATGATGAGACTTTCAATGACGTCATAATCGTAATAATGTTAATTGAAAGTCCAGGGTCATTTCTACTCGCCGCCGCGAGCACCAACGTTGTCTCTCTCGTCGCCTTTATTCCCTTGTGGAGGGCGGTCCATACGGGGGGCCCGTTTAGTGAGCGGCGAATCGTCGCCTGCCGTATTATTTCACCATGAAATAGATGTGGCAGGTGCGGGAGTATCTAGTCTCTAGCAATAGCCCGGTTACCATCCATCTAGAAATCACACCTATAGCCCAATCAAGTAGTTTCCATCCATTCTCAATAGTGATTTCACCTTGCGGGAGCTGTTTTTCTTTAGATGGTTTCAGAGAGGGTACCCCGAAAGCTGCTATCCATTACTTTTAGATTAAAAGCTCAAAGGGTCTCTGCACGTTGGACTAGCAATGTTCTCTGTGTACGCCTATCAAAAGACCGGGTATATCCCATGTTTTCGAGCGACATAATATTATCCAACATCTATTATGACTTAATAATATTGTCTCTCAATCTTGAAGGACCCCTTATCTAAAGTATCATGCAAGTTTACATTTTCTCAGACTTAATAGCCCATTGTTTCTCCTTTATAATAAACCATCAGTCAAAACAATGAGTATTATGGTAAATATTATAGTTTATTTATATAATTAATGGCTTCAACATGTGATCGAATGACACATAGAACTTTCGATATCATATTGGCTATTTATGAGCTTAAGGCTATTAATTCATAATAGAATCTAATGATTTAGAATTTCATGGGCGGGTCTGCCAGGAGAACCATGAAAGGAGGATAATGCTGTGGAGATGAGATTTTCTGTTTGCCTCGCGCGTCTGGAGTATTTTGTAAGTGTGTGGCAAGCATCTGATTATTAATTAATAAATAAGAAGTTAAGAAGTATGATTGGAGTAACCACGATGGACAAAGTGAGGAATGGTATAATAAACTGGTCAAATGCGAATTCTATCACCTACCTTTCTATTACCTATTATAGTTAGACACAAAAGAGTAGAAAATAATGGGGGCGCCACTGTCTTTTACAAAAGTAAAAACAATTTCATCAACACATACACTTTAATTTAGTTCCGTTTCTACTCTTTTGTGTCGAACTATACACCTACGTTTATTACCTACCTTTTTATAAGTCAGTTTCATCGCCTACCAAATAAAGTTCTTATGAAGTACTATTATTCTAATAGTTTAAGAATGTATTCTTATTGCAGGTTAAAGTTAGGTTAAAGTCTTATATGACAATTTATTAAACACATTGGTTGTATGAAGAGCACCTTTAATTCTTAACTTTATTTTATTATTATTATAGCGGCAATAGAAATACATGTATTGTAAAAGATAGCTATTACGGTTCATAAGATAGAGCCCTGTGACAGACGGACGGACGGACGGACGGACGGCGGAGACTTAGTCTGAGCATTCCTTTCTCCCCGACTATATGGGCTATGAAATGGGGCCACCCCTTGTTCATCTCGTGGGAGCCGTGACAGCCGGAGGAGAGTGGGCAGCAGCGCTCTCCGTTTCCAAGACTTATTCCCACTACTGCGACCAAGCCGCCTGCCAAGCGTGGTGATTACAAAATAAAAAAATAAATATAATCTCCTTATCTACCTAATAATAGGTGTATATTTGGAAACATCAAAATAAGTAGGTGTATACTAAAATTGCTCAGTTCAGTCGTTCAACACGAAACGGCTTGTTTAGTAAATAATTGAGTACCTAGGTAGGTAACTATCGCCTCGTTTGCAAAGGTCAAACTCTATTTGAAGCCAATTGGATCAAACTACAAATTGGATGTGATGCTTCGTCCACATTTTAAATGACGTCTGTGCATTTTTTTTCGTATAATCTGAAGCACCATTTTTTTATTGCCAAATATTATTTTTTAATTCGATACCTATAGTCTCTTTTAAAACCATAATTGTTTGTAATTGTAGAAAATGATACAGGTCAGTGTTATAGAATGCTTTGAATTTAAATTTCGACTACTCGTCGACTGCCTACAATTTTTTTCATTTTATGAGAGTTGAAATTCTCACAGATAAAATAAATAATTAGGTACCTACTGAATTTTCTGAAGAGAAGTTTATTAAATTATAAAGATCACTTCTTTATTGTAGGTACCCAACCAATTTTGTTATCTCCTAGAACAAGAATATTTAAATCGGAACTAATCGGTTTTAATCGGAACTAAAAACTAAATATTCTTGTTCTAGGAGTTTGCAATGGAGTTCCGAAAAGTAACGCCAAATTCAATCAATTTTCTATTTTGTTATAACAGAATTTTGCACAGGTGAGGTAAAAAGAAAGGTGTTTATTTTATTTGTGCAAATATCTCCGACTGCAACCGTTAATAGCGTGAATTTTTTAAAGGTAAAGAAAGTTATATATAGATGCCTGCTAGTGTATTTATATCAAGTTTGTTTACAAACTTTAGCAGTCTAAAGTCCAAGTATAAAACATGTCAATAGAAAAATTCCGCGGCATATTGCTGACCCATCAATCATTTGCTGATGCATGATGCTGAAGCAGCAGATTCCAAAGGTTTGTTTACTATGATCCTCGATGGACGCGTCACGCGCGGTCGACTACGGTTTGGTCAATTTCCGCTCAATTGTGTTGGCATGTTGAAATGAAAACAGCTTGTGTGGTTTCATTGTCATTTTATGTATCGAGAGTTTTAATGAGTAAATGGAGAATTACTTTTATTTGCTTGAGCCTGTTTTACTGGTCCTAAGTCTGGCGCTCTCGTTGGTAGTGGTTGCAGAGATAGGCGTCAATTATTCGATAGGTTTTTCTGTCAGTTTTTCCAGTCACGTCACGGCTATATTGATTGTTAACTGTAGATTTATTTTTTCAGCCATATTCTTTAACTGATACTTTTACTGAGTCTTTAACTGAGTCTAAACCAAGCGGTCCCCGGCTTAGAATAGGGTCGCCCCATAAAATATCTTCCCGTGGGTGGTGGGTGGGTGTGTGTCGTGGATGGCGACTAAGGGAGCTAAAGGCTACCACCATGTGCCAACAACCGCATTCCCAAGGAGGGTTGAGGTCAGGCAGGCGGCCGCTCGTCACTAAACCTAGCCATAACTAAAACAGCAGTATAGTGGATGAACTGTGTGAATGATATGAGTAAAAGAGGAGAGAGTGCGGAGATGACGGATGATGGACTGGAGTGGTGGAAGAAGACGAACTGTGCCGACCCCACATAGTGTGGTATAAGGGCAGGAAGAAGAAGATTCTTTAACAGAAAAGTTTGGACCAGATAATTGTGGATTGTTCCACTATGCCCCACCAGGCCGCCCCACTGGTGGGGCATAGTGGCATGCTACAAATTATGTCGCGGAATATGCCCCACTAAATCGACTCGGTGGGGCGGATTCCGCGACATGAAAAACCTGGTGGCTTTTGCCCAACCAGGGTTATCACATCACTGTTTGTATAGTTGAAAAGCCTCGAGCTCTATTTTCGTCGACTATCTCCTGCAGGGCAAGTCTCTCCATAGAATGCTTATTGCCTCATTGCCTCTAATATTATTTAAGTCTTACAATAACAAAGATTTGTCATGAAGTCTATTCATCTAGTCGAGCAGCATCAGATTTAAATATTTCAACCCTTTCAAGCTCTGAGACATCCTTGCATTGAAACTTTTTAAAAAGATTTATGCTTTGCCATTATGCCTAGTTTTTGAGTTTCTCAGCTAATTCCCCAACCGGCGTCTGTCCCCTCAAATAATCGGTATGTTTAATTCACAATGCCGTACAATGCTGTTCAATGGTGGTACCAATTACTGGCGCACCCATCGCGTGGGAAGCAATCGACATTCAATATCATGGTACAGTCTGCTTCATGAGAATACTGCTTGCCATTAAATTTGCTATGCCAAACCATGAGTTGAGCGCATTCTTCCTCTTGACGAGAGTATTAGACGCCCGAAGACCTCTAATATGACGACTGTCCTCATATCTTGCCTTTCTTAGCTCGATGGCCTCCAATTCAGTCGATTTAAGTTATGGTATCCTATGCTGTCTTTTTTTCTTGTTCAAGTTTTTCGTGTCCAGACCAAACACGAGGCAAGCAATTTTCTTGCTTCAGGAATACGATGTATACGGTAGACATTGATCACCGAAAGAAGCAAGAGAAACATGAAATTTTATTAAGCTGATGATGTATTTAAGTTGCAAAGATTTCTACTAGCTTCTTATGTTGACTGTACTAAGATGACTTGTGACAAAAACTTCAGACCATTAAGAAGTGAATGAAGAGTGCGGTTATTGATTTTACTGTTGGTATTACCATACAATACCACACATACAATACATCTCATTATCTGCTATGGAACAGAATTCATGGTTCTGGGAAGTGGCGAATCTGGAGGCCTACTAACGGGTACAGACTTCAAAGAGTAATTATTAATTGAAATTCTTAAGTCACGTATCCACTTGAGCAGTCTCATCCCGACGACAGATCCCGACTATGCCGTGGGTTGAATTCCGTGGGCTGAGTAAAACTCATCGATCTCCACTTGAGCTACGAGGCTATCCACCCTCTCAGTAGTTTCTCTAGTTTCTCAGTAGCCATAGAAGACGCAATAAGAACGTCTAAACGCGGGCCACCACTAACCAGTTGAGACATTTTTAATCAAACTGCCACATTCGAGCATGACCGTTTACTGCCAATGAATGGCTCGTTACGAGACCTCAAGGCTCGGTTCCAGTCGCGGCGAACTTTGACTCGAGACACGGTGTCCACTTTGCGGCTTATTCTTCTTGTATCAACCTATATATTTCAGAACGCTCTTTACATAAAACATACATTCACGCCTTTTTCCCGAAGGGGTAGGCAGAGGTGTACCCAGGACTCAGTCCCACAGTAGATACACCCACATTTCGCCAGTATGTTATTGGTCCCATGTAATAGGGGGCGAGCCTATTGCCATCTACCGGGCACAGTTCCAGACTCCAGGCAGTTATTGAGATAATTCCTAATGGAAAAATCCAATATTTAACACTGCCTGACCTGGGGATTAAACCCGGGACCTCTTGATTGGCAGTCGAGCATGCACCCTCTACGCCACCGAGGCAGTCTCTGACCAGTCTATAAACTCCTTATTTATCAGCTTTATGGACTTATTGACTTGTAAAATAATAATTTGTGTGGGGTCGGTATAATTAGCATTCCACTATGCCCCACCAGTGGGGCGGCTTGGTGGGGCAGAGTGGAACAATCCATAATATGTTTCCTCTAACAACATACACAAATACACAGAAGACAGAACATAATATTGTCATATAAAGTTTTGGCTTTGGTTTTATGACCGGCCGCGTGCCTGACGGCAACCATCTTTGGGAATGCTCTTGCTAGTAAGTTAGTATACCCGCTACCTTTCGGTTAATCAAGGCGTGATGATATAGCCCTGTTGTGCTCTCAATGTGCAGCCACACCCTACTCACATCTACGTGAAAAGTGGATTGATCTGATAATTGAGGATTATGAAATGAATGGCTGTAGCTCCTCGTTGAACTTAGCTGTACAATTGTAGACAGAATCAATACCAATGTAAACTTACTTATAGGTAATTACATTAGCACAACACGTCACCTATTGGCTTTATCAACTGACTGTTATCTGCTACAAATTAGTCATTGTACGTACCTGGCGTGGGACGGGCGTATTTCATTAATTTGGCTTTTTACGGTTTTGGTTAATTTTTGCAAGTATTGGGTGCTGTTTTTTTCTTAAGTGAGGTTTTGGACCCAGAGCTTCTGATTTTGGATTTTGGCAGTTTGTTGAATGATCGTTTGTTTTTGTAAGTGACTTGTGGTCAGTTTTCGGCCAGTGTTTTAATTTTTTTTTTTAAGTGTGTGTGCGCAGAGTGCTGTGTAAGTGAATGTTTAAAAAAGTACTGTTTTGTGACTACTTTGCGCCGACTCCGCCAGTTGATAACAGGTTCAGTCTTTGCTACGTTCAAAATTGTGGCTATTTTACGATAAATTTGGATGCGACTTGCGATTGATCATACTTAATTTGACTTTAGTGGCACCCCATTAAATAGGGTGACCATTTCAGTTTTAAAACAGAGTCACTATAAAATTTGCTTCTGGTGTCACCTGTGCTACTGATTGACCCCTTTCTGTTTTACCTAAAAAACTGGCGCAGCGACACAAAATGAGTCTTGGCCTCCGACACAAGAAGACGCCACTCCTGTCTGCCTTGTGCTGTAGCTTGCTCCGTATTTGCTTGAAGCGCCTTCAGATCTTTTTCCACCTCGAACTGTTATCAAAATAAGAAAGGCATCGCTTCCTACTTCCTGTAAAATCCTTTTCTACGACAAGATGTAGCATTTCCTTGATTCAGTTCATTGGTTTACCGTTTTCAATACTAACTTGTTCACACAAGCATACAAGTCTGGTCCTGGTCTAACGTTCATGCGTTTTGCGTTTCAAAGAGCTTTAACGCTTCTCATCAGCTCTTTCCAAATTACATGAAACAGTAATATTACAGAATAGAGAAGAATAATACTTATGATTACATAGTACCAAAAAGTAAAATGCAATGCTAGAAAATAAACTACAAGTACCAACATAATATCAGGTAATGGAATTTCTTAAAGAGATCCTGCGGAATTCTCCAATAATAAGAGCGTTCGCGGCCTTTTACGAATTTGACACAATCTTATGAAAAAATTATCAAATCGAGGTTTTGTATTCCCCTGTTTCCTCCGAATATTATTAACCCATTCCATATATTGATATCATGATATTTTTATAGCAAAGTAAACCATGTCCCTGTCATTTTAGTTTATCTTATAAACTCTCGGTTTTTTTTATAGTGAAGTGAATTTCTTAAAATCCCAGTTTTACTCGCTTGATTGGACGTTCACTACTAAAAATTAAGAGTTTATAAACTAAAATAATAGAGACATAGCTTACTTCATCTTCAAAGTATCTGGATATAAATATATCAAATTGGTTTTCTATATTCGGTGAAAACAGGGGAATACAGAACATCGATTTGGTAAATTTTCCATAGGGTTGTGTCAAACTGCTAACAGGTCCGCTTTCCTGTATGATTCAAATAAGATTTAAATCATTTATTCTTAAAGACAAAAACAGTCACTTACATGAGAAAGTAATATTAACATTTTGTAAATTAATTTAAGTAACCAAAAAACAAATGAATAATCAAATACCCTCTTAGAATCTTATTTACCGAAATATGCCCGAATAAATTGATGTTTGTGTCAGCTGTCACGTATCAAGCTATATTTTACATAAACATAACATAACATACATTCACGCCTTTTTCCCGAAGGGGTAGGCAGAGGTGTACCCAGGACTCAGTCCCATAGTAGATACACCCACATTTCGCCAGTATGTTATTGGTCCCATGTAATAGGGGGCGAGCCTATTGCCATCTACCGGGCACAGTTCCAGACTCCAGGCAGTTATTGAGATAATTCCTAATGGAAAAATCCAATATTTAACACTATGCCTGACCTGGGGATCGAACCCGGGACCTCTTAATTGGCAGTCGAGCATGCGCCCACTACGCCACCGAGGCAGTCTACAGAATATAGTACAGATATAATATAATACAGAATATAATAGTATATTTTACAGAGAGTACTTTTAGTCACTTTGGTATGTTCTCTGGTCGCAGCAGGCATAGTATCAGATTTCAAATAGCGTCTGGCTTCACACGTGATTTATCCTATTAGGTTGACGCTAATTGAATTGTTATTACAAGTGGGCTTATGTCTATTGGACCTCAGCTTGCTAAAACATATTAATGTTGACTCTGTCAGCTACACTGGCAAATTAAACTGTTGACCACAGAGCGACATTATAACTTAACGCATCACGCCTTTTTCTCCGAGCCAGTTATGTTTTTTCAATCCCATGTACAAGCAGGACAGCCTATTCTATTAATAGCATAAATACCTAACGAAAAAAAACAACATTGCCGGGCCCAGGACCTTAACTTCATGCGCAAGCGCACTAGATAAGATTTGCATAATATAGGTAGCTGTTTTGAAGAAATCACCTCTGGCATGACGAGTAGATTAAAAACAAATTAAAAACAACGTTATTCACTAAAAATACACAAATTACGAAGGTATCTTGCAATCAGCTGATAAATGAACAGAGAACAATCATCCAGTCATGGTCCCACTGTCTCGACGGATGTGCATCACTTGTTGCTTCCGCCCGAACCTGTATTACTCGAACCTGACGGAATATTTACATAAATACCTGTTTAGGTCTTTGTATGCATTCAACATCGACATTTGACGTCTATGAATAGTGAGTCTTTTGGTACTGATCCAATATCGCGGCACTCCTTTATACTTCTTCCACTTTCATAATTCATGCTTTTCGGTTGTGGATACCTGACCTATACCTATCTTGTCTAATTTAGCTTGATCAATGACAGCTGAAAATTTTTTGGTCATATTTCTTTAAATTCGGAATTTAAAGTATTACTTACTTATCGATAAATTAAGAACCCTCTTAGAACCTAATTTACGGAAATGTGGGCAAAAAATAGATTTTTTTTTCGGCTGTCATTGATCTAGCTATATCTAACAAAAGCGTAAGGGCTTCAATGACTTGGTTCATTTACGTCTACCGAATTGACTTTTTTCCCAAGATAAGCCGACACCTCTGCTTAACACACACATACCCTCACACACACTGCCCAGTCCCATATTAGCTATACCCACACGTTGCCAGTTATGTTTCCCATGTAAAAGTGGTGAACCTATCGTCATCAACCAGGCATATAACCAGACTCCACCAAGTTATCATTAAGAAAAGTCTTCTTGAGTCTTGAGAAAAGTCATCTGAGTGTAAATAACACTCAGATCAGGTCTAATTACGTGTACATCCGATGGCGTTCATATTATACCTGTGCTTTATCAGATAAGGGCCTTTTATAAGCGTTTGTATTGCAGAGGCGATCGTGATAAGAATCTCATTATGTTTGGTTAGAATGACTTATGTATTTTCTTATGCTACTGTCTTAGACATGAAAGGCTTTTCGTCACGAAACTCAATAGTTTCATTGATTATGTTAAGGATAATCTACCAATCAAAATCAGATTCTTTTCGTAGTTTTTCTTATCTTTGGAAAATGTATTCAAATGACTCATAATCTTGATTTATCTAAAACGTTGATTTAGCCACCAAACTAGTATCATCCAGAATCAAATCAATATCATCTACCAAAACCAAACCGACATCAAAAGTGGGATCAGCTATCTGAAAATGTTTTAACCCCAAAATTATTTACCGATACACAGCCAACGTTCATAAGATTTGCAATATCGATAAAGACACTCAATATGCTAAATACATTTTACGATTGCAGCTCCCACTGGAAATTGATAAGATAATATGCTAAATAGGGAATATAGTACAAGTACACTCTGACCCGGCATCGGTGCGAGCACGGGCCAATCCTTTTAACGCTTCCTACATCGATTCTGATGCAAATGGGGTTACCAGTTGATGGAATCTTTTAGATTGGTGATAATAAGCTGTTTCACATATTATTATTTGGTGTGATTGTGTGTTATAAAGTAGATGGAAATTAATATATAATAATAAATATATATTACATATAATAGATTCGTTTCGTCCAATGTGAAACAATCTATGATGATATGGTAAAATTTAGTTGTGCCACTTTTGTTTTCATCGTGCAGTCGTAGTATCATTATCTGTTCTGTGGTGTGGTATGTAACAGTATACTTATAATGGAAGTTGTTTAAAATTGTTATATTAATCGCCCTGAGGGATCCAGTTTTGTCGCCAATTACCCACAAAATGTAGGTCAGTGACCAGGTCATCCCGGTGATCTATTCAACATAAGTAAGCATTAATTGGACAAATATTTTAAGGGACACTCGTTCATCAGGAAAAAATCCAATTACATTAATCTTATTTATGTTACGAGTGGCTCAGATAAAGACAAAAGTTATAAGAGTGATAGCAATGCAAGTATGTCAGAATTATCATCTAACATATTATAGGTAATGTCTGAAAAGGCAAAACCGCACGTCTAAACAAACACAGCACACTCTTATGTACCTATATAATGTAAGTAGGTATATTATGAAAAGCTCCTTTTAATGTGGTAAATAGGTCCCTTACCTGAGACCCTTCGTTTGAGTTTTGCATCATTTATCATTCATCAGCATTTGGTTACCATAGTTTCATACGAGTAGGTAGGTTTCACTTAACCCTACTAGATTAATTTTAATAAAACTTCTGCTTGGTTTCTTTGATGTTGAAGAGTTTTAATGTTTATTATTATTTTTATTATTATTTATGTATTTCGTATTTCCTGAATCAACTTTTCCTAGTATACTTACACATAGTCACATAGTAGGTATACTTTGTCGTAGTTAGGACGCTTGATCACGTTGACATAGTCTTATTTATCTTAATATTGCTTTTCTTTATAGTTCTGCAGCTATTTTACTTCATCTACCACGACTGTTTCTTGTTAGATCATGCAGTATGTCTATAATATTATATCCTGGCTTACGTCGGCCACATATAAGGAAATAGTTAGCACACCTCTGCCAATGGTGCCTTGTTCTCTGTAAAGTAAAGTGTGAAATTGATCTGTGGTATAATATGAAAATGCAAATTTTCCCTGAACGTCGATGTCATGGGTTGCTAGATGCATTAATAGCCCGCATACACTCCACCGGCTTTCACTTCATTCATGTTCACGTTAACCTAAGGTTTTAATGGGTTTTGTACCTATATTACCATCTTTTATTAACCATTAAGCATTGAAGTCTATGAGAGAAACTGGTAGATTGGAAACGACTGGCGACTGAAATATTGTCACTAAAACTTTTATCCTACCTTCAAAGACAGAAATTCGGTGTATAGATAGTTTACACCCTGGAATAACATAAAAAGTTCTTTTCATCCCGATATTCCCACGGGAACGAAGACTACGCGGGGCACACATATATCTGGTTAGACCAACGTTAAAATGACGTCAATAATAACGTTAAAATAACATGCAAAACGTAAATTGATATACCTACAAACAGATTCAATGAGGGTTGCTTAAGTTTTAGTTAATGTTAAGGTTAGCTAGTGCTAGTGCCCAAGGCGCAAGTAAGTTAACAATTTAAAAACTATTATGTTCAAAAGGTGTACATTTTTAAGTGTTGAACTAGCTTTAAGCACCTGTGCCCCAAATACCAAGTTCTTTCTCATATTGCCAACACCGTGACAACAGATACATATTCTAGTTAACAATTTTTACAGTCTGATAAAGGTATTAATCAGTTTGTTGTTTTCGTATATCCCCTATTTCGTGTATAGTGTATAACATGAACATGTCCCATGTTATTATGTTAAAATGATCTACATCCTCAAGGTTCACCTTGAGATACAAACACTTATTCAATCTTAACTTTGACTATATTGTCATCTACTCGTACAATCTGCAAGGGACTGAATCATAATATTATACATAGTCCAATTAATTAAGTACCTGTCACCTAGAAAACGAAAACGCCAGTTTTCAAGTGACAGTTACAGTACGGTCGTTTTATCTTAGCGAGTCTGAACATTACAAACACAAACCACTAACAAATATACAAACTAATTAATAGTTAATGCAACGTGGTAAGTGGTAGGCCTCTTTTGCTGGGGGCCGCCTGGGGAAGTACCACACCTTTGCCAGTTATTCATCCGCCAAGCAGTAATGTGCAAACATTACTGTGTTCCGGTATGAAGGGCAATGTTACCAGCGAAATTACTGGGCATGATGAGATTCAACAACTCATATCTCAGGGTGACAGGCGCAGTGCAGTGCCGCGCAGAATTTGAATTTTAAAACACTGGTGGCACTGTGTCTGATATGGGCAATCATGATGCTTACCATCAGGCACCTGATTTGCTCGTCTTGTCATTCACTATCATAAAAAAAAAAAAAAAAAAAAAAAGTTCAGTTCAGTTCAATCTTATGATTGAACTGAATATTATTATTAATATGTTATTATTATTAATAACAGATATCTTTACGAGTTTACATGCGCTAATGTTCGCAGAGCCTATGTTCAGACTCGCCAAAGTGAAACGTCCGTATTGTGAACAAAAACCTCACAAATTCGACCTTTCAAATGAAAACGTTCTCTTAGATATGAACTGGGTACATCGTAACAAGTGTCTTCACGTCAAGCACCGGACGCAGCACTATCTGCCGTTATATTATGTCGCGTTTGAGATGAGTATTGTATGCCGTTGATAGCTGTTCTCTACGTGCCGTTTCCTTCCGACCCGTACGATTGTGGTGCTGATAAAACTTGTCAACTGGATGCAAGACGTTTTGGTTGCGTAATGACGATTTTTGAGCATGGATGGACATTGTTGGGGCTTGTATTGCATCATTGGTCTAGAGGTCGCAGTCTGCTGGGTTATTAGGTATTCATTTCAATTCTCAGATCGGGAAAATTCATTAGAGATTATCTCAATAACAGTCTGGAGTTTGGATGTGTGTCCGGTTGATAAGTTACCTTTCCGATTAGACTAAGTTATGGCGCCTATAGGAGCCAAACTTCCCTCTCGCTCGCACATTGCAAGTTAAGGAAATGAAAAGAAAGGAAATTCAATGCCTTTGTAGATGGAATTTCCAAAATCATAAGTTGTAACTGTTATTTCCTTTTTCTCGATCTACTCCATCAAATAATAATAAAAAAAAACCGAAATATACTTAAAAACATGCATTAATCTAAAGATGAACAAATTGAAAGAGCTATTTTGAAAATTCAGTGATTTTTTATCATCAATAATGTAAAGTGCGAGAGCGAGACGGAAGTTTGGCTCATAAAGGCGCCTTATGGCCTAATGTCGTGGTCACCAGAGGACGGGTGTCAAAGTGTCATCGTCATAAATAGCGAGCACTGTCTCTAAACTTCTAAAACATACGTAGTATGCCTTATTGTTTTAAATAGCGTTCAAACCTAGTGTAACATGTCCGGCCAGTAGAAACTGGGTCGCTAGTCCAGTGGCTGCACAATAGGGCTTCATTGCGACTGTTCCTTCCTGCTTCCACTATCATTCTACCACTGTTATATGGGAGACTGTTATAGCTTTTATAATTTATTGACTTTAAGCAGTTGACGATGATGTGCTTGCCTCGACGATTTCTTCGAATTTGTTGTAAACGGGTCGTCAATTGAGAGTAATCTTCCGGTAGAGTTTGTTTAATAAAGTTTGACAATAATGAGCAAACTGGGTGTGTCACAGTATTTATTATCATTTATTATCAACAAACGCAATTGAAAACAATATAATTAACACTTGGTACAATTAAAGTTATTTTGATTCCAGGACTCTTTTGCAAAATTGTTATATTTACAAAGAGTTTAAAAAAAGGCTTAGTAATACTAAAGGTAGTGTAATTTTTGTATGATAATGAGTGACAAGACGAGCAAATCAGGTGCCTGATAGTTCTTTTTTTATGATAGTGAGTGATAAGACGAGCAAATCAAGTGCCTGATGTTAAGCATCATGATTGCCCATATCAGACACAGTGCCACCCAGTGTTTTAGAATTCAAAATTCTGCGCGGCACTACACTGCGCCTGTCACCCTAAGGTATTAGTTGTTGAAACTCGTCGCACCCAGTAATTTCGCTGGTAACATTGCCTTCAGACCGGAACACAGTAATGTTTGCACATTACTGCTTGGCGGATAAATAACTGGCGAAGGTGTGGTACTTCCCCAGGCGGGCCCCTGCTAAAGAGGCCTACCACTACAATTATTAGTACTATACCATGTATTACTACTTCTTTTAGTAACACGTGCGACTGCCTCGGTGGCGTAGAGAGCGCATGCTCGACTGCCAATCAAGAGGTCCCGGGTTCGATCCCCAGGTCAGGCAGTGTTAAATATTGGATTTTTCCATTAGGAATTATCTCAATAACTGCCTGGAGTCTGAAACTGTGCCCGGTAGATGGCAATAGGCTCGCCCCCTATTACATGGGACCAATAACATACTGGCGAAATGTGGGTGTATCTACTATGGGACTGAGTCCTGGGTACACCTCTGCCTACCCCTTCGGGAAAAAAGCGTGAATGTATGTATGTATATGTAGTAACACGTTGTATAATATACTAATATATAGTAGTGTTTGTATGTAACAGAGCTTACAGTGATTACATTAGACTGAGATCCCTAGATCCGTCTCGTCACATCAACCGGCTTGACGTAGGGCGTAGGGTCAGATGTTGCGACTTTACCCAATTGCCTCGGATTCGAGACTAGAATGGACGGCTCTGAATTCAATTGTTTCTTAGAATAAACGATGTTTTTCTTCTCTAATGTTACAATACTGCTTCTGGTTTTTTTTGTATGAGCAGATTTTTAACTTAGTCCCACAAAACTTTAAAGTTAATCGGAAAATTCAGATCAAAATCCTTACAAAAAATTGTGTTCTTTATAAATTAATTTATATATTTATCTGCGAAACACCTCACCCTTACATTACATCGGTATAAAATTATGTGTGGCTGTGCCCCGCATACGTAGTCTTCGTTCCCGTGGGAATATCGAGATATAAAATCTAGAATAAAATATCGAGAGAAAAGAACCTCAAACTCAAAGAAAATTTATTTAAATAAGTCTTATAAAGACATTTTTAAACGTCAATCAATAATATCAGTAATATCAAGCTAGTTAAGTATCTACCGTGCGTTCGGAAATATACCTCTACAAGAAGAACGTACAAGAAACTTGTAAGGTTTGATTTTTTCAACAGCGAGTTTTACAATATTTGGTTGGGTTACATTGTTTGTCTTGTAAGGCGCCGGTTGGTGGCTATGCAGAAGTTTCCATGCACCTTTGTCCTCCACGTATTGGTTAATACTGTAATAAGCCTTTCCTAAAAAATTCGATTTTATACAGGTTTTGACAGCCTCGTTGGCTCAGATGGTAGTAACTCTGCTTTCTGTGCCGCAGGCCCAGGGTTCGATCCCCGGCCAGGTCAAACATTTGTGTTTGATCTGTGTCTGGGTGTTATAAGCTTAGATATATAAGTATTTATATCAGTCATCTGGTTACCATAGTACAGGCTTCTAGCCTAGTTTGGGACCAGATGACCGTGTGTGGAAGTTGTCCCATATTATTATTATTATTATAGAATTTACCCTCTGAGAGCCCTATGTGTACATGTGCTATTCCAGGGTCTAAACTATCTACACACTTACCGAATTTCAGCCCAATTGCTTCAGAAGTTTTGGCGTGAAAGAGCAACAAACATCCATCCATCCATCCTCACAAACTTTCGCATTTACATAACTAGTAAGATAGTATGAGTAATAATAAACTAACAAGGTTTTTCTGAAAAAGAATGCAATAAAACTTTTTTTTTTTTTAATGATCTATTCTGTTGGCCTCAGATGGCCTCTACAGCTTTACCGGGCAGTGGTGAGCGCAGGAGGCGCTCGACCCAAAGGCAATAAAACAATTTAAAATATCAATTTATTTAAATAATTCAAATGTCAATTCAAACAAGTTTATCAAGAGACCGTAAATAAGTTATTAACATTTATTATTCAAGTTGTAACCTTTGCAACAGCAAAATATTGTTTTGATCTTACGCATTGTTTGTAAATCATTACCATCCAGAATTCAGTACACCTACACCTTATCTTCCTACTGTAATGCAAATGGCAAAGTGGGTGTTTGTTACTTTCTTAACCCTTGTTTAAGGTTAAACGCCACCCATACAAAGTGAAAATACATAGATATGAAGAAATAGGGAATAATTAAATAGGGAAAACAGAAATGAGGAGATCCGTAGACGAAAGAAAGTTATCGACATAGCCCAGCGGATTAGTAAATTGAAGTGGCAATGGGCAGGGCACATAGCACGTAGAACTGATGGCCGATGGGGCTGTAAAGTTCTCCAATGGAGACCACGAACCGGCAAGCGCAGCGTAGGACGTCCACCCACAAGGTGGACAGACGATCTGATAAAGGCGGCAGGAACACGATGGAGGCGGGCCGCTTGCGACCGGACTGAATGGAAATCTATGGGGGAGGCCTATGTTCAGCAGTGGACGTCCTGTGGCTGAGATGATGATGATGAGGGAATAATTATCCACTCTATTGTTTGTGGTTGGCTCTGGATCTGGACTTTATTGCCGCGAACTTCGTATTTATGAAAATTGTAAAAAAGTAATTTTTAGATTATGTTAATGTTTTTTTTAAATAGCATAAAACCATACGATTTTCTTTATCCAAATATGATTTCGCGCAAATAAAGGCCAGATCCAGAACCAACTACAAACAATAGAGTGGAAAATTATTCCCTATATCTTCATATCTATGTATTTTCATTTTGTATGGGTGACGTTTAACCTTAAA
The DNA here is from genome assembly GCA_947063395.1 of Hemistola chrysoprasaria. Lineage (NCBI taxonomy): Eukaryota > Metazoa > Arthropoda > Insecta > Lepidoptera > Geometridae > Hemistola > Hemistola chrysoprasaria. The sequence goes on from OX346723.1 coordinate 1,586,583, forward strand.
TTATAATATCTTAGTTACGTATGTTGAAAAGAAGTTCAATAAGTAATTGCAATAGACGCTCGGGGCGAAAAAGGAATTAGTAATTAGAATTTATATTCGCATCCGTAATACGGTAGCGGTGAGACAAAAAGTCCACATAGTGAGAGTCGAACCCATAGGGACTACGCGAATATATATTCGGGCAAATTTATCCACAGGGTCCGCTGTGCCACGGACCCGAGAGACCTTATAACCAGATCCGTCACACCATACAATCGGCAGCGCGCAATAGCCTTATGACGTCAAATTTGTGCATAAGTACGGCGTTACTGCCTCGTTGAATGTCTGGTCGCGACGTAAAATGGCGGAGGGAGATGAGTGTCGTTTCTTTACGTAGTATATTTAGTAAGTATTCTTTGGTATAACCACAGGTATAGTTCGACACAAAAGAGTAGAAAATAATGGGGGCGCCACTGTCTCTTACTAGAGTAAAAACCATTTAATCAACACATACACTTTAAATTAGTTCCGTTTCTACTCTTTTGTGTCGAGCTATATAACTTAACAAAAGTCTTAACAAATATCTTATTAAAACTTTCTATTTTTTATCGTCTAATATAATATCCTATACCAAATTTAATGATAATTGGTCAAGCGGCAATCATAGCAAGGCATATTACGATATATTTTCTATATAAATATTCGACTGACCGCACACGCAGCTATAATATATATTTCTATGACGTCACCAACATATACCGTAATATATATTATTGCATATTAATATAAACTACTGTATCAATGAAATGAAGGCTAAATTATATATTAGAGCATAGTCTCCGTGTGTGGTAGCTTGCTTATATTATAGGACGGTATATTAATATATTATATTATAGTTACGTGTGCGACGGGCTTTAGGCGGGAAAACGTAACAAACAGCTTACCTTTGTATTTTGAGCCGGCTTCTCCGAAGACCGTATTATTATATTCATTAATATTATTAGAATATATTCTTCGTAGCCCACATCTATGTACTTATACCAAGTAGCAGGTTATAAAAATACACTTCCACTAACGGTAACTTGTTTTATACTTTCACTTGACCCTCTAAAGTGTTATCGCCGAATCCCCGTATCACAAAATCCGTAGCGGCCTTCCCTAACGGGGTAAATAAGCACCCGAGGGCGACGAGGGGTTAATATTAGCCCATTGGCTCAATTCCACGCAATAATCGCGGGAAATTGGCTTTTTCTGATTATCCGTATAATATTAGACAGCTGCGTTGGTAGGTACAGTCGAGTTTGTAATTGGAGGAAACCCTATGACCGGGACTTGTAACGTTTGCTTTTAATGTAATATAATCTTCCTCTATAATTTTTACTAGGTACATCTAAAGCTTTTAAGGTAGTCAACGCCCAATCCTACTTCCTACTAATATTATGAATGCGAAAGTTTGTGATGATGGATGGATAGATGTTTGTTACTCTTTCACGGCAAAACTACTGAACCGATTGAGCTGAAATTTGGTATGTAGATAGTTTAGACCCTTGTATAACACACTGGGTACTTTTTATACCGATATTCCCACGGGAACGATAACTATGCGGGTGGAACCGCGGGGCACAGCTGGTATTATAATATAAATCTTTATACATTTATGAGAACATCATGTATGTGCGTAAAAATTTACATAAATTAAAATTAAATAGTGACCTCCATAATTTTAATACTAGGAATAAAGACAAAATAGCTGTACCTAGCTTTAGATTATCTAAAACAAATAAAAAGACATTCTTAGGAAATAGTGTACGTTTCTATAATAAAATCCCAAAAGATATAACTGGGCTCTCAAAGGGTAAATACAAAACTTATATAAAATCTATTTTACTAAAAAAGACTTGTTATAAAGTCAACCAGTACATAGAGGACAAAGATGCCTGGAAACTTCTGCATAGCCGCCTCGCGGCACCTTCAAAGAAAACGAATGTAACCAAACCAAATATTGTGAAATTATCTGTTGAAAAAATTGAGCCCTACAAGTATCTTGTGCGTTCTTCTTGTAGAGGTATCTTTCCGAACGCACGGTAGACGCAGTACTGTTTATCTTCATTGACGTGCAAAAGTGTCAGATTATTACCTATTTGAATAAATCTGTTTGAGTTTGAATTTATTCCTTCTGTTTCACCGATTGCTATTAGCCTTGTTTCCCGCTTTTGGGAAGGGACAAGGAAAAGAGAACTCTATTACATTCCTTTTCATAGTCTTTTTCGCCGTGAGTCTGTGCCCGGTATAAAAGTTAAGACATCGGATGCCAATGGGTCATGTTTCTCCCATCGGTTCAACTGTAGACACAGTTTGGTCATATAGACAAACTGTTTCTTTAACCGTTAGTGCCTAGTAGATGTTGGAAAACGCGAAAAGATCTTTAGATCTGTAGAAGTCTTCAAAATTAAGATATGAGTGTTATCTATTACTTCTTCACTTATTCATCACGGGTACGATTCCTAGGTCAGGCAATGGAATTTTCCGTGATGTTATTTGTGTGTGTGTTTAGTAACAGAACGGGTTTTCCCCAAATTACATTGTTCGAGTCAATCCACTTTTGTTATGTGGTCGGAGTTTCAGGTCGCCTAAATCCTTTAAGCCGTCCGATATCATGAACTAAGGACAAACGACTGTCCTCCACATAATTACCCCCAATACTTATGGGGGAGGCCTATGTCCAGCAGTGGACTTCTAATGGCTGTGATGATGATACAGCCTCCGGGTCCAGACAGCCGCTTGCTCCGATGCAGCGTCTAGTGGATCTTTAAATAGGTTAGAAATAGGATTGAGTTTAGTATAACAATTCTAAGTTCATGCCTTGGTCGCGCCGCACAGAGCGCCTGCGGAGTAGGTACATTTATGCAAAATACGTGTTATTAAATCTATTTTAAACGAGTAATGAGACACTAGATAATTCTAATATCGTCGTGACTGAGTAATGACACGAAGAAGGTACCTATAGCTAGACCGCTTAATTGAGTCCTCGCCTACGGGGTACAGGGGCGGCGGGGGGCGCGGAGGTAGACGTGAACGGGTGCCTGCCGCCCGCACCTCTCCGGTCCTACGCACTTTTAACCCGCAGGCGAGGACTCAACTAAGCGGTCTACCAATAGTAACTATTATCCATGGAAATAGATTTCTCTGTAAGCGACATCTACCCCAAACTATGCCTCCAATTTCAATGCCGACTGTACCTTTGGGAGGTAAATCTATTACCGATCACACGCCAGATTAGGGACATTAAATTGAGTAATGGTATAGTTCGACACAAAAGAGTAGAAAATAATGGGGGCGCCACTGTCTTTTACAAGAGTAAAAACTATTTCATCAACACATACACTTTAATTTAGTTCCGTTTCTACTCTTTTGTGTCGAACTATATCATAGAGGTTTTATCATTCGCACATTATGATATTTTAATATAATATTTTTATATTAAAATAGAGCTTGTGCTATAATTGTTATGGGTATAAAGAGCCAAGTCAATTATTAATAATAATATAGTTATTATAAAATTAATTAATATTTAAAAATATATATTTAATAGGTCGTTTAATTTAATAGTTTGTTTATTACTTACTTAAATCATTTATGAAATAATTATTAAGCACAACGTTAAGAATCGAAATTTATTTCTACAATCTTACATATAATATTTCAAATTTCAACTAGCTTTCCTGAGGCTGGAGAATATAACTCAAGAATAAAAAAATTATCCGTTACGTAAAGTGTTGGTAGTTACGCGTCCGTGACGTCACGCGTCGCTGATGGCTACCTAACTAGGGTTGTCACCAATCATATTATAAAATATTACCTACGGGTGGTTTCGTATTAGCATCCTTTGACTAATGACGACATTCCGCTCATTAAATTTACCTTACAACCAAATTCTTTTGCTTGCACTTCCACTAGCAATACCCCTGGTGTTGCAAGTATCCATAGGCGGCGGTAAGCGCGAGTCATCAGGCATACCGTCTGTTGTAGCGGAATTTTAAAAAAATCAACGCGTTCTGAGTTTTCAACGCAGTGCCTACGTCATTAACATCATTTATTATCAATTTATTATCATGATTAGTTAGATATTACGATCTATTGAAACTTTTAAATAAATATTATATAGGAATATGAATTTTTGAGTCTTGATTTTTTTAATACCATAATCCTACTTATAAATAAGTTAATAGATAAACTCTTTATTGGTACAACACAAAAAAGAAAACTTTAAATTTAAATATAAATTTTAGCAAATAGTGCAACAATTGGCGGACTTATCGCTAATAGCGATTCTTGCAGCCAACCGTGCAGGGAGAGGAGAGTACCATAAGTCGCATTTGTCGCTGGTGTGACAGAAGTAATAAATATGACTAAATTTTAATTTATTTGTAATACCAGCCCCGGTAGCACAGTGACCAGGGAAAACGAAGTCCCCGGGGGTTAGAACGTGACAGCAGATATGTAATGTTCGGGCGCGAAAGAGACAAAAAACGAGGAAAATGAGTTATCCCCGTGCCATGCTTGGCGGGCTGGTTTACGGGTAGGATTCTGATTTTGAATGTTTAATTTCACACTCCATTGACAACCCTATTCTATTTCCCCCCGAGAATCAAGAAACAACGGATGTGCTTCCTCTTACTTATGAATTACAGATTTTATCATGGTTCATTTTCTTTCAATTTATTATTTCTTGTAAAGCTATCATAAAATACAATTCATACTATTATTATTAACTAGTGACCCGCCCCGGCGTCGCACGGGCAGCACAAAATAGTTCAATAAATCGTTTTAGGAGAAATAGTTCTGAAATATTTATCAACATTGATTCTTAATATAACTGTTACTCTTCAACATCATATTTTAGCGAATTTATACAAAATCTAGCTATGCCCCGCGGTTTCACCCTCGTAGTCTTCGTTCCCGTGGGAATATCGGTATAAAAAGTACCTTATTTGTTATTACAGGGTCTAACCTATCTACATAATTTCAGTTCATCGGTTTAGTAGTTTTAGGGTGAAAGAGTAACAAACATCCATCCATCCTCACAAACTCATTTATAATATTATTAGTTAGATAGTAGGATAGGATACCTAAGGATAAGGATGCGAAAGTAATTCCGTCTGCATGTGCCTGTATTTTAACCCCGAACAAAAAAGGAAGGGTTCTTTTTGTTTTTAAGCTGCTCGAAGTGTTCTTATTTTCTTATAGCTATGTCTCATGGAAATCGGTTCAGTCGTTTGAAGATTATTAGCTCTTTTCTAGCGACAGAGATTATTAGTTCTTTTATGAGCAACTTCTAACTTCAACTTACACTTTTGCTTAACCCCTCGGGGAAAAAGACGCGATCTTATTAAATATCATCATCACCTCAGCCGTTGGTAATCCACTACTGAACATAGGCCTCCCCCATAAAGGGGGGTTTTGCCAATACTCGACACGCTTGGCAGGCGGGTTGTCAAAGTTAATATAAAATATATTAAATGTGAACTTCTGTATGGTTTCCAGGCCTCGGCGGCGCTCAGGGTCCAGCATAGTGGTGCTGGGCGCAGACGAGGAGAAGGCACCGCCACCGGATGACGACAAAGTCATGCTCACGATGCTCTCCATCACAGATACCGGTGGGTTACCTCTTTATTTATAGCAATTTTTTGACTGCCTCGGTGGCGTAGTTGGCGTAAGCTCGACGTCGATCAAGTCCCGGGTTCGATCTCAAGGTCAGGCAAAGTGTTAAATATTTCCCTGGTGTCTGGAACTGTGCCCGTGACTCTGAGTCTTGGTTACACCTCTGCCTACCCCTTCGGGAAAAAGGCGTGATTGTATGTTATGTTATATCAACATGTTCAGAAATCTCTCTGAGCGATAAGGCCGCCAGTTGTTACTCTTTCTAGTTTTGAATTTCTTTTTTGTTATTTTCTGTATTATTGTGGTACTCAGTGGTACCAATAAAGAATTAGCATTCATTCATTCATTCATGAAAAGTACGCCTAGGTCGATCTCTTCTGACTTGACCATTCACACTCGCTTTGTAAATCTCCTTTGTCAATCTCTTTTCATCCATCCTCTCCACATGTCAAAACCTTCTAAGCGTTCCTTTCTCTATCTTTCTCACTACATCTAACAAGCCACAACATTCATTGTATATTATGTGTAGGTATATTTTTTTTTTTTTTTTTTTTTTTTTTTTATGATAGTGAGTGACAAGACGAGCTAATCAGGTGCCCGATGGTAAGCATCATGATTGCCCATATCAGACACAGTGCCACCCAGTGTTTTAAAAATTCAAAATTCTGCGCGGCACTGCACTGCGCCTGTCACCCTGAGATATGAGTTGTCGAATCTCATCATGCCCAGTAATTTCGCTGGTAACATTGCCCTTCATACCGGAACACAATAATGTTTGCACATTACTGCTTGGCGGATGAATAACTGGCAAAGGTGTGGTACTTCCCCAGGCGGCCCCCTGCTAAAGAGGCATACCACTACAAAGAAAAAAAAAAAAAAAAAAAAAAAAAAAATATTATGTATCGGTAGATTCGTGAGGCCCATCATGATGACTTTTGGAACAATAGAACAAACACCCGGAAGAATTTATTCATTCACTACTATTCGTTTAATTACCTATCATTTATTATTGGGTAACTAACTAACTGCGTGAGATGGCATCTTTCTTTAACTCCCTAATCGGTATAACAGACTTTGAGTTGACACTCTTTAGTTTTCCTTATCTCTAATACAACCCCCAATGAAAAATATCTGATACTTTAAAAACACAAAATAATAATAAAAAATGTTTTATTTCTTAATTCTAAAACAAATTTCTAAACAAGCCAAAATGATAATTGTTGTTATTTAACTTTTTAGTGGGACAAATAAAAATGTCTGAGAAAAGCATCTTTGGCCAAAAACTCACGTTTACTGCGACTCTATGCTATTGAAGATAGGTTAGTAAATTATTAAGAGTTTTTTCTAGTATTTTTAAAACGCAGAAAGGACAACGGCCAATGATCCTAGGTATTAGCCAATATACACAACCAGTGTATCGCTTAGCAGATAGTATCGCTTACGGTACTTGTATGTATCGCTTCCATAATGTGGTTTCTATCGTATTATCTACTCTATCTACCACTTTACTACCTACCACTAAATGCCTCTCACGCTAGTGACAGGAGCGTCAAGCTATTTCATCATCATCATCAGCCAAAAGACGTCCACTGCTGAACATAGCCTCCCAGATAGAACGCCATAAACTATTCATATGGGGGATTTTGCCTAATCACCATGCTTGGTAGGCGACTTGTTGGTCTCAGTAGTTGGAATACTTTGTGCCGGAGAGTGCTGCTGCCACTCCAAGCTATTTCGCTACCTGTTATTATCTACTCCTGTAATTATTTCTGAATTTGAGATAGTCTTTTACAAGTACCTTCCACTAAACATCCTATAATTGAACATTCCAGGTCCCCACCGCGAGATGGCGGTGGACGTGCCGGACAGCTTCATCGCTCGGAACAAGACTCCCCCCCGCTACCCTCCACCGCGGCCGCCTCAGGTACGCCTCCGCAGAGACGACGAACCTCTCCTCTCCTCCGGTGGCTCTGAAACCAGCTACAGCAGCAAGAAGAGTATACTTCGCGCCGCTGACATCTCCGGCCCTTCTTCCGACGGCTCCGGCAGCTTCAAAAACAACAGCACGATCGAGCTATTATCCCTTCCTCAGAGCGACGCGACCAGCTTTAGCAGTAAAAGCAAAGGATCTTCGGAAACCGCGAAGTGCGGGGACTCCGATAGGTCGGAGTCTGTCGCGTCCGATCACAAGATTCAGCTTCTGATCTCGAACGGGGAGGATTCGTTACTTGACTGCAGGGAAGGTGTGACTTACTCGGCTCGGAGTGACTCCGTGTTGATCAGAGAAGCTGTATACGCGTCGTATAAGCTGCCTCCGGGGTTCGACACGACGCCCGTGCTGTTGGGGAGGGAAGTTGCGGTGGATGTGCCCGAAACCTTCGTTCAAGTGGTGAAGACCACTCCGAAATACCCCGCCGTAGACAGAAAGAGCGTTCAGGTAACGCACGCTTGGATCATTCGGGTTGGTTGGTATTGGGTTGGTTTTGGGTTGGGTTTGCGGGAAACTTGTAAGGTCGAAATCTTAGATAATAATCGGAATATCATTTATGCAACATTTATGCAAATTGAAAAAATTGAAAAATCGCAACGAGTCGAACGATTTCATCAGTTTACAAAGAATGTGGCAATCGTGAACTGCGAATTAGTTGCACTTTTAACAAACATTTTCATAAAGTTGATAGTTTCTCAAATAAGTAGATGGTTTCTGAAACTGAAATCGCCCACTATGCGGAGCACCTTATATGCCTAATACTACGAATAGACAGACGACCGAACATGGTACGGCCGTACCACTGTACTACATTCTAAATTCTAAATTCTACTAATACTAAACTATACTACTGTACAGTGTAAATATGTAATCTGGGATTCGATCGAACATGGTATGGTGGCGGACCAAGTCCGTGGTACGGCCGTACCACGTTCGATCGTCTATTCGTAGTAATAATCGCAGACAAGTAGTCCAAATTTGTAGAATGACATGTTCTTATAAAATAATTTCGTTATAATGGTGCAAGCACATGACTACTGGCTACATTTCACAAACTTTATATTGAATACTGTTTTGTTTTTATTTGCTTAGAGGGAAATTGTTCCAAGTATTGTATCTACTGATTTCGACTTACAAGTTATTTGACAAATGGGTATTGCAATAACAATCATTACTAACATAAATCATAAAAAAAGCAAAATATCATTGTCACTAACATTTATCGGTCTGGGTATGGTCTGACGATGAAGTAAACTCGTTTTATGTGTATTTTACTGCAAATTGTATACATATACAATACATATATAATGCCAAAATACTTGTACTTTTACATAAGTACCTAATGTTCCTAGTTTGTTTACAATTTTATAGATTTTTCTAACTACCCTATTACAAGGATAAACGCGAATTACGAATCAATTTATGAGCTGAATGGCTGATGAACTTAACGATTGCTCTGATTAGTGAAAAACGCTATCAAAACTCCTACTCAGTGGGTTATAGGTTAGGTAGTTTCTAATAGCGTCCCGACTGCGGATGAGTATTTTAGGTTTTTCGCAATGATCCGATTTTTCCGACTTTCCTGCGACGTATAGGTACATATAACGAGTTTATTTCATTAACTAACACTTCGTTTTTCATTTTAAAAGGTTTGGTAAAAATGGTCCTACGGCAAAGTTCTCTAGAAATACCCAAGGGAATTTTAACAAATTTTTACTTGTAAGACCAATGGAACCCAAATCTTATATCACTCTGCACATCATACAAAGATTTTCAAAGTACCACAAAATAATATAAAGTAGTAGGTAGGTATAGTATAGGGCTCCTAAAGATAACTAGTAAGGTATATATTCGAATCCGAGGAGAACACCGCACTGGGTGGATATGGGATCGAGGGACAACGGAGTGGACCCATTTAAAGCAATTCTGCGTTGAACAGAATATTGCAGGTGTCAGTATATAATTTAGTACCGTTCTATCAGATTTTTAAAGCCGTCTGAAGACCTCTAATATGAACGATACGTATATCGTCTATGAAAACAATCTCCAATGTGAAATATAATAAGAGTAAAAATAAAAATAGCCTTGTGTTAAGTTGAAAACAAACAAGACCTACTTTATCTTTATACCAACTGTGATAAGTATTTATTACGTGCCTGCTAATTATAATAATAAACAGATTTATGCAGCTTTATTGTAATAAATATAATATATATAAATATTATATTATATCCTACTAATATTATAAATGGGAAAGTTTGTGCGAATGGATGGATGTTTGTTACTCTTTCACGCTAAACTACTGAACCGATTGGGCTGAAATTTGGTTTGTAGGTAGCAGGGTCTGCCTGGAATAACACATGGGTTACTTTTTTTCCGAAATTCCCACGGAAACGATGACAACACGAGTGAAACCGTGGGGCACAGCTAGTATTACATGTCAAGATCCTAGCAAGAGGAGATAAATACGTATAATATAATAATCGTATTGTCGAAAAAATTTCTAGATGAACTGATTGGTGGTGAAGAATAATTTCGATGGGCGGTGGCTTCGATGAATGATGATTCAATGCATCGTGCGTAGCTCATATAATATTCAGGTCATCATCATCATCTCAGCCTCAGGAAGTTCACTGCTGGACATGGGCCCCTCCCACAAGGGGGCTTTTGCCAATACTCGCCACGCTTGGCAGATAGTTCGATAGTTTTCACGCAGAGGACGCTGCTGCCCGTCCTCTAGATCTGATAACTCTTAGCCAGTTCTTACAGCAATCACGAGTATAGAGGGTGGGGTCCTATTCTAAAGCCGGTAACCCCACGGCAATATGTTACGGTAAATGTGATTAATTGAAATTTATTAATAATAACCAAGAGTCGAGGTAGAGGTAAGAAATTAATCTATTTATCGATGATTATTATTTTTTTACCTTAGTGCCCAGAAATGTAAAAAAAATTACGTACTTTGTGTCGTTTCTGTAACTTAGTTCGACATAACCAAACTTCTGGCTTTAGCACACTTTATAAAAACACTGGGATGTGGAGCCACAAGACACAAGCCACAATTCGGGGTGCTCTGTGTCGGTTAAGTCACTCTTTTCGACTTTCTTTTCCTTCAATTTATTACTTTTACTAACATAGTGAATTATTAATAATGACTGCTAAAAGTGATAAATTTCAATGTTAAATTCATATTTATCAAATCATGATGTAATTATTAATAATGATCGATAATTATTAATAATTTTCAATTACTCACATTTACCGCGACTTATAGTTTGCGTTATACTTAAACATAATTTTTGTACATTTATTAGCTTTATTAATATTATTGTAAATAATAATAATATGGGACAACTTCCACACACGGTCATCTAGTCCCAAACTAGGCTAGAAGCCTATACAATGGTAACCAGATGATATACATACTTATTTAAGCTTATAACACCCAGACACAGATCAAACAGACATGTTCATGCACACAAATGTTTGACCTGGCCGCGGATCGAACCCGGGCCCTGCGGCACAGAAAGCAGCGTTACTACCATCTGAGCCAACGAGGCTGTCAAATTTCAAACAATTATTTTGATTTCAAAATCACATTATGTATTAAGCCAATTTAATCAGTACCTACATTTATCCATATTTTAATAAAGAAATATGCGATAAGTTAATAATCTGTTAGGTATTTCTACCAGTAAGTACTACTATTAGTTGAAAGTTATTTTGTCTCTATCATTTACTTGATTGAATTTGGCGTTACTTTTTGGAACTCCATTGCAAACTCCTAGAACAAGAATATTTAGTTTTTAGTTCCGATTTTTAGTGTCAAAAACAACATGCCCAGTGCATCGCCCTCCCGCCCGCAAAATTGCATGCAAAGAGGAAATGCTATTAAGTATTATTGTTGTTAGTGACACCATTCATATATCGACACGTGTTTCGCGTCTACACAACGCATCATCACGACGCATCATCAGGAAATAGACTGACCCCGCTGTAAGGGCGACAAATGTTAGTACGACGCCGCTCCTCGAGATGTTACCTCGCTGAATGCTGAACCCAGACCTTTTTGACACTAAAAATCGGAACTAAAAACTAAATTATATTCTTGTTCTAGGAGTTTCTATCATTTACATTTATCTTAATTATCATAATCGTAATCACTATTCATTCATAATAATTACATCAATCATGCTTGTTGCACCAAACGCTCTTCTGTCCTCGGAATTTAATGTGTTCTATGTGTTGTGTTAGGTATAATATCCAATTAAAATAAGTCAAAGATAGATCGTTACAAGTTACAGCTGCTAATTATTACCATCCTTTTCATTGAGTCGTTCTCCTCATGTCAGAGAGGGTCATGACACAAAATAACAAGTATACAGAAGTCAAGCTATATACTACGCGCACGATCAACGCTCACATAGACATGGCTCACGGACACGATATCTCGGAACGGTTGGGAACAGTGCGAGCTGAGTGCCATCCGCTTCAGACACGTGGCTTGTGATGTTTTTGTTGAAATTGAATTATTTTAGTTATGATTGGTTTTTATTTCCGTTCTCAACAATCAATCAAACAAATAGATACGAGTGCTGTGATATTTTTTTCGCATAAGCCAGAGTAGATAATCCTAGCGCGACCGCCGTGCGTAGGTATGAAAAGTGAGGTACATACATGGACTAGACTTCTGTACACTTGCTATCTATCTCGTTATATATCTCAGGCCACTCGAAGAACATCGTAGACCATAGAGTCAAATCTGATCGGAAACGCATCGTGCTGTACCTTTGTGGCTATTTTTCTTCCACTTTGCCTGTGACAAGCTTTTCGAGATTATCTCCGTCTTTCCTTTTCGTGTCTGAAGTATTCTAGGATTCGCTTGAGGCAGAGAGAGAAAAAACTATTTATCATAATATTATGTAAAAAGTATTGATTGGAAAAGTCCACAGGCCAGTTTTAGAATATTCAAGTGTTCTAAACCAATTCTAGATAAGCATAGCGAAGGACCCAAGAAGCTGGTGGATTGGTCTCGTTGCATTGCAATGCTTACCTATACGTTGAAACCCTATCTAGCCGCTAGAAAAACGACAGCATTTAGGTCACGCGTGGCATTATCCCACTTATAATAATAATTAAGACTGCCTCGATCTGCCGATCATGAGGTCCCTGGTTCGACGCCCAGGTCAGGCAAAGTGTTATAGGATTTTTCCATTAGGAATTATCTCAATGACAGCCTAGAGTCTGGAACTGTGCCCGGTAGATGGCGTGATGGTATATTATGGCAGTAATTTATATAAAAAATATCGTTAGAAATAGCTAAAAGATTTTCCTGCCCTTCGTGGATTACATTGTGAAAGGTTTTTCATGTCAAAATTATCATAATTTCCTATGTGGCCCTTTTTCAAATCGGCCCCTAATGTACGAATGGGTATCAAATTATTTTTTCGCGTTATTATCTTTCTATTATACAAAAGGGATAAACTTCCTGTTTTTCCGTTCCCTACTCATGAATAAGTAAATAATCTGTTATTAATTTCTATATGCTATGGATGCCCTAAATATTTTAGATGGGACTTTATTAAAGGGTTCCGTACATTTAGGGAAAATACATACATATACATCAGTTCGTTATCATTCTGTCTGTCTGTCCGTCTGTCTGTGTGTCAAGGTCTTTTTCCTTAGGGACGCTTGGACGTGTCAACTTGAAATTATTATTAAATACTCAATCTGCGATCCCTTGCTACACTAAAAAATTAAACTTCTAAATTAACGCAATCAAAAGATACGGGCATTTTACTGCATATTTCCATACTTTGTACAGGAGAATCAAAACTAATAGGAAACTTGAAACCCGTTGATCTAGAATCATAAAATTTGGCAGGTAACAAGGTTTTATAGAACAAGTAAAGGATGCATTTTTTGATAAGATTATTAAATTGTTAATAGTAATATTAAATAGTTGATAAACTAATAATTACCTAAATGTATGGGGAAATCAGTTTTCTAACGGCATAGTTTGGTTTGTCCTTCAAGGTATGGAACAATTTATTTATTATTTATACCGCCATATTATAATGAATTTAAATAATTTTGATTGCAGTTGCAAAAGCTTTCTCATGAAGAAAAAATAATACAAAATAAATGGCGAAGGGTTCCATACATAGATGACCTGAACAAAACGCTTCCACAATCACAAAAACCATCCATCTAGTTACAAACTACAGCAAACATTGAGGAAGTAAAGCTAGAGGTTTTATTCTCTTGCGTAATGTATGGATATATGCAGTAAAATGGCCATAACTTTTTATTGTGTTAACTTTGAAATATGTTTTTTTACAGCTTTTTTCTGAGTAGTTAAATTTCAACTAGAGATACCTCGTTAAAAAGTGTCTTGACAGACAGACAGACAGACAACAAAGTGATCCCATAATTCCTTTTTTCCTTTTGAGGTGCGGAACCCTAAAAAAGGACTGATTTTGAGTAATAAATTGACTTTTCTTTCAGGTTTAATAGTAAAATAAGTTAGATTTAATGGTATAATTAACTTGGAACATATATTGTGAGATAATCTTATAAATTATTCTTATTATTTTAATAATGGGTAAGTAATAATATTTTTTTTATAATATTTTATGGGACTATGCTAAGCATGGGTTTGAACAGCATGTTTAATGATAATAATATTTGGGTTTTTGTACTGATGCAATATACCTTTATATTACTATGTAATAATATGAGAATAGTCTTGAAGATTCTGTCCATAAGGTATCATTATTGATCACCTTGAAATAATTAAGGCGCGGTGCTAAGCTAATTCGCCTTCGCTTTTTTATATCTTCGTAAATGTGGGTTCGTGTGTGCGAGGAGGCAAATTAGCTTAGCACCGCGCCTTAAGTGTTTGTTACGCTTCATAATCATAATAAACATTATATTTTCAGTAATTATTAGTAATTATTGTAAAGATATCGGCGACGTGGTTCGCAACCCGTCACGTCTCGTTTCCCGAGGGCGCGAAAAGTGGGCTATGGATAGCCACTTTGCTACGTTGAATGTAAGGGGAGGCATGAATGACAAAATTGAGGAAGTATGCGAGATGATGAATGAAAGACGGATTGATGTTTTGTGTGTGAATGAAACTAAGCGGAAAGGATGCGACACCACTACGCATGGCTCGTACACAGCCTACTGGTCAGGAGTACCTGAAACCAGTAGAGGCTGTCAGGGCGTTGGTGTTGTACTTTCTGCGAGAATGAATGAGTGTGTCTGAAAAACTGACTTTGAATGTGTGAGCCCAAGACTCCTTTGGGTGAGGTTGAAAGTTGGCCTTACCCGCATCTTTGTATTGGGGGTGTACGCCCCGACAGATGCAGGGCCAAACTGTCCCTCGAGAGCCCAACAGATGAGGCAGGAGTTTTGGGATAGCGTGAAAGAGATTTTGAATAAATGTAAACAGAATGAAAGAATAATAATGTTAGGGGATTTTAATGGTTGGGTAGGAGTGAAACGGGATGGATATGAGAATGTGTTAGGAAAGTTTGGGGATGACAGAGTGAACATGAACGGTGAGAGTCTGCTTGAAGTATGCATGGAGTGGAATCTTTTGGTTACAAACACGATGTTTGAACACAAAGAGATCCACTTGTTTACGAGAGAAGAAGGAAGCCAGAGAAGCATGATTGATTTTGTTATTGTAGATGAAAGATTGAGAAAGAATGTCTTAGACACTCGGGCCTATCGCGGTGCTGGCATTTATACAGACCACTTCCTGGTAATGAGCCGTATAAGGGGTCTGTTTAGAAAGTGGCGGCATCGACATCGTGGGCCTGTTAGTGTACTAGAACGCATAAAAGTTGAGAATTTGCAAGAAGAACGTGTGAATGAAGAGTTTGCACGTAAGCTGAGTGAAAAGTTTACCAAGTTAGATGAAGCATGTGAGATTGAAGAGCTATGGAATCCGTTTAAGGAAGGAATTGTGGAAGTTGCAGTTGAAGTGTGTGGTGTTAGTAAGAGAAAGAAAGGGTGTAAGATACGAAAGGTTTGTGTGGAAGTTCAAAAAGCAGCGTCTGAGAAGAAGAAAGCTTGGAAAGATTGGTTGGCCACAAAGGCTAATCAAAGAATGCGGAAGGCAACGAATGTGGATGTAAACATGGCAAGAAATGAGTATAAAAGATTGAAGGATGTGGCAAATGAGATTGCGAGAAGAATGAAAGAGCATGATAGAGATGAATTTGACAGGAGGTTATCTGATGACTTTACGAACAACATTAAGTTCTTCTGGAAGTCCGTAAGATCAGCTAGAGGAAATCTTACCACCTCACAGCTGGACAAGATCAGAGACCAGGATGGAAGTTTTTTGAATGGAGAGGAAAGGGTGCTAAACAGATGGAAGGAATATTTTGAAAGTTTATTTGAGAAGGAGAATTTGCAAGTACAGGCCCCATCCGGGGATACGAATGAAAGTCATGATGGAAATGGAATAAGCATTAAAGAGATTGTGGAAGCGTTGAAAAGTATGAAAACAGGTAAGGCTGCAGGGTATGATAGAGTTTCAGCCGAGATGCTTAAAGCTGGACAGGGTGTGGTAGCTAGTCAGCTGTACCGCCTTTTCAACCTTTGCTGGAGGAGCGGCAGAGTACCAGGAGACTGGTGCAAGGCCGTAATCGTACCGCTATACAAAGGAAAAGGGTCGCAGCAAGACTGTAAAAACTACCGGGGCATTAGCTTATTAAGCATCGTTGGCAAACTATATGCAAAGATTTTGATTAAAAGAGTGATGAATGAAACTGATGAAAAGATTTGGGATGTGCAAGCGGGATTTAGAAGAGGGATGGGATGCATGGATCAGATCTTTTCCTTACGAAGCATAGCCGAAAAATTCTTGGCTCATAGCCAAAAGGTCTATTGCGCATTCGTAGACTTGGAAAAGGCCTATGACAGAGTGGTGAGGGATGAACTGTGGTCAACATTGTCTATGTATGGGGTGAGCGCCAACTTGATACGAGCACTGAAATCACTCTATGAGGGTTCCAGTGCTTGTGTCAGGGTAGACGGAGCTTACACGGACTGGTTTAACATCGAAAAAGGTGTTAGACAGGGATGTGTAGCTTCGCCATGGCTGTTCAACTTATTCATAGACAATTGTCTGAAAGATTTGAAAGAAAGTGCGTATGGGTTAGGAATGAATGAGTTGACCGTCAAATGCCTCCTATACGCTGATGACCAGGTCATACTGGCATCATCAGAGAAGGAGTTGCAAGCGATGGTTAATATTACGAATGCTGCTTTAACAAGCAAAGGAATGAAAGTGAATGTAAGCAAGACGAAAGTAATGGTTTTTGAAAGAGAAGAATGTATGACAATTTGCAAGATTATGATTGATGGAGAAAGAGTGGAACAAGTAAAAGAGTTTGTATATCTGGGTTCAAAGTTCACAAGGGATGGAAAGTATGACTGTGACATTGAAAGGAGAGTTGTGGCAGGAAATCAGGTGAATGGGGCGTTGCATACTTTTATGAACAGCCAGAAAGTGTCTAAAAAGGCACGACTGGCTGTGCATAGAGGGGTGCTTATCCCCACACTTACGTATGGTAGTGAATGTTGGGTATGGCAGAAGAAGCATGAAAGTAAGATTAATGCTGTGGAAATGAGAAGTTTGAGAAGTATGACTGGAGTGACCTTGATGGACAAAGTGAGGAACAGTGTGATAAGGGAACGCTGTGGCGTGTTAGAAGATGTAGTGACAAAGATAGAGAAAGGATTGCTTAGATGGTTCGGACATGTGGAGAAGATGGACGAAAGGAGATTAACAAAGGAGATTTATAAGGCTAGTGTGAATGGTCAAGTCGGTAGGGGTCGACCTAGGCGTACCTTTCATGAACAAGTTGATGTTATCTTAAGGAAAGGCCAGGTCAAAAGTACCTACAACCGACGAGCATGCATGAAGAATGTGATGAAAGTGGAAGAAGCGAAAGTTGTATGTCAGGATCGTAACAAGTGGAAAGAAATAGTCTCTGCCTACCCCAACGGGAACAAGGCGTGACTGTATGTATGTATGTATTGTAAAGATATTTCAACTTATCAGAATAATTGTATAAAATATTATTAGACTTTTGGAAATTTTATTAATATTATAAATTAACAAGCTGGGTTTTTTCGTTTATTATTTAAAATGATCTGTGCATTAAGAAGAATTTAAGCATTTTTAAGGGGTGTGCATGTTATAAAACTTAAGTGGGGCAGTGAATGTTTCTGGGTGATAACTGTAATGCAATATTTAACTAGGCTTATTATGAGTAGGCTTAGAGAATAGATAGTCTCGGCGCGCGATTCCACCAGATACCACATTACCTAAAAGAAAAAGCGTTGAAAATGCTGCGATGTTCACATTGTAGTGTAACACAATGCTAGTTTGCGTAAAAACAGTTTGCAAGGGATAGTGTGCGTAAAAAATTGTGTTGCACAGGCTTGGGTGTAGTATTACTTGCCGTTTGATGGCGTTATCTGGTCGGAACGCGCGCGGAGATCTTTCAATAGTCTAAGCGAGTAGGTTATTTAGAAAGAGACTCGACGCGACGCTATGTGGTGATAATCTGAACTAATTAGAAATGCACTTATAAAAACTACCATAAAACAATAATATTGTACAACTGTATTTTATACCACATTATTATGTATCGAACCGCTTTCAAATATACCTCACTCTTTAGAAAATTTGAGTAGGTCTCTAGATATTGATAAAAACTCAAAACGATTTTTATGAAATGACCAAAATATTTCATACCTCCTCTTATACTCGTACAAATATAAATGCAAGTTTACGTGTGTAAGTATGTTTGCTACTTCTTCACGCTAAAACTACTGATGTGATTGTACTGAAATCTGATAGGTATACGGTTAGCTAAGACCATGGAATAAGACATAGGGTAATTTTCAGTGGGTAAAACCTGGGGAGGGGCTAGTTGATCTTTATGTCCTCCTCACCACCTCCACTTGCTAACCTTAACCAATAACTTGGAAAATATAATTTAAATCGTCACAATGATTATGTTACAGATTGATGGTGATCAGGGTCTGATGATGGAGCAGGAAGTCTTCTTCTTCCTGCTCCTCCTTTTGGAGGAGAGGGTTTATTTAAATTTTTAAATTTATACGTCTTATTGGTTATTGGTATCTTTCCGAACGGACGGTAGACTAATTACTGTTTATCTTCATTGACGTGCAAATATTTTGAGTTTGAGGTTCAGTTTGACGCATACACACCACCTCGAGTATGACTACACCACTTTGTAATCTCCAAGATCAGTAAATTTTTCCGTTAATCTCATCTTAAGAACCTACCAAAGTCCACCCAAATCACATAAAGATACAATCTCCAGGTGAATGGAACAGCGAAGGCAGCACCAGCAGTGCCTCCGAGAGAGGTTCCGCGGGATGCTCCTCCGCGACCGCCAGCTCATGACGTCACTAAAGAACAGATGGACTCCATCAAGAAGTATCAGGTAAGTGACTTAGAATTTGGTGCATTTTATAGAATGCTGTTTATTTTTGCCTCTTGCGGTTGAGACCATGTGTTGTTGGGGGTCAGATGCGAGGAACCCTATAGGAGAGTTAGGTCGCAGATTATGGGAGAGGACGGGTGACTCGCTCTCCGGCTCGCAAAGGCTGTCAAATGGCAGCCTTTGCACCATCAATGTATAGCAATTGCTATACAGCGCGGCAATGCGGCCAGGGTCATATTGGGAATTTTTGCACCGGGTACAATTCGGTGTGGGTTATTTAGTTAACAGGAAAGAGGACCTCTTACACACAATCCTATGGAAAAATTACTAATTCAATGTTTTGTATTCCCCTGTTTCCTCCGAAAACAGTAAACCTATTTGATATAAGTATTTATATCCTGATATTTAAAGGATGAAGTAAAGTATGTCCCTATCAATTTATTTTTATTCATAAACTCTAGATTTTTTTTTTGTAGTGAACGTCAAACACGCGAGTAAAAAACTGGGATTTTTGGAAGCTCTCTATGAAAAAACCAAGGGTTTATAAGAACATTTAAAATAACAGCGACATAGGCTACTTCACCATTAAAAATAAAAGTATATAAATTTATAGAATGGGTTTATTATATTCGGAGGAAACAGGGGAATACAAAACATCGATTTGGTACATTTTTCATAGGATTGTGTCAAATTCCTAGAAGGCTGCGTACGCTCTTAAGTTTATTTGTATCATTATAATTTAATAAATAGTTTAATCCTGTAAAAATAAAAGTAATCTTAATAAAATAAATAGTCGGCCGGCACTTGTTTTTCCCATAGTATCGGTGCACGTTGCCATGGTGGTACCAGCTATAGAAAGGGCCCGACCCTTTCCTACTCGTAGTTGCCGTAGAAGCCGGCTGGGTTATTCTGAATCTAGAGAATGGGCAGCAGCGTCTTCTGCGTTAAACAATTGAACTGCGCTCGTTAATCGGCCTGTGGGAGGCCTAATGGGGGAGGCCTATATCCAGCATGGACTTCTTACGGCTGAAGTGATGAGGTGAGCGGTGTACGCCGATGGCACCTCCATAAATCGCGAGAAAATAGATGGACATAACATAACATAACATACATTCACGCCTTTTTCCCTAAGGGGTAGGCAGAGGTGTACCCAGGACTGAGGCCCATAGTAGATACACCCACATTTCGCCAGTATGTTATTGGTCCCATGTTATAGGTGGCGAGCCTATTGCCATCTACCGGGCACAGTTCCAGACTCCAGGCAGTTATTGAGATAATTCCTAATGGAAAAATCCAATATTTAACATTATGCCTGACCTGGGGATCGAACCCGGGACCTCTTGATTGGCAGTCGAGCATGCGCCCTCTACGCCACCGAGGCAGTCATAACATATATAGTAAATAGATGGAAATGGTCAATAAGTTAGGATAATACCCGTGGTACGACTTCTACAAGGATTGAGCGGTAACCTCTGCAATAAACCTTTTCATGCAGTTCTGTAAGGAAACCCAATTTATTTATAGAATCGTTAAACCGTTGTACATTTTATATTACACGATATACGAGTACTTGGTGCCTAGGTGATAAAATAAACCGGGTTTTCTTCAGTTAAATATATTACGTACTTACCTAGTTAAAAATGTAAACCAATTTCGATACGGATTTGTTTAACTTGAGGTTCTTTGTTTTAGTGAATTTAAGGCTATAAAGCTACATTTGTAATATTGTTTAAGAGAACATTTTATATTTACGTTACCCTGAAGAATTTTACCCGATTTTAAGATAAGACTAGCTGTGCCCCGTGGTTTCACCCCGTGGTATGCTACCTACTTACATACCAAATTTAGGCCCAATCGGTTCTGTAGTTTTGGCGTGAAAGAGTAATAAATTTCCATCCATTCATCCTCAGAAACTTTCGATATCTTCTAAGTAATTAGAATTAAATTTCATAGTTGTTATCAGCTGAGCTAGGTCTTAGACTAATCTATTGCATAAATAAATCAGTCGAAGACCTAGAGACCGATAAAGATTATAAGGAACGTGGCCAAAATAGTGGAAAATAAGTGTTCTTTTAGTTATAATATGGAACTACCGAGAAATTCTAGCAAATTATTTTAACATACTAGCGCCATCATCCATGTACATTTAGGTTATGGTCGTGGTGAAGTTTTTGTATTATTAATATTATTATAAGCCATTGCTTTCCCACTGCTGGGCCTTCCTTCCATCACGCATTCATTATTAATATTGAAATGTAACCAAAACTATTACAAAGCTCTGTACCAAAGTCTAGGAACCAAAGTGCACGTCGTGTCGACGCGTAAAAGGTAAAAGCCACTAACACCAAATCGATTACGTTTTGCCCACACGGTTATGTCGAATCAAATCTTACGGTACATAGGCAATAATAAATATCAAAACGAGATATAAATATTATACCTACCTACTGTTATGATTTAGCTCGTTCACTCGTGAGAAAATGATAGTTTTATTATTGAAAGAATTTGTTATTTCTTATAACAACTAGTGACTCTACTAGTTGATTGGATATTGGATTGGATCTTATTTATTACGTAGGTACATAATCTAATGATTTTGGTGGAATTTAAAAATGTACATTTTTAATTGCTTATTGTAGCAAATATAAGAAAACATGTAAAATATCCTATTCCAAACTTTCTACTATCTAGTTTCAATTGCCAAGTTGATATTGGAATTCGATTAAGCTAAAATTTCACATGCATAGGTATCAAATAAATTTGACATGCTTTATTGTCAGAAATGATGTAATGATTGAGCCAGAAAGCCTCGTGGACTCGACATAAAAACGACGTTACTTTATTGGCTTAGATCTCGTTTAATTTCTTGGGACAAGTCCTCTGATCATAGAAGCCAAAAATTTGTGTTTAATAACTTGGTAAGTAGTTATTTGATTGCCTCACTCATCAATGCTTAGCCATAACCTTGCCTAGAGAGCTAAAACTTTACACAAGGCAGTTTTTCAGTACAATGTAGGTAAAACAAGGTATTGTAAGAGTTATTAAATCTTATTATTATATAATATCAAGTAAAATTATCTCTAATATACTCGTAGTTCAAAAGTCAAGAGGTTAAAAACTATCAAGACTCAAAACCCAAGTAAGTATAGTAGATTTCTGTACTAGTAAAAAGCAGGAATGTTGAGTCGTGACGGAGCCTTGGCGTCTGTTTTCGAGTGAGTTAAACATAATACAGATAGAGCTGGTACTTGTAGCTTGGTATATATACCTACTTACAGTTTATAAGTTTGGTTTATAATAGCGCGTGGCAACGTGTTTCGTACACCAACAGGTTACTTGTGGTCTGTGGTTTTGAAATAAAAATTCGATTGACATCGATCGATAACTTTTGGATGTGAATAAAATTGGAGAATAATGGAATTTGTAGAAGATTTAATAAAATCAGTTATAATAACACAGTAAAGTTATTTTACGCTAAAAACCACTATGTAAAGAAACCAACAAGTCCCTAGTTGGTAACTAAATCCACATCTTAAATAATTTACATGGCTTTCCCAAATTATCAATAGCATAATTTTTTTTTATATATAATTGATTCAAAATTATAATAAAGCATTATGTAACTTGCCCTGTCTGCGATGCTCTTTGGAAATATAATGTTCATGATTCCTTGCTAGTAATGTTTAGCATGAATGAAATAATTGTAATAATATATCTGATTGGCAATTTTGAATTTTTAATAATAAAAAGAAAAATTTTAATGTAATAAAGATCTTTAAGGTTGATTTCATAAATTATAATGTAAATTATTATTATTTATTTTTATATATATATATATTTGTTCACTCATATCCTATTTTTAGTACCTAGGAATGAGATTAATATCAAATTTAACGATGTATATTTGTCTAATTATTACTTACAACCTATACAATAATATTAAAATGTTTAATAAAAGAAGAATAACTCAAGCGGGGGGCTCTGGTGTCTGTAGCTCAGTTTAAATACTATTACAGATACCAACGGTCCTACCTACCTACCCTGTTATATTTGTATAAATACACATAATTTGTAAGTACCTAAAGGCATGTATTCATAATAATGGTCAATAAAGATTTTTTTTATTTTAATTTAAAAAATAATTGTATACGAAGTTTGGCTAAAAGGTAAAGGTAAAATAAAAAAAACTTAAAATACCACCTTCCTTTGCTTTCTACTCAAAGTTGTAGTTCGTAGTAGGTCCACCCATCGCCCGTCAAACACGGGCCAGTGTGCCGCGAACCTTCGCCACGGAAAGCCGCGTGTATGGCCGGCATTTAACTGACAATTATTATTATGTTTCAAATTTCCATTGACAAGTGACGTGTTTTCTTTTTGAAGTGCGTTTTCTTTTTTTTATATGGGTTTTAGTTATTTAGTGCTACTGCGTTATTGATGAATGTTGTGTGCCAAAACATGATTTGTTGTTAGTGCGTTGTATTGTTGTTGTTTTTTTTTTTTTTATTGAGACATCTGCAGTGGTAAATTTCAAAACATTCGAGAGTATTTTATGTGTTTCTGCGTGACATTCTTCTTTATGTAATAATAATTTATTGACTTTGATGTTATTTCGTAACATAAAATTCAGCAAGAATTACTGCGATTTTGAGGATATTCTTTTTCATATAATAAAATCAAAATTTAATTGATCACAGATATTTTTTTAACATGAAAATAAGTTTCTAATTAGTTTAAACGTTACGCGAATTATACCAACACTACATAAAAAGGTTTTCGTGTCCCAGATGTTTTAAATTACAATTCAATTTACAAATTAGCGTTGCTTTAACCATTGTTAAAGCAACTTTAGTCATCGTCACATATTAAGTACGTAGGTATGTATAGGTACATTGTTTATGTACAGTACATTAGTATGCATGTACGTAGGTACGACATATTTGCCAACGAAATTAACATTCGGTTTCCGAATGCTGGCATCATAAATCTTAAAAGCCAGAATTTTAGAAAAATTAGAGGCAAAATTTAAGACGGGTTCTGCTAACGTATAATAAAATTATCGGAGAATTCATTTCAATATCATAATTATTAAGACTTGTAGACTCTAGAAGTCAATTTAACATTTTACTATTCTTCCTCGTACTAAGTAAAACGCAAATTGAGTTATTATGAAAGAGGAAAAATAATGCCAGGGTTTGTAACATTAAAGAAATTTTGAGTTAAAGCAAAAACAATTGTTATATAAATTAATTTTCCACCTTTGCTTGTTCATCAAGGATAAAACTATAAGACATATATAACGTATGTTACTTGAATGCATAATAAATACCTAATTAAGCACAGTATAGCACGGTATCTATAATGGTGTGTTTTACCTCTAACTAGAGGATAAGTAGTCACTTAACTTAAACATTTAATGGGTACTATAATTTACAACTTGTATTATTCTGAGCATACCTAGCTTAGCAATTAAAATCATTATACATGTCGTAATGACCTTGCCAATTAAAATCCCTGGAAATCGCCGTTAAAATTGTGTAAATATGACAACATACAAATAACATAAAATATGAGAGTTTGTAGTAATGCAGTTTGCTCTTTTGCGCGTCGATTCACAGATACATTTAACTTCTTTAAAAATATTTTATCTATTCTATATTAAGAGTGTATTTTTAAAGAAAAACCGGATGTTTAAAAAAGGTGTCTTTAAGTTCTTAAGGTGATTAATATATCTGTCAAACTAGAATAAAAGAATTAAGAATAAATAATTCGATATCATAAGTATAGGTATAACAAACTGATTAAAACTGATTATATCTTAAAATTAATTTCAATTTTGTAAAGGATAGATGTGCCCCCCTTTGTGTTACTACGCCTTTCTTTTATCTACATGTTATTATTTATCGTCAATATAAGCACAAAAATAAGGGTCATTCCCATTCCTCCAATGACCATTGTTCTCGTAAAAATAGGACAAAACTATAACTATTATTTGTGGTCCAGATGGCAGTAGGTACTTAACTCTGCTCTCTGTGCTGTAGGCCCCGGGTTCGATCCCCGGCCAGATCAAAACAATTGTGTTCATGAACATGTCTATTTATTTATCTGGTCTGGGTGTTATACATACATACAGTCACGCCTTTTTCCCGAAGGGGTAGGCAGAGGTGTACCCAGGACTCAGTCCCATAGTAGATACACCCACATTTCGCCAGTATGTTATTGGTCCCATGTAATAGGGGGCGAGTCTATTGCCATCTATCGGGCACAGTTCCAGACTGCAGGCAGTTATTGAGATAATCCCTAATGGAAAAATCCAATATTTAACACTGCCTCACCTGGGGATCGAACCCGGGACCTCTTGATTGGCAGTCGACCACCACGCCACCGAGGCAGTATCTTGATAATTATTAATGATAATTGATAATTATGATAATTTCTAGACGGGTTGCATCTGCTTTCATCCTATTTAACGAAGGCATAGAATTCCATAATAAACTAATCTTTGGAATCATAAATAAACATAGCGAATGTTTGCATTAAATAATTCAACGTTCTGGCCTTATTCGGAGGTAAACAACCCTTCTCAAAGTCGTATTTAATAATACCTATTTAGAACTGGACATACTTTAGTCCAGTGCGGTTTGAAGTTAAAAATATTCGAGTGTTTAAGTACAGAAGGGTCAATATAGGGCATTCTGCCATCCCATCCTATCCCACTTTATAAAATTCAAAAGTTTGCATGGATAATTATGTGTGCGTTACAAATCTAAACGCTACACAGCTAAATTAGTTTTATTTATTCAATACCTTTATAATATTTTTGTACCTACTCGTATGAGATTTTTTTTTATTCATTGGTACCATTTTATGTTTTTAAATTCGCTTAGGTAGATGTCAACTGATATTATATACTCGTATTATTCAAAGTGTATGGAAATTAGGTAGGATCTGCATTCTTGTGATCCATTTCAATATAATATTGAAAAAGAAAGTAAATTGTACTTAGAGCACGATCTTCTCTCGGTTAATGTAAAATATGGCATTCATCATCATATTATACAATCCTAATTGACTCACCGACTCAGAGCCCAAACCACTGACCTTAAAGACTTGAAACTTGGAATGTAGGTTCTTTTCATTGTCTGCACGTATGCTAAGGAGGGATTTTTTGTATATTAACATTCCTAGGGCCCAAAAAGTGCGTCAAAGTTTTGGTACAAAACTGCCATATTTCATAATTACGAGCGAACAAAACCGCTGGGCTAGTTATAATATAATATAACATAATTAAAAATATGAAATACGATAATTTTCTATCTTAGTACAATAACTTACAATAACTTAGAACAAGTTGTATCATTTGTTCCATAAATGGAACAAGTTCGATGGTACAACTAACTGACCCTACGCCAAAATATCGATATCTACCAATTCAATTAAAAGCGTATTTTATGCAAAAATATCAGCGAATTCGTATTCATGATGGCGAATAATTAGGAAACACGGGAACTATCTCATTAATTAAATTCAGTAATGCAAGCGGCGTTCAAATGAATTGTAAATTAACCTTCTATAATTAATTACTTTGGTATAAAAATAATATGGGACAGAAAATTACTTTGGTATTATCAATGACAGCTTGATATGAAGATAGACGGGTGATGTTCTTACAATGCAAATTTGGGCGTAGCAGACGACATATAAAACTATATTTTCTATATCTCAATTGAAATTTACATAAGTGTATCATCATAATACTACGCGTAAAAAGTAATCCGTAGAAAGTAACAAAACAAATCACGCGAATGCATGCACTCATGACATAATATTATTATTTACAGGTGCAATCTTGACGTCAATTAATAAAAATTTTGTCCAGGTGACAACATTTACTAGGACCGACCAGTCAAAGCGAGTTACACGTCTTTTAATTTATGTTGATGGGTATTACTTGAGTTTCGCTTTGTGTACGTGATAGGAGGACTCCAATTATATCTTCTCTATCCAAGGGCCCAGGGAGCAATGTCGGGAATATTTTTAATTAGCTGGATATTTAAAACATTTATGATTTATGTGGATATCCAAGAAAACCACAATATACTGTAGGTACATATTAAAACGGGACACGAAAACTGTATAAATAAACTATGTACTTAGGTATATAGTTAAGTATAGTACACTTGACGGCGGTATTAGTAGCTATTCAATCAATATGAAGAAAATTTTATCACGAAACGAGCAAGAAATCGATCTCTACAAAAAGTGTAGGTACTTAGTTAGGGTCAGTCCAAAATTCTTTATGAAAATGTCCCAATATCCGCCACAAACAAAAAATATTAACAAATAAAATTTCATGTACCAGGTTTGTGCGAGTATTAATAATATAGAGTAGATTATACAAGCCACCTTAATGTCAATATTTTGGTTGGCGATTGATTCGTGAGACTTACGTAATGAAGACTTGCATAATAAGAAAGAGCATTCTATCTTACGAGCTGCCACAATAGGTCAGCAACTGGCCTCTTAGCAGTTTGACACAATCTATGGAAAATGAAAATTTACCATATCGATGTTTTGTATTCCACTGTCTTATCCGAATCACACCCCGGACACTCGACTCAACTTAATTCTCATACAAAAATCACGATATAACTGCCTACTTCACAGACTACACACATGGAGTTTTTTTGTTCACGCGCAATAGTGTGCGTGAGGTGATTTCCCATAGAAGCGGGGCTCGTGAAGAGCTCAATCTCGCTCGCGGGTGAGGAAGCCCGATCGTTGGGCGGATGACAGTGTCCATTCTATACGTAGTATTATTGTCTGTTCTGTGTCCGAATATAGTAGGTAAATCTATTTGATATATTTATATCCTGATATTTTGAAGATGAAGTATTGTCCCCATCATTTTAATTTTGTTTATAAACTTATTTTTGTAGTAAACGTCTAATCACGCAAGTAAAATTGAGATTTTTTAGAAATTCACTATGAATAAACCGAATGTTAATAAAAGAAACTAAAATGCCAGTGACATAGTTTATTTCACTATAAAATTATCAATTTATAGTATGCTATAATAGTTTAATTATATTCGGAGGAAACCGGGGAATAACGATAATTACCGTACCTACCTATATCCTGATTTTACATAAACATTCTGTTTTCCTAGAAACATCCACTAATTAGAACGAGGCTTCATCATTATAACGTTGCTGTGAATACCTTCAGTTAAAAGACCTTTACATCTTCTTTGAGACAGACCGCAATTTGTTAGATATCAAAGGCTTTGAATACAGCAGTAATTAAATGACCACGTGACAGCACAACAGTTATTAAAACAAATTGAATCTGAGGAGGAAAAACTTTCGTCGTCGCATATTTACACAAATCGAAAATGTTGAAAATTTAATTGCTCATGAAGTGAATTTCTTTTAATTCTTTATGAATTCCATTCATTCCACCGTTGATATGAAATGAAAGCGCTTTTATATGTTTTTTTTAATTTCTGAATAACGAAACAGGAAGGTTTATTGTAGACTGCACAAATTACAAGTTTTACGCTGTTTCGAGATTGTTTAGCTGATCGTACTTACCAACCTTTGGAGGAACAAGGAAGAATGAAATATTAAAATATTATGTCATCGAGGAACCGGGAATCAATGTATGAAATGGTATTTTTCCAGTAACATTGGGATTTGTCACAAAGTATATTCGGCACGAAAAAAATATCTGTAAATTTTCCAAATATTTTTTGCCGCACAGACAGCATTTTTTTGCTGTCAAATAATTATAATAAAATATTTTTTATTTAACTATCCAATTAAGTATAACTACCCCTCGTACTAATAATGCAAAGAAGCTGGGCCCAGAAAACCTTACACTGTCTATCCTTTATTGCCGGGCCGAAAGTAAAATTGAGTCTATTTTTGCTCGTAGAAATGAAGCGAAATCTTAACTTGGCCATAGCATAACATAACATACAATCACGCCTTTTTTCCTAAGGGGTAGGCAGAGGTGTACCCATTACTCAGTCACAAAGTAGATACACCCACATTTCGCCAGTATGTTATTCATCCCATGTAATAGGGGGCGAGCATATTGCCGTCTACCGGGCACAATTCCAGACTGCAGGCAGTTATTGAGATAATTCATTATGAAAAACATCAATATTTAACACTTTGCCTGACCTGGGGATCGAATTCGGAACCTCATGATCGGCATTCGAGCGCCCACTAAGCCATCGCAGTCGTGGAGAGGCTGTGACATTAAACTGAAGATAATTCTTACCCTCGCAGTCTCGGAGGCTGTGACGATCCGATGTTACGCAACTGCGATGTCACCATTCCTCAACAGAAATATCTGACGAAGAATTTGACGAGGGACGAGATGTAGCGAGTATTTTATATGCGAGTGTTTTGTATAATAGAGGGTATTTTGGGAATAACATTTGACACTTGATGTTGGAGTCTTTAGCAAAAGCTGTTCACGATTGAACATATGAAATGACTTGCATAATAAGCGCACTTTTATAAAACATCTTTAAACCTTTAAATAATACATTATCTAAAAAGCTATTTATCATTTAGTGAGTTATTATAATGTAAACATTTCCATGTGAAGTGTAGGTTATAGATAACAAAATGTAAAAAAAAAATTAACTTTAAAAACATTTGTAAATATTTGGTAATAATTTATGAAGACTTATTATTAAGTCAACCAGCACATAGAGGACAAAGATGTCTGGAAACTTCTGCATAGCCACCACGCGGCTCCGACACACACAAACGAATGTAACCAAACCAAATATTGTAAAACTATCATAAATTAAGTTTCTTGTGCCTTCTTCTCGTAGAGGAATCTCCGAACCCACAGTAGATTCATTAGCTTCATTGAAAAAAGTGTCATCTTGTGAATGATTTGATTAAAGCGATTTGACTTTGACCTTTGAAAACTATCTCCTTCAATGACCCCGCTATCCCTTGTATCTTGTATCACAATTCACAATCCAATACATACAAGGGTGTAGGGAAACCTCTCAGAACGTTGACAGCAGATCTTGAATGTTCACATCAATAGGCGATTGACATGACACGATTACAATTTGAACATAAATAAAAATATAAAAATAATTATGCTGCGCGATTTTTCCGTTCCTTTCTGCCGCATACGTGCAAACTGTGGAATGATCTCCCTGAGCCCTGCTGCGGTCTTCTCGTTGAGTTACAACAAGGGGCTCTTCAACAGGAGTGTATAGAGTGTTGAAGTGTCGGCAACATACTGGCAATACCCCTGGTGTTGCAGGTATCCATAGGCGGCGGTAACCGCGGGCACACCGTCTGCTTGTGTGACCACCTATGGCATAAAAAAATGACACTTCTTAAGCTGGGTATCCTTTTTAGGTTGAAATCTTTACTATTATTTATTTAGCGTCTCAGCCCGAGGCTACATTACGTGGATACCTGGCTTTAGCTTACCTATCTACTTGAGTGTAACCTCAGGTCGAGACAACTGCTCGATCCGAGGCTGCCTCGAGTGAATACGCAACCTTAGACAAAGGTAAAGATAAACATAAACGTACAATCATGCCTTTTTCCCGAAGGAGTAGGCAGTAGGCAGAGGTGTACCCAGGAATAAGGCCTATAGTAGGTACACTTTATGTTGCCAGTATTGGTCCCATATAAAAGGAGGCGAGCCTATTGCCATCAACCTGGCACAAAACCACACAGGCTGTTTACTAAGAAAATTCCTAATGGAAAAGTGCTTATTTACCCGTAAATAAAATTTTAATTTAAATGTCATGTTCATGTTTAAAACTTATAGATAAAGATACCCCCTTTGACCTCATTGCAGTCGATGCCAAAGGACAATGTCCAGAGTTGATCTATCTCCGTCCAACATTTGAAGTAACTCTGTGCTCTAGAATCCTAAAACTCCGCATACACTCACATAAAAGACTGCATGATATTCTGCAATCTCTTGAAGCCCTGCGATTTGAGAATGCCGAGATGACAATAACGGAATGGCTTCATAAAATGCAAAGTGCAGAGATCGTGATGGTACTTTGGAATTCAAATACATTAGTTTGACAATAGATAGGTTTTACTTGTGACCTTTTTCTATCAATAAAAAAGAAAGTATCTATCGGTTTTCTACTAGTTTGTTTTAACTTAAAGCTGTGTTTTTTTGAACATTTATTAAAGATGGCGAGACTGGCTTTACATCTTTTAATTTGAATAAGAGTGTTGCACACATTCTCTTTCTAAAAAAGTTTTTGCTCGTCTCTTATTATTATTATTTACTATTTTCATTCTTCTGGCTTGCGTAGATGAACGAAGAGGGTCATGTGGCAGCAAAATCCTCTACATCTAAAAACTTATGAATTTAGTGACCAGCTGCACTAAAACTGCATGAAGAATTAAAACAAAAATTGCAGAATTTTTGGGCAACTGGAAAAATATCACATATTTTATTAATAATAAACATATAGAGATAGCTGATAACATCGTTGGCGCACCTAACTCCTTATTTGTACTGGTTCTCAGCGTGTAGGCAAGATCTAGAGTAGGTCGGGGAAAGACAGAGCAAACCGGTTGCTTGCGTAGCGAACACGCGGCGCCCTGTAAGTGTTATGCACTTGTACGCGGAACGTAGGTACTGCTACTTATATCTCAATAATTATAAAATTGTTCTATGGTTGTGGACAGTGGGTACAATAATTTAATTTTAAATTTTTTTAACTATCTCTACAAGAATTCTATTTTTCAGTAGTTTATTTTTTATTAACAAAATTAGAAGAGAATACTAGGTTATAACAATGGGTTTTGGGTTTCTCGTACCTTATTCCCTACCTTACAATTCAAATATGGATCACTTAAAATTTATTCGATAAATTCCATTTAAAAGCACCCAGAGGGTATTCCTAGTTTTGAAACCAAAAGTTATAATTATTTTATATTAATATCGTATTCTTGTACCTCATATATAGGTATATAGCAGGTCGCAGGTTGTACTTAGACATAACTATATACCTTTAAGTCTGTATTCTGTGTGTATATTGAAAAAATCTACGTTCAAATCGGGAATGTCTGCGATGCGTGTACGGTTCTATCGTTTCGTTTCACACATTATTGCAATTTTCGCATTCTTTTAAAGGGAAGCTTTTCCGGCACTTAATATTTTGTACTTTCCTATCCACTACAGCTAGATTTTATCGAATGAGTCTCGCATTCTTAGATAAATAATTGTGATTTTTGAATGTGCATATAAATATATCATTTAAGATTTAAAATGAATATGAGACTGCCTCGTTGGCCTAGTGGGTGCATGCTCGACTGCCAATCAAGAGGTCCCGGGTTCGATCCCCAGGTCAGGCAGTGTTAAATATTGAATTTTTCCATTAGGAATTATCTCATTAACTGCCTGGAGTCTGGAACTGTGCCCGGCAGATGGCAATAGGCTCGCCCCCTATTACATGGGACCAATAACATACTGGCGAAATGTGGGTGTAGGTATCTACTATGGGACTGAGTCCTGGGTACCTCTGCCTACCCCTTCGGGAAATAACGCGTGAATGTATGTTATGTTACATTTAATCTTCAAAAGCAACCATACAACTTTTGCGTCAGACCATAATTTCACATTGTTATCTACATTATATTTTATGTATATTAAACAAATTCGTATGCTATTAGCAAAAATGTCCCCGAACCTGTTCATTAGGTCGTAGAACTCTTACATTTTTAACTTATCGCATTAAATTAATTTATTATACAGTCAGAGAAATAAAATAGCTATATTTCGTGTAGATTTTTATACCACAGGGATGACATGTCCGGTCACATGTTGTCTACAACTACAA
Organism: Hemistola chrysoprasaria; assembly: GCA_947063395.1. NCBI lineage: Eukaryota > Metazoa > Arthropoda > Insecta > Lepidoptera > Geometridae > Hemistola > Hemistola chrysoprasaria. The sequence goes on from OX346723.1 coordinate 1,619,569, forward strand.
TCTTAACGCTGTAACTTTATCCGCTTTCATACTTCGTCTAGTTTTCCAAAGCGTTATTTTTCGGAAGGATTTGTAGAATTTTGTAGAATTTTGTAGTGGTAGGCCTCTTTAGCAGGGGGCCGCCTGGGGAAGTACCACACCTTTGCCAGTTATTCATCCGCCAAGCAGTAATGTGCAAACATTACTGTGTTCCGGTCTGAAGGGCAATGTTACCAGCGAAATGACTGGGCATGATGAGATTCAACAACTCATATCTCAGGGTGACAGGCGCAGTGCAGTGCCGCGCAGAATTTTGAATTTTAATACACTGGGTGGCACTGTATCTAATATGGGCAATCATGATGCTTACCATCAGGCACCTGATTTACTCGTCTTGTCACTCATTATCATAAAAAAAAAAAAAAAAAAAAAAGAGCTTTCGAATAAACCAACACGGTGTATATCTAGTCTTTTTGTGAATATTGTGGATGGTGTTTACCTACTTTCCCAAATATCAATCTCCTGAGATGTAAAAGGATACCCGATGAATACCCGCACTAATTAGGGTTAGATTGGATTCATTAAGCGAAGTGTAGATAATTAAGGTCTCGAGGGTGGTAAGGTAACACCTAATTTACGTGATAAATAAGTAAAAGGTAGATAGTGCTGACTACTGGGTCAGTCCACTGGGACGAGCCGAAATGTGTGGCTGTTGATTATATTGGATATAGTAGTTTGGGTTTGACAGATTCGGGAAAAATCTTATTCTCATAGGGCCAAGTTATGCCAAAATGTGCCAACGTTTGATTAAATTTGCTTTAGGTTTAAAGGATTATTAAGTCTATAAATATGCGTGAGCCAATTTTGGAATGGACTTCTGGAATGTTACTTGCTTTTTCTATATATTTTGTTATTTACTGGGGGCTAATCACAACATCGATGTGTTCATACATCATTAAAACAAAGTTAAACCATAACCATTGACAACTTCACACACCTGACTGCATTTTGAATGCACCCTCGATAGCATCTCCCTTTCACTCGTTGACAAAACTTGTTCAGTGTGAAAGAGACAGTGTTATGACAAAAGTCCCAGTCGCCATGGCGACTCTACATAGACAATGGCGTGTCACGTACTTCCTACTTCCTGCGTTTTATGAATGCATTCAATGGCCAAGAGTTGAATGGTAAACTTTTGCATGGAACATAAAAGTTTGTATGTAGCGTGTACAGTTGAAATTTTTGTGGTATTTAAATTTAGCTTATTTGCTTTCGATTTGTAACTTTGGTTTATTTTCGGCTTTGAACGAACGAAACGTCGAAGTTAATTTTAGAGCTTTCTTTGACATTTAGGTACAATGTCTCGGTTAAAATTAGCTCTTTCGTTACATTGAAATGCTGTTTTATTTTTAGCTGTAAATTGTTTAGTAAGTCCTGAAGCCGTTTCGTTTTATCAAAATTAATTTGTAAGCAGCTAGTTATATATTTTATTACCTTACCGATTTAACATTATTATTTAAATGTATGTATAGTGAAACCACAGAAAACGACGTCACCCACCACAAATAGACGGAAAACACAAGGATCTATTATAAAAACATTTATGTACGTGCGTATAGTATTTAGCTTTACTCTCCAATCACGTACTGGTTTTTAATATCGATGACTAACCTTCAAAAGACCACGAGTAGATAGGTACGTTTTATTGGTATTTATCGTACTTTTTGATATTTTATGTATCCCCTATTATTTACAATATCCGATATATTTTATATAATTTTTTTTGTCACAGAATTTTTTTTAATATGTGTTTTTTAAGATTAGATCAGATTTCCAGGGTCGATTATCATATTTTATTTATAATAATATTATACCTATTTAATGTATAGGTGAATGTTTTAAAATGGTAAAATGCTTAAAGTGACCGATGTTGATAAAAACTAAAACTGTATTATTATATTTTTGAAAAAATAATACCCGCGTCGGGAATCAAACGAGTTGATTTTGAAAAAAAAAAATACATTCTGCTGTCTCACTGATAGTGTCATTGATAAGGATCGATTTCTGAAGAGTAAAATCATGTAAACTAAATAATGTCTTCTTTTGAAGTCATCGTAATTTCGGAGTTGGCCCTGAAAACCATTTAAAAAAATTCACCCTGTGAGTATAATAATACTGCTTAAGCTTTAGTGTAACTCTTAAAAAGTTCGTTCTGTAGTATACTTAGATACGCGATCAATTTCAGATGTTAACGTAAACTTTAAAAATATATTAGATTCCTGCCTCCCTGGTTATTTACGACTTGGTATATTTTACCCATTCTCCCCGGGAAATGGATCCGCAGTAGAAACTCGAGAGATCGTTAGTTAGGTTAGTTTATTTTATTTTTAGTTAGTTGTCTTTACTTCTTTAGTTGGTTGTATCTACAAGGTGTCTGAAAACATAAGTAGACACTAGACACTACCTATAAACACTCTCAAAGTGGATCTGCATTCTGCCACAGATTCTGCGAGCTGTATTAGTTTTGATGTGACACAGGTTTGAAATTTTCTTATGTTTTCAACTCCCATGGCGCCGCCATTCTGAACATTTGCCTAAAACTGAATCGAAAAAAAAAAACGATATTTTTATGCATCGAATCTGTGAAGTGTCATATTTTTTTATAATTTACTCGTAGATTAATCTTACATATGCATTTTAGAAGCCGCTTCTCAGCATTTATTGTATTTGCTATTTATTTAAGTTCTGAACAAACTAGATACACTCTTATTATAATTTTATGAACGTCGGGTTGTCTTTGAACAAACAAAACCGCAAAACACGGTCACAGTTCTAGTTTCGGAATAAATGGCCATTGGAGACTGGAATATCTGATGTCACATAGTCACACTTAGTTTGGCTACTTTTTTATGTTTAATTTTTTAGACATAACATCACGCCTTTTTCTCGAAGGGGTAGGCAGAGGTGTATCCATGACCCAGTGCCATAGTAGGTACATAATAGGAGGCGAGTGAGGCAAGCCTATTGCCATCTACTGGGCACAGTTTCAAGCTCCAATAATAATAATAATTTGAATTTATACTCCAACTGTCAGTCTAACAGAACGGATTACCCCAATTGCACTGCTCGAGTCAATTCATGTAGGGGTTATGTGGACAATCCATAATCGTCAGTTTCAGGTGGTCAAGATTCCTACAAGGCTGGAGGCCTTGGCCCACGTGACCCAACGACTGCCCCCAAGCCAAAAGCTCCCAGGCCAAAAGTCCACATGGTGAGATTCGATCCATGTGCTCCGGATTTAAAGCCGGGCATATTCCCGCTGGACCACGGACGCTCCAAACTGTCATTGAGTAAATTTCTAATAGAAATATGCGACAACACTCTTTGCCTGACCTCGGGGTTGAACCCGGGACCTCATGGTTTATTTTTATATTCATATACATATTTATTAATAACATCATGTTACAAGTCTCTCTGATACCATTGCATATAAATTATATTGTTAAAATGAGATAATCCTTATAAATGTCATACACTAGCTGTGCCCCGCGGTTTGACCCACGTAGTCTTCGTTCCCGTGGGAATATAGGGATAAAAAGTATGTGCATCCCAATCGGTTCAGTAGTTTTGGCGTGAAAGAGTAACAAACATCCATCTATCCATCTTCATAAAGTTTAACATGTAATTTAGAATGATAAGTAAGACAAGTAGGTTTAGTAGGATAGGATTAAACCCTTTTAACGTGCTAATTAAATTACTAACATTCACTACATGCTTAAGCAATCACATAACGAAGATAAAAAGACATACATTTTAAAAGTTAATATAGGAATAATTGTATGAGTAAGCGAGTTAAAGTAACCTTCATGTAATAAAAACTCCATCAAGCAAGATGTTTCTGTGTCAAGGTATTGTCAGTTGTGAGGCACCTGCGGGTCACCTGCGCGACAGAGGCATCTACAGCTTGACTGATCAAATGTACCTACGATGTGGTACTTTGTTGCAATTTTACAATACAAGGGTAACACTGGAAGTTTTTATAATAAACAAGTAAGAAAAGGATATTGACGCTCGACAGACACTTTTTAAATTACTGGCAATTTGTTAAAACAAATGACATAATATGAATTCAATACACGTTACAGATTCCCAAAGAGTTACTAATTCGAAATTTGAATATATTTTTCATCGGCGCTTTTCTTTCTGGTCTATACTAAAAACTTGCAGTGTTACCCACTTTTTTTTTTATATTAAATGGGTCAGCGTTTGACCCCAATCTCACCTGAATCGTAATGTTTAAATTTGTATCCTACTAATCCTATTAATATTATAAATGCGAAAGTGATGGATGGATGGATGTTTGTTACTCTTTCATGCCAAAACTTATATTGAACCGATTGGGCTGAAATTCGGTATGAAGTTAGTTTAGACCCTGGAATTACACATAGGGTACTTTTATTCCCCGATATTCCCACGAGGATGAAGACTACGCGGGTGAAACCGCGGGGCACAGCTAGTTGTTTATAGGCCCCGTAGGACAATTATTATAAATATGGACAAAGGAACATGGTTAGTGTATTTGCCAGTTTCAAGTAATATTGATCTTTTATTTTTATTAATTTTATCACCTGCCAGTTATTTACAGTAGTGTTGCCAGCTGATAATAAATAATGTAGAATGTGTACGCGTAACCGCGTCGAGGCACAGAATAAATAATATGGTCGAGGCAAGACAAGCCGTTGTACGGTTTTGTACAAGTCTGAAGTCTTGTTAGCGCCAAATTGGATTGTAAGGAAATCTATGGCTTACAAAACTGCCTTAGGGAGTTCTAAAAATAAACGCTATGAAAGTATCTCATTACACATTTAACTAGATATTCATCGTAACCTCTAGATCTTCTTGTAGAGATTGAAATTTAAAAATTAATATATCTCGCTACGTAAATTTCGCTAGGCAATAAGTTGAAGAAAACTCATCATGTGTTAAGGAATTTTCTTACTTGGATATGTATTTACAGTAGAAATATTTTCTTTCATCAGATTCATGAAAATATATGACTGTATGTAATCTAAATATATTATAATATTATGTCCTAACACAACACTTACTTAGTACTAAGTTAAGTACATATTATTGTATAGTAATAGGAATATACAGTGTGTAAACAGATACTTGTTACTAAAACAAAATGGCTAACAACCTGCAACGCCCCCGAATAACCTACTCGTATTATCGTCATCACAATATCGCGAACAATATCTGCCGTGACGAATCCTGATACCAGCCTCTGATAACAGCCAGTACTCACACACTTTAGCTACAAAACACACGGCTAGTGCCTAATTTGATTAAAAAAGTTAAAAAAAGTTAAGTTCCCGCGAAAAATGTGAGTTGCCACAACAAAAAATGGCAAAAGTAATGCAAACTTTGAACGCGTACTTTTTGGACACCACTAAATGTTGCTTGAGTGTTGATCGATTGAAACATTTTTGTTTGTGTCGTAGAGACGAGGGGGAGAATGAGGTAGGTTTACCACTTTTTATCATATATATAAATTTTGCTGCATAAAATCTACAATAATTGAGACAAATAAGTTAAAAATCGTACCGTAAACGTGTCTGTTTGTTATCCATAAAGAAAATAAATTGAATAGAACTCGCCTTGTTGTTCTGTCGATAAGTTTTATTTATTGTTATAAAATGTTTTCATTCCAATGGAATTGGGGGCATGAAGAATGTTTCGGAAAACATTGAAAATGGGTTACTGGAAAGTTGCGACGTTATTGTAAAATATCACTTCAAAACAAAATCCAGTTGAGTCGTTATGTGGCAAACTATTGTGTCAGAGTTTTCCATAGTCGCCCAAACACATCTAACATGGCCAACATTACTATTGCTGACGCCATGATCATCGGCTTTTAGTGCTTTCTGGAGTATGATAGCGTAAAACAAAAAAAAAGGTTTATACTGTTTTACTGCGGTTAATAACAATAAAAGTTATATAAATACATCGTTTGATTAATTAAATCATTATCTCGTAGGTATATAGAGATAGATAGGAGTTTTATCATTGCCCTTGCAAACAAAGGCGATCAATTTAATAGGTATGCAATCATCAATTCTTTTATAAAATGTAATTATCTGCCTACTGTCAAATACAAAATCAGTAAAATAAAGTATGTATACAGATATTTTATTATAATATTATCCTTTGTTTACTGACAATGAGTACACTGCCGACCAGAAATATTCTTTAAGCCATAAGTCCTGTTCTCTGTAAGGTGTACAATAAAGTATTAATCTATCTATCTACAGAAATCGTTCAGTCCATGTGCCAATGTCCATGAAAAAAGACAAAGGGAGTTTTCTATTACCAAGCCGTAGTAGTGTCTCGTATTGAATTGATTGTTAATTTGCCTTGTGGAAGTTTTTATTGGAAAATGGCAACTCTATTCACGTTTAAAAGACAATGTAACTCATTTGCACATTGCAAAATGTTTTCTTTATAAAATTGCTTGCGGCTTATGTCACAGTATTCAAAGGTGGATCTGAATTTTACTAGTTTTTCTCGCTTTACTATATAATGAATTTAGCCTGACTGAAAAAAGGAAATTCTTCGAATGTCTACTTAACCTGCCAACTACATTGACTTATTATAGCTAGCGCTGTATAATAATATTTCTTCTTCAGAAGCGGAGTAAAAAAATTGCTTAGGAATATATTTCAAAGAAAAGAATGAGGTTGCACTTGTATAATTCTAAGATTTACTTACATTATTTTTTGAAAAAGTCACTGGCCCTTTCATTTTAGCCCCTTCATTAGAGTCATTTGGAAGCAATTTGAAAAAGAGTGAAATTCAAAAATTTTCCGTTTCTATGATCTCGAGGGCATCTGATATTGAACGCGGAAAAATATCCTCGAAATTCCCGCTCATTCACTGAATGACTGAATGAAAACTTTTTAATTAATGAAAAAGTTGTGGGCCGCACGTTTCATGCTATAGCCAAATTAATTTATTATTATAATTAAATTTGAACTAAAATTCGTTTATTTGTTTAAAGTGAATAGACATAGAGGTTTTTGTACGACATATTTTGTCTAAACACATTAACTATTAATAATTATTTGATCAATTATACTTTAGGTATAATATTTTTTGTTATTTTAATGAAGTTTTTTGTGTAATATTAAATATTAAGAGCGAGGTGAAGGAAATTTCAAAGAACCATGTCACGTAAAGATATTGAAGATAAAATAGGAACGTAATCTAGTTATAAGTGATAACACCGATTGAATGATTGCTTATCATACTCTCGACAATATTATCTGTGATAATAATTTTCACACAGCATAAAAAAAACATTGACACAAATAAAATACAATAACTTTCATATTGTATTATCCAATAATTTTCTCTAGTTACTTATAAAGTACATTTTTTATGACTGGTAACATTTGCAGTTCATTACGAATAACGATACTCCAAAACGAAAATTTCAATTTTCGCTAGTCGTAATTGCGGATATTAAATCACCCCTATTTTTAATTAGGGTTGCCACAGCAAAGGCTCGATGGAAATAGCCGGAAATTGGAGCAAGATGGAACGCCCAGAGGCGAGAAGTCTTTCATAAATATTCTCCAAGGAATTATCTGACAGGGCGTTAAATTACTGCTTGAAAACAAACACGAAGGGGTTTCAGTGGCAAATGAGGATATACCTTCCTAAAATCGACAATATAATATTTTTTTTCAAACTCAAACAGATTTATTCAAATAGGTCATCTGACACTTTTGCACGTCAATGAAGATAAACAGTACTGAGTCTACCGTGCGTTCGGAAAGATACCTCTGAACGCACAAGAAACTTATAGGGCTTAATTTTTTCAACAGATAGTTTCACAAAATTTGGTTTGGTTACATTCGTTATCTTTGAAATTTAATTTTTTAATGGCGTTACACTGGCAAATATACTAACGTGTGAGTCCATGAATGTCCCGTGTAAGCAGTAAGCAGGCTATAAATACAAAACTTGACACTGGCAATACATTCGTTGCGTTACGTGACCTAATTTGTATTTATGAAAAATAATAAATAGCAATAGATTAGGGGATTATTTTTCTGTGTTTCTCAATGAGTAAAGTTAATATCGATCGAAAGGTTCCTGCCTAAATTATGAACCTAATATAAAGTTTTTAATTTTAATTAATATTATTAGCTTCTTAACACATAAAACATACATTCACGCCTTTTTCCCGAAGGGGTAGGCAGAGGTGTACCCAGGACTCAGTCCCATAGTAGATACACCCACATTTCGCCAGTATGTTATTGGTCCCATGTAAAAGGGGGCGAGCCTATTGCCATCTACCGGGCACAGTTCCAGACTCCAGGCAGTTATTGAGATAATTCATAATGGAAAAATCCAATATTTAACACTGCCTGACCTGGGGATCGAGCCCGGGACCTCTTGATTGGCAGTCGAGCATGCGTCCTCTACGCCACCGAGGCAGTCTTTATTATCTTCATAAATAGGAATAGGAGTAACAATTCGCCAATGATTGCATCATTATTACCTTGATATTTTACATAATAAGTAATCACTGAACGGAATGCATGAATAAATGCATTGTTTCCATTTACTATTATTATAAATTAAATGGCGCAGAAACTAACGTGTTGAACCACTATTGTTTATAAAATACTAAAATTATGTGTAGGATAACATGCTATCGCCTTAGGACATTTTAAACATGATTCGTCAAGCGTAGCCTACGCTCCGCTACTAAGTTAGAAGAAACATTTGTTCATGTATATTTATACTAGCTGTGACCCGCGGTTTCACCCGCGTAGTCTTCGTTCCCGTGGGAATATCGGGATAAAAAGTACCCTATGTGTTATTCCAGGGTCTAAGCTACTTACGTACCAAATTTCAGCCCAATCGGTTCAGTAGTTTTGGCATGAAAGAGTAACAAACATCCATACATACATCCATACTTACAAACTTTCGCCTTTATAATAGTATTAGGATTAGGATGAGGATAGGATAGGATTAGGATGGTTATCTTATTTAGTTTTATGCAGCTTACATGCTATATTAACGCATCATTTTCTACATTCGTTGCGTGATAAGTAAATTTTTGCCATAGAGTAAAGTATACTTCTATATATTGGTCTATGTCACTAATAATATAAAAGCATAAAATATTGAAAAAAATGAGTAGAGAATTAAACACTAAGAGTTTCTTGTATGTTCCTTTTGTACAAAAACGTCTTCTTGAGTCTTAATTGAATAAACGTTAACGCTCTTATACATTGCTCTTTTACTTACGTTGACTAAATTTACTCCGAGGATTAAATCGGTAATAAAAATTTTCCATGGGAATTTCGTATCGAAACTTCTTATTTTAGTAAATTTAGTCAAAGTTTATTAATAAGACTAATAAGAGGGTTAAAGAGAGGAGGGTTTTAATTTGAATTAACTCGACGCTTTCACTTTTATTGGTTTTTAGAACTAGTCGTTTCCAGTGTTTGATATTCTAAACACATAGTACATAAATCCTATTTCCTACTAATATTATACATGTGAAAGTTTGTAACGATGAATGAATGTTTGTTACTCTTTCACGCAAAAACTACTGAACCGATTGACCTTAAATTTGGTATACAGGTAGCATACTCCCTGACCCTGAGCAGACCCTGGAATAACATATACTTAGACAAATTGTCTAACAACAAAGTTACTTTGTAGCAGGGCCTATGCTACAAAGTAACTTTGTAGCAGGGCCTATGCTACAAAGTAACTTTGTAGCAGGGCCTATGCTACAAAGTAACTTTGTTTCCCGATATTCCCACGGGAACGATGTTTACGCGGACGAAACCGCGGGGCACAGCTAGTGAACAATAAACCAATATTACATGTGTGGATAACTGTAGATAAATATTCAATCATTGAATCAATCAGTTATGCAAACATTTGTGCAAATGATTGGGCTTGTTATTGTTTATTGTTTACTTATGGCTGGCATACAATTATTGTTTAACTGGGACAATAATCGAGTTACATTTGAACAAATACATTTTGCTTTAATTTATCATAATAAATACAATAATTTTAACCAATAATAACTTATCCCAATTGTGCCCAAACGAGAGGACACGAAAGATAAACACTAATTAACGTCATTGAGGAACGTCAATCATACTTTAATCCTCCTTCCTGCTTAATATTATAGATGTGAAAGTTTGTGAGGATGGATGGATGGATGTTTGTTACTCTTTCACGAAAAAACTACCGACCCGATTGGGTTGAAATTCGGTTTGTAGATAAATAAAAAAAAATGTCTTAACTTCCCCCACGTCAATCAAGTTAAGAAATTTTTATAAAACATTTAATTTCGTATACCATTTTAGAATTGGTTCCATTTTAAAAGTTGGTCCATATTATGAGTTAGGCCCGCTTCGAACTACTACTCACTTATTCAGTTATGACCACAATAAGAGATCTTTAAGACAATGTTAAAGGATTATAATAACCCTTTAAAAGAGAATGATATTTTTTTTATGATGAATTAAATTGTTACGAATTTATTTTATAGTTCATAACTTAACTAGTGCATGAGGTAATAACACAACAACAATACAACCAGCAAAAAAGTAATAGTAAAATAAAACAACATAGTTTAGTTACTAAAACAGAAGTGGAAACAATGATGTACGCACACGGTCATTCAGTCAGTCGATCGTGATCGTACCTAGAGATCGATACGTCGATCGTGACCTGATCGTAGACGATGGTGTCGTCATCTCCGCGAGCGCAGGCACGCTTGCACGATGTCGATCCGGAGAGAATCAAGGCATATTCGGTAAGTCTTACTAATAATTTTCCACTCATATTTTTGTGGTAAGCTCTTAATCTTACTTTTATTTGCACTAAAACATGTTTGGCTAAAGAAAACTGTTTTGTTTTTTCATGTTTAGGGTCAGTTGGGGCAATAGTAAAGATAATTGGGGCAATAGGTGGTAAATGTAATAAATAGGTGGCTACAATTTCAAAGACATTTCGTTCATTTCAATTAAAATGGAAATCTCTACTGGGTGAGACTGTAGGGAGTTATATATTTTTTCCATAGATCTCAGAGTAAATGAATCCATAATCAGAGGGGACTTCCGAAATAATATATTATGGTCACCTATCCATCCATTTACCACCATCCCTATTTACCCCACTTGATCCAATAAAAATTGTTAAAAAATATTTTTAGGTTATTTTTTTTTTTTTTTCATATATTTTAAAAACTATACGGCTCTCTTTAACCATATTTTTGGCGCAAATAAAGGCCAATTAAAAGCCAACTACAAACAATTGAGTGAAAAATTATTCTCTCCTCCAAATTCGGAAATTTTCATTTTGTATCGAAAAGAAACTACCTTAAGTACCTAATGGTTATAGTGGTAAAAACAAAATATTTTATTATGACATGTGGTTTACCTAATGTTTATTTTGTTTGTACGACACAGGATCGTAGCTCTATAGGTACGGCGCTCTATGTATTTAAAACTCTAATAAATTTCAAGGCAAGGCAGGAGTAGCCAAAGTTGAGAGGGAGTAAAATAATTGTTACTTCATTTGACTGGTTAAATTTTGGGCGCTTTAGTCAGATGCCCAAGCAGGTCTTGCCTATTTACACTATGTCATTTAGGTGTTTTATGTCGTATGTTATTTAATGTGTAATCCCTGGAATTTTGTTGAAAGGTTTAGTTTTTTCTTAAAGCGGGATTTTATGGCAAGGCATAGCCCCTAAATGCCCAATCCTGGCTTCAGCCCTTTGCGCCACACAACACGTACTAAACTAAACAAAATTTAATCTTGACGTACCCAATAAGCCAAAAACTTCAAATTCTGTTTGAAAATACAGCTGCAAGTATTCTCTCACGGCTGTTTTGTAAGAAATGACTCTACTGTTTACTCCTATACTATGGCAACGGTATTGTGCACTCACAGTTGCGCAACCATTCGTGGCCTGGCCTTAAAAAGAGGCTGAGAAAGCGATCACATAGTGTGGGATGGCCATATTTTGGGACCCATATTTAGTTGAAGCATCTATACAGATGGCGCAGGACAGGAATGTCTGGAAGGAGATGGTGGCAAGGGTGTTGACTCACCATAATCACGTCCCTCAGTCATGAGGTCACGACTAAGAAGAAGAAGAAGAAGAGAATTTAGTTGAAAGTAACATTAAGTGTGTGAGACAAATTATACGACCTTTTTCCTATGGCATTGCGATTTGGATATATCTAATAATACCATTTAATATCTTCTCTTTTTAGGGGGTTCTTAAGCTATTCTATACAAAATGAAATTTCCCTAATATGGAGAAAGAGAGAGAAAGAGTTTTTCACTCAATTGTTTGTGGTGAAGTGAAGGCCAGATCAAGAGTCAACCACAAATAATCGAGTGGAAAATTATTCTCTCTTTTTCCACATTTGGGATTTTGAGGGGTCATTGTACTGATTTTTTAAACAATTTGAATAATGGAAGGTTCCATTTGAAATTTTCCATAGGCTTTGAAATCGTGAAAATTAGCTGTTCAACATTTTGTTGAAAGTTAAAGAGGAGCCTTAGCTATTTCAATGGCATTTTTTTCGCGACTTCAATGTTGGCATCATAGTATATAGGTATATAATATTTTATAGATATATCATAGTAGTGAAAGTTGTTCCAAATAATAAGTATAACGACTCCATAAATCCATGACATAACATAACATTATTTCTTTTCTCAAAGGGGTAGGCAGAGTCAGACCCCCGTCACTCTACAATTTTACTTCACTTCACTTTAATAATCAGGATATAAATTTATACAATGGGTTTACTATATTCGGAGGAAACAGGGGAATACAAAACATCGATTTGGTATGTTTTTCATAGGATTGTGTCAAATTCAAAAGGCCGCGTACGCTCTTAAGGTATATATTAACAGACGTTATATATTGAAGAAGCAATAAATTCACCGTATCACGATGAAGCGACAATGATGTCACAACTGCTGATCTGGTTTTAAAGTGAAAGTGCGTGGCTTACGCCATAAGTCGTAAGACACACTGGTTTTATTTTAATCAAGCATCATAATATTATGTATTATATTAGAGGTATACTTAAACTCAAATGCAAATAGATTTTTTATTTGTAAGTCAATGTAGCCCATTAGTAATAGTTAAGGTGGGGTATATCTACTCGTCAAGCTGAACGACTTTCAAAAGAATGAATCGGGAATTTAGAAAAAAAGGTTCGATTAAATCATCAGACTAAGCTTATCGGCATTTGTATATTATCTACTTTTTTTCTTCTCGAAAAACTATTTACTCAAAATGTATACCACAACAGCTAATGTTTAGTTACTTAAAATATAAATAAAAAATATCATTAAGGTCGCCCCCTGCTGGTATGGTGCCCAAAAAGCTGGCTACATTTCCTCTTTGTATGGCCAAACTTATACGATGACCAAGCCAGCTTTTTGGGCACCTGTGGTTTCAGCTATTCTTTTTTTGTACCCCTTTAAGAGCGTACATGGCCATCTAGGAATTTGTCACAATCCTATGAAAAATTTACCAAATCGATGTTTTGTATTCCCGTGTTTCCACCGAATATAATTTAACCCATTCTATAAATTTATATCCTGATATTTTTATAGTGAAGTAACCTATGTCCCTGTCATTTTAATATTTCTTATAAACCCTTGGTTTTTTAATAGTGAACTTCCAAAAATCCCAGTTTTACTCGAGTGATTGGATGTTCACTACAAAAAATTTAGAGATTGTCTCCGATGTCCGACATGATTTAACAGACAATAAATGCATATTCCTAGGTTATAGCTATAGACCCATAGTTCGGATAAACCGCATAGTTGATGTCGTGCCTTCAGCCCCCGCTATCTATTTCGAGGTCCCAGTTTGCAAGTCAATTTATCGACTGTCCCACCGGAGTGACTAGAATGCCTTTTTCTATAACCCGGTCATATATCTTCTTCCGGAAGTACACGCTTTCAAATAGATCGGGTATTTGAATTTCGGCTGTGAAACGTATCGGAAGAATTCAATTTAGAAAGCATTTTGCAAGATAATATTGAGAGATGATTCTATTAATCTTTCTGCTATCAAAACAATTATAAGGTTATCCTAAATTACACTCATTTTTTGGAATATCTTTTATTATAAGTGAACTCTGAAATCAGCTGCTGCTGTTCCATTCATTTTGATAACAGTCAATTTTTTTTAATGAAGTCCCGGGTTCTATCCACAGGTCAGGTTAAATGTAATTGGATTTAATTGATGATGATGATGCTGATTATGAGCCTTAACAACAGTAAGACCAGCGGTTACGATGATATCAACACCAAAGTACTAAAGGTCTGTGCCGATAAGATATGCCACCCACTTGCACATATTATAAACTTGTCTTTCTTGGAAGGAGTGTTTCCAGAACAACTCAAATTGGCGATTGTTAAGCCTTTATTCAAAAAAGGTGATAAATCTGACCCCAATAATTATCGTCCAATAACCATAGTTCCGATTCTATCGAAAGTCCTTGAAAAGGCAATGCTTGTTAGGTTAAACAACTTTTTTACAACATACGATATTCTGCGAGAGGAACAATTTGGGTTTAGGAAAGGTAGCTCTACAACGCTTGCTTGCTTTAGTTTAATAAAATTTATTACGGAAAATATAAATAACGGTACACCAATTATATCATTATTTTTAGATATGACAAAGGCATTTGACTTTGTTGAACACTCTAAACTTTTGTATAAGCTAGAGTACTACGGTATACGGGGGCCAGCTTATGAATGGATTGGTAGCTACTTGAAGAATAGACAGCAGTGTATAGAACTTGCTAAAATAGTACCTAAAACACGATACAGGCTTGCAAAAGAAAAGTTTAGATCGCAGCCGTTAGTTAACAACACTGGAGTACCTCAAGGAAGCATATTGGGCCCATTGCTTTTTTTAGTTTATATAAACGACCTCCCACAGTCAACTTCCCACAAGTGCATACTGTTCGCAGATGACACTACAATAGCTGTAAAGGGCTCTAATAAGGCAGAGACACAGCAGTCTGTTAATAACGCTCTTTCAGATGTTGTCAATTGGATGGAATATAATAATTTGAACATTAATATTAATAAAACCAAAGTAATACAATTTAATTCTTATAATTCTAATCAAATAGTACTTGACATTAATTATAATAATGAAATCGTTGACATTGTGGATAATTATAAATTTTTAGGACCTACTCTTGACAAAAATCTCAATTGGAAAATACACATTGACATCTTATGCAAAAAGCTTGAACGTTTTGTATTTGCCTTAAAAAAAATTAGGAATAGTGTGTCTCTGGAGGCGGCTCTGATGGCATACCATGGTCACGTATCGTCTCTACTGAGCTACGGTCTCATAATGTGGGGAAACTCTGTTGAAGTGGAGAGAGTATTTAAGATACAAAAGCGATGTGTTAGGGTAATAAATAAGGCTTGGTTCCTGGACAGCTGCAGACCTCTTTTTAAGAAATGCAACATACTTCCTCTGATATGTATGTATATTAAAGACATTTGCATATTTGTCAAACAGCACCCTGACTTCTTTAAAAAATATGAAGAGGTATCCACCCGCCAGAATAGGGCCAAGTTTATAAATCTGCTCTATCGACCTCGTGCTCAAAAAGATATATATAAGAGGAATGCTTACAATATGTGTATATTAATATATAACGCTCTGCCTGATGACATTAAAGTATTGAAAGGTAACAAGTTTAAAAATATACTTACTAACTGGCTTCTCGCAAACTGTTTCTATAGTGTTAGGGAATTCAAGAGCATTTGTAACGTGAACGACTGGTAGGTGTAATTTTATAATATATGATTTTTTGTTTGTTTACACAATTATTATTACAATTTAAATATTAGTAAGTTTTATATAAATATATATTTTTAAGATGTAATTTTAGTATTATATAAATGAATTCAATAATAATTGCAAATTTTTGCACGTCTGCTTGCAGATGAAATACTTTGTGACTTAATATAAGGTACCACTAAGAACTATACCTACGTGTAAAAGTATTTCCGCAAATAAACTATTTGATTGATTGATTGATTGATTGATTGGATTTTTCCATTAGGAATTATCTCCATGAGAACCTGGAGTCTGGAACTGTGCTGTAGGTGACAATAGGCTCGCCCCTTATTACATGGGACCAATAACATACTGGCGAGATGTGGGTGTGCTTACTATGGGGCTGATTCTTGGGTACACCTTTGCCTACCTCGGAAAAGGCGTGACTGGATGTTATGTATCTTTTTTATTATATTTTCCGTGATTTTAGAGCTGAATCCATTTTCCTTTCAGAGGATTCTGATTACGGGTACCTTTCGTTATTACTACTTTGTAAAATGACAATACCATCCTAACTTCTAGATATTATAAGGTCATTGTTACTAAATAGACCTCGAGGCAAGGCGTCTGAATCTTAAAAGGTCTTAATTCAGAGTATTCTAATAGCAAATAGTGTCAATTTAAAACTTCGGGTTCGATATCCCCGGTAAGGTCAAACAATTGTGTGCACGAACATGTCTGTTTGATCTGTGTCTGGGTGTTATAAGCTTATATAGGTATGTATATCAGTCCTCTGGTAACCATAGTACAGGCTTCTAGCCTAGTTTTGGACCTAATGACCGTGTGTGGAAGATGTCCCATATTATTATTATTATAAAGGTTACTGTCACGCCAAAACTTCTGAACGGTTTGGGCTTAAATTAGGTATGTGGATAGTTTAGACCCTGGAACAACACATAGGGCACTTGTTATCCCGATATTCCCACGGGAACGAAGACTACGCGGGTGGAAGAACGGGGCACAGGCACACTTACATGAAATGATCTCACGAAATTGAACATACAACCGCTACTTTATTGCGGAGCCCTATTTGCTCTATCCCTGTGTATTACTTCAAGACCTCAAGATAGTAAGTTAGGTCAATTTCTCCACATACATACATACAGTCCCGCCTTGTTCCCTTTATGGTATAAATATACATACATTCACGCCTTTTTCCCGAAGGAGTGGCAGAGGAGTACCCAGGAGTCAGTCCCATAGTAGATACACCCACATTTCGCCAGTATGTTATTGGTCCCATGTTATAGGGGGCGAGCCTATTGCCATCTACCGGGCACGGTTCCAGACTCCAAGCAGTTATTGAGATAATTCCTAATGGAAAAATCCAATATTCCAATATCCACTTTGCCTGACCTGGGGATCGAACCCGGGACCTCATGATTGGCAGTCGAGCATGCACCCTCTACGCCACCGAGGCAGTCGAGGAGGTCGAGGCGAGTTATGGTATAAATATATAGATACTGTTTCCCACCACTTAGTAGGTATAGTGGAGAAATTGTCCTAAGGAGGACATCGCCAACTTGGTCAAGAAAAGAACTGTCCCGAGTAGACTGTAATGGAAATGTGTCCCTTGTGGGTCTTCCCTTTGAGCTACAACATGGGGCTATTCAATAGGAGACATACTGGCAATATACCTGGTGTTGCAGGTATCTATAGGCGGCGGAAACCGCTCACCATCAAGCACACCGACTGCTTGTACCCCCAGCTATGACAAAAAAATTGCACTGATATACCATAATTTATTAGTAACTCTACAATTCTCTACATTTTCATCTTTAATTTTAAGAAATCATGACTCTTTGACCATGATTAGTGACCTACCTGTGGGGCTATTGGCGTTCTTGGTGACTATCACTTTAGTGACTATTAACTTGATTTGACATTAACTACAAATGTCAAAGTCCGGTTACTAACCAAAGACATTATGATAAACTTACTAAGTAGACTGTGCACTGTGTCGGTGCCGAGTGAGAACCACTCGTAGTGTCTATCCTTTTCCTTTTCTCTCCTCCAAATTTGACAGTAAAGTCTTGTTAGAAAGGTAAAACGTCTTTGTAACTAACTCAAACCACAGAACAAAAAGACATAAGCCTGATAGCGACTGGTGATTATGAAGAACGCCAATAGCCCTGCTGAACAGTTCAGGGTTTAGGTCCCTTATCTCTATAACCACGCTTGTTTTTTATTTACATAGGTTTTTTTATAAAATTCATCTATGTTTGTCTTGAACGCATAAACCGCTTGGCGTATCTTCATAAATTTTGGATAAACATATATGTGGCCTTCGAGAAAGACAAGATAAATTTTATCTTGATATTTCCACGACAACGACGCCAATGTTCTGCTAGTAGTAGGTGCATAATATTAAGTCTATTTTGGTTATTTTACCAAAGAGGGTGATATTGCGGCGTTGCGTCGTGGTCGGATCAAGACAGATGGTTTCCGAGCCACAGTTTATGGTCGACCTTCCATCACTCGATACAATATTTACTCGGCTGGACTGTCATATACGTGACGTGTGACCTTTGACCGCAATTTAGTAAAATCCACTTTTTATGAAATACCAGAATTTGGGCTCTCAGAGGGTAATTCAAAAACTGTATAAAGTCGACTTTATTAAGGGAGGCTTATTATAATGTAAACCAATACGTAGAGGACAAAGATGCCTGGAAACTTCTGCATAGCCGCCTCGCGGCACCTTACAAGCAAACGAATGTAACCAAACCAAATATTGTACTACACTTGTACTAGCCTAAGATTCTTTTAATTGCTATTACTGTATTGTTATGTCCATGTTTTGGTGTACAATAAAGTGTTTATCAATCAATCAATATTGCAAAACTCGCAGTTTTTTTTATATGCTAAATTTGACTTACCTAGTGCTTAGTACTTCCGCCTCTAGAATATTATGTAAACAAAATATGACAATAACCTAAATCCATCAGGCATTAAATAATAATTGGCAATACTTTCGCCCCTATTACATAGGTCTGAAATGTGAGTGTATCTATTATGGGACTGGGTTGTGGTTGCCTCCGTTTACGCCTTCGAGAAAAAGGCGTGATGGTATGTTATGTAAAGCCATCAGATTTAATCCAAATCTGTCTTATTAAGACTAAAGCCCGAGTTTTTGACGCATTTTAGTGAGCCCAACTTCATCGAAATTATAAATCTCGTTCCCTGTTATGACGTCGTGGTACCAGTACTAAAACAGTATGACGTCACAACGTAGGAGAGGCGGCGGGAAGGGGGGGCGCTAGTTCGTTCGCTGCAAATGCTTTTGGCCCAGTTTTTCTAAGCTCACAAGTGTAGCGTTTGACACATTGTGATCATCAATTTTGTGCAATGATATCGTTCTTCATTTCCAAGTTTGATAGAAGGATGTTAGACACTATATAGGTAATTATTGGCAAATTGTTATTTGGCACCTATAAATAGAAAAAAAAACCTCTGCAATGGCATATATAGATACAACAATAAAAACCGGTCAACCGATCGCTTTTAGCGATAAGACCGCCAATTGTTACACTAGACATATTCCTATTGCTACATTTTAGTTATTATAATTTTAGTAATAATTTTAGTGTAATAATAAAGCTATCTATCTATATCGTCGGTATGTTTAGATTGATAAATATATAAATTATACTACACCTTTATGACACATTGTTGCAAATAACGTGTAGTAATAGTTAAGGAAAATTAAAAATTAAAGAATTACGAAATTCGCATAAATACATTTTCGACTGCCCATACAATATGGAGCAGCTGATCGGTCAATTTCGACGGGAAGTCGAATTTTTTTTGCGAAAGTCTTTCTTTTGCAAGTTGCTTGGATTGACGAATAATAGCAACCCCTTTTAGTATTATTACACCTTTCTGTAACACGTTGAATATAATTATTTTTTATCTTTTATAATATACAATAGGCTTACGTTTGACTTCAATCTCGCTTGATGGAAGGCGAAGATGAGGCCTAAGATGGTACACGTTTGCCTAGAAGGTGTCTGTTCACTTTGGCCTTAAAGATGAATTATTAAAATTAAAAAAATATATTAAAAACTTATTTTAAACTTATTTAACTTATTTTTAAAAAATGCTAACGCAAGGATGACGTGCATTCAGATTTAATATTGGGCTCTAACTTATTTAAGAACCGCAAACTCTACACCCAATTTATCCAAATTAGGTAATTTCAACCCTCGAACACACTATAGTACAGATTACAGATACCCTCATTTATTCTCGTGTTTAATTAATGCCCTGTTTACAATATCTGATTAAACCGGTTTTGGTAGAAATTGCGTATTAATTTGGGCTAAACGAGTAGAATGAATTATGCAGGTCATACGCGTGTGCCCGGGTCACAAAATACCCAACCGAGTGCCGGAGATTTTAAATTAATGTAGTTTACAGTTTACATGTGCGTTTTAAATGCGTGGGCGGTAAACCTTTTTGTTGCTATTTAAAAAATAAGACTTCTCTCTGGAAAAATGTTTGATGATAAAAAAGGATTTACGTGCTTGGTAATTTTAGAACAATATGAACATTTATTTTAAGCCTAGAGTGGGATTGAATGAATTTAATGAAATTAATTAGTTTCCATAGGAATTTTGGAATTTCCTTTTTTGGTTTGTTATTAGGTTTTGTAGTGGTAGGCCTCTTTTACAGGGGGCCGTCTGGGGAAGTACCACACCTTTGCCAGTTATATTCATCCGCCAAGCAGTAATGTGCAAACATTACTGTGTTCCGGTATGAAGGGCAATGTTACCAGCGAAATTACTGGGCATGACGAGATTCAACAACTCATATCTCAGGGTGACAGGCGCAGTGCAGTGCCGCGCAGAATTTTGAATTTTAAAACACTGGGTGGCACTGTGTCTGATATGGGCAATCATGATGCTTACCATCAGGCACCTGCTTGGCTCGTCTTGTCACTCACTATCAATAAAAAAAAGGTTTATTTGGTACTTCACTACATAACGAATTCAAAGCATCATCTTTTCAAGATGTCAACAGACTTACGTCACATCTTCAAACTCGTTTGTGCACTTATTATTTTTAAAGAGTAACTTTTGACAAAGTTGTTTCAAGTAACTTCCAGATCTGTACGTGTATAGTGAAGCTGTCAGTGGCTCCTGGAATATTGAGTATAATAATATATCTTAAATGTATATTAATATACGCATAGGTCTGGCAGACCAGTTAACCGATTTCTTTGTAGGGCTTTTTATAAAAAAGTGTAAGGATCTACTTCCTGCCTTCCTGCCCTTATTCCACTCAAAGTAGGACCGGCTCGGCACGTCTTCTTCTATCATCTGTCATTTCTACACTCACTTTTTGACGGATATCTTCCCTCAGGCTGTTCATAATGCAAGGTTGCTCTAGTTATTTTGCTCGGATTACAATTATTTTGGCAAAAATATTTCAATTACTAAAGATGGACGTGAGGTCACGTGTATTTATAGTAAGGTTCAACTCGGCCATTTAACTGTCATTCCTTCAGCCAAGATCAATTATAATTTTCTAATCTCGCTAATTTGACCATATACCACCGAAATTGGTACAAACATTCAACCAACTTGTTCAAAAATAATATCATTTCTGTGAGAAAACACTCACGAAATTGAAAATTATCTGCCGCTGTTAGAAAATGGCTAGCATTCTACATAATGATCTCAGAAATGGAAGTTTCCCCTCTTGACTTTTAAAGTTCCTGCCTAGTTTGGACAGAAGGCAAATATTAAAATTACTGGATATCTATATTTTTAAGCATATTTGAGAGAACTAGAAAAAACGGGAAACATTGCTTTCGTTTTATGCGTCGCGCAAGAAGTTAATAATATAAAGGTTTACTAAAGCTCACAATTTGTATAAGGCACACAACTAAAGCTGAGAAAAGTAAGAACTAAAATTTATGCCTTTGACCCGGTTACCCTGAAGGAGAGTATAATATTGTCTTGGATTTAAAGAATAACGTCATTTGAATGTTAGTATAATTCTAAAAAACATTAAATTATGGTTAGACCCAATGGTCTAATACGTATGTGTGGATTGTGAATATTAACAAAGATTTTTTCTAAAAGTAAACACTTCTTTAGAGTATATCACGTACGGTCTAAGAAATTTGTTTAAATGTGTCCCAATGGTGCCTTTACAGCGTTCTGGATGTAATTTAAACCCTCATCACATTGTGGGTATCACCAATCTCGGATAAAATGAAAGCTGATCTTTACTATAATAATATATTTTTATTACACTGCTATGTGCTAGATGTTTTTGGTTAATATCCAGTTATTATGTTCTTAGGTTTCCATAATCATATTATTAATAATATGAATCCGATTTCTATGGATTTTTTAACCTCTTCGGATCAAACTAGGTTTGATAGCAGCACCCATAAAGATCTTATTTTACTCGTAAAAAACATACATTCACGCCTTTTTTCTCGAAGGGGTAGGCAGAGATGTACCCAGGACTCAGTCCCATAGTAGATACACCCACATTTCGCCAGTATGTTATTGGTCCCATGTAATAGGGGGCGAGCCTATTGCAATCTAACGGGCACAGTTCCAGACTCCAGGCAGTTATACTAGTAGTTGATGTATATTTATAGTTTATTGATTTTAGTAGGTATCAATCTGCAATTCGTTTGGGATATAGGTAATATAAAATATATAAAATCGGATATAACATGTGTACTTTCATAAGTAAAAGCCGAATTCAACGAGCTTTCAGACGAGCGACGCCGACGTGTGTAATCTACTGATCCTTTTTCATACAAATTAGCGCCCGACCACAGACAGCGTCGCGTTGACGTTGACGATACACCGACGTTCGTCTGAAAGCTGCCGACGTTCGTCTGAAAGCTCGCGCAGATAATATGGATGTTACTAAATTAATCTTAATGACCTGGATGAACAGTTTGACTGAGGATATATTATATGAGTGAAAGAGGAGTGAGTGCGGAGATGACGGATGATAGACTAGAGGCGGGAGGAGACGGGCTGGGCGGACCGCAACTAGTGTTGGATAAGAACAGGAAGATGATTACTGATTACTGATGCCAATAATGCAAAATTGGATAGAAACACATTCAACGTTATGGTTAATCTTTATTTAATAAAATTTAAGACAAAGTCCAAAAGCGTAACGCACAAACGACAACTTTGCGTACCTCTTTTACACCTAATTGTGTAAGAGGTTTATCAGTATTAACACTCCAGTGGGTAAGGGTGATGGCACGACAAACAAAACACCGCACCGGTGTCGGTTTATATAGATACCTACATACTTATGTATCTACGTCTAGATTTAACATAGCCGACGAATTGTGTATCATTATGATTTGGTGGACATAATAAATAAAAGTTAGACTTCACCCTGCCTCCTCCTCACTCCTCCACGTCCTCTTTCACTCATAGGTATCATTATTTACACAGTAATTGAACTTATTCATATGTTTATAACATATGGATATATTATATATTTATAACATATAACATCAGGAAGTATCTCAATGACCAATAACATACTGGCGATATGTGGGTGTACCTACCTACTATGGGACTCAGTCCTGGGTAACACCTCTGCCTACCCCTTCATGAAAAAGGCGTGCTTGTACGTTCTATGTTATTTTTAATATGTATTTCAATTGTTTGAGAGAACTTCCACTCTTGGTTCTGGCCCCAAAGAAATACGGTAGACTCTGAGGAGACATAATAATTTAATATTCGGTAACATACAATGTATGTATGTACAATGTACATATAGTCACGGCTTGTTCCCGGTGGGGTAGCCAGAGACTATTTCCCTCCACTTGCTACGATCCTAACATACAACTTTCGCTTCGTTCACTTTCATGACATTTTTCATACATGTTCGTCGGTTGTAGGTACTTTTGTCTTGGCCTTTCCTAAGAACAACGTCAATTTGTTCGTGAAAAGTACGCCTAGGTAGACCCCTACCGACTTGACCATACACACTTGCCTTATAAATTCAGTTCGGTAACATGCTTTTCAACATTTTTTTCATTTGGCCATTGCTACTAATTCTGTCCAACAAATATTGACCGAGGCTCTAAATGTACGGTTACTCGGGTTTTTAATTACGGAATGGGACATTCAAAACGTTGGACTGCAGCCTCGGGCGTTGGCTGCAACTCATTGCCAACGTGTGATTAAAATTCCTTTGTATCGAAGAATCGGAGCAAATTTTAATATGAAAGTTAAATTGGAAACTGACCCACCGCTTCATTGTTAACGTCGTTCATTGACATGACCACTGAAAATATTGGAGTGGATTAAAGATTGGGTTGAAGTGAATTTTTACGTATATGGCTAGAGAGCTTTCACACGTGCTTATGCGATATGTTCCCTGGTCGATGATTTCGTGAGCAGTGAGTCTTTTATCAGTGAGCGGCAAAGCGTCGATTCCCATGACGCCGCGCCGCACCACGGCGATAGCAGTGATCTTTGCAATTTACTATGCACCGTCGGGAAAGCGAACGTATAAAATATGACACGATGAAAAATCACGGATTTATGAATGGGTTTCAATTTTGCATCGGGACAAATTCAAATAGTATATGCAACTGACAACACACTGCTGATTTTTCTGGCCTGGCGCATGGCTGTAAGTGTGAAAGCGCTTTTATTTGGTATACAAACGTCATACGGTCCATATAGGCAAAAAAACGAATTTTCTTAGTTTGTGGTGGTCACATTTCCTGTTTGCTACCAAACATTGTTATTTCAAATGGGTAAAGTGTGTTAGCCAGTAATAGTATTGTACTACATTTATGGTGACGCAGTTACCTATTGTATGGTAAATGAGATAATGGTGGATTTTGGAGCAAACCATTTCAAACACAATGGGGAATTTATGTATACCGCTATACTTACCTTTTTTTTTGTGATATTGAGTGACAAGACGAGCAAATCAGGTGCCTGATGGTAAGCATCATGATTGCCCATATCAGACACAGTGCCACCCTAAGATATATGAGTTGTTAAATTTCGTCATGCCCAGTAATTTTGCTGGTAACATTGCCCTTCATACCGGAACACAGTATGTTTACACATTAGTGCTTGGCGGATGAATAACTGGCAAAGGTGTGGTACTTCCCCAGGCGGCCCCCTGCAAAGCTGCCTACTAATACCAAAACCAAAAGGTTAAACGGTTAAACTAAGTGTATTAAATAGGGGTTGAAAAAGGATAAGTAGTGAGAACACTTGGTTTTATAATCTACCTACTTACCTGTATTTACGAACAAACCCCAACCACTCCTAGACAAATACGCCCAAATAGTTTGTGTCATAGAGGTTGGTTATTCCAACATAGCGGCGCGCAGACCTTGCATAGTTGCTCTTAGTTAAATTAACTTCGGTTCGGGCGAATACTTTGAGATTCTCTGCTACGGCGCCTTTGACAAAGTACGTGTGGTAGAGTTTTAACTCTATTAACTGAAGCAGCTATTAGTTTGATCGATAGGTAAATTAAGTATTTAGGTCCTGTTTGTTTGAAGTGTTTAATTGATTGACCTTCCAGTTATTTTTCATTTATTCAAATAAGCCTTAAAAGAAGTTTATTTACTACAACAAAAATAATATTAATTAGATTGTAGTTTTTTTCGTTTTCGAACATTTTTTTGTGCATTTTCGCGTAAAAAAATTGTAATTAGCTCTTTACTTATTATGAGTTGTATGACCATTATAGATGATAATCGATCAGAATGTTCTTTTGATTATAATAACATTTAAGCCGGGTTTGGGTTAGAATAGACCGTCGAAAACCTTGCCCCACCAATATTATTTTAGTCTCTTCAGAAAATATAAGTTCCCAATCTTCTCTTCCAGGAACAACTACGTCAGCGTAAAGAAGAAGAGGAGCGTATCGCCCAGCAGAATGAGTTCCTACGCGAGTCGGTACGGCGGTCAGACAGACTCCAGGCGTTGGCTACCACGCCGCCGACGTCTGGAACCGCCTTCGTCAATGATGCTTACGAGGACGATATCAGTGATGACTCCGTGCAGATGTATGCGCTTGTTGGTAAGTATTGAATGCTGAATTTAATTCGTGATTTCAGATTTGACTCTACAGTAAAAGTTGTTCAAAAATGATAAATACAACGACACTTTAACATGATGTCATTGCAGTAACCCAGTGCAATCATTATCATCATCATCGACTTTTAAAGCCCACTGCTGGGCTGAGGCTTGAATCCACTACGGTTGGCCACAGGCCAAGCCTTTTGGGCTCGCCTTTTGGATCGTCTGTCCATCGACATAGCACAACCTTTTTTTTCTATCCTAATCGAATCCACCCACTCTGTTATTGCTATAAACCACCTACCATTGCCACGTCTGGAAACGTGTCCTGCCCAACTCAAATTGAGTTCCGTCACCCTATTTACGATATCTTTAACGGATTCGCTGCCGGATTCCGGTCATATCTCGGTTAGTTATCTATTAATATCATAATCTATTTTTAATGTCTACAACCTGCCACTACAATCGACTTTTTATTTTCATTATGTAATAGGTACTAGGGCAGCAGGCGCGGGAAGAGGTGGTCGTCCTACTTTCCACCTAATATAAAACCAGTGTGTGGAACTATTGGTTCGTGAACTGTAACTAATGCGACTGACCACCTGCACATCGCTTTAATTTGAAACAGCTGTTGTATTTATACAGTGATATAAAGATGTTAATGTATGGATTAGGGATTGAAATTTGCTGACGGTATGAAGTCTGAACTGTCTAAACTTGGCCAAATGGGTTTTCTTCATATCGAGTCGGCCTGTGGCCAACCATTGAGTGCTTTCAGGTAGCCCAAAAACCTCTAACATAACATAATGCCTCACGTCTATGACAACAACCTTATACGGCTTTACATTTCTTCCGAAGCACGTCTATAGGTACTGTAATTTTTTTAGGGTTCTTCAAAAGGAGAGTGAATAGTGTCTTGAATGGTCGGCAACATACTATCAGGCAGCCCGCATCTGCAAGTTTGCCACCTATGGCATAATGGAAAAAAATACGACGTTTTCACGAGGTTTATACCCTGCGTGTGTGCTCCGGATTTAATGCTTGACATTTCATGCCCTTTCATGGACGCTACTAAGTCCCATAGGTAAAAAGGCTGTCCTGTAAGGAAGCGATTCAACGTCATTGCCTGTAAGTGTATAAACAGGTCCTACAGTCTAAAGCTATATACATTTTTCTTAAGGCCCCAAGGAGTAGGTCGTCGTCATCGAATATGTATATACAGGAGCATTTATTCTGTAATCTATACCAGCATTATCAATTAACTACTTTTCAGATTACCAGGAAGTATGCGCAGCGCTCACGCGAATTCAAAAGGCCTTGGGCGCCAGCGGCGAGTCGGCCCTCGCGGCGCGAGTGGCTGGTGCCGCCGGAGCGTTACTCTGTCCCGGGTTACGGACAGCCCTGGCCACTAGGTCCGCTGTACTCACTGCTGTGAGGCATAAACGGTCAGGGTTGCCGCAGCCTCAAACGCCTAGAGCTAGCGATCGGTTGAAAGACGTAAGTATTTGGGCTGTTTTAGAAGTAGTGTCTTCGTCTATTGAAACCCAGTATGAAAGTATAAAAAAAAACCATACATTCACGCCTTTTTCCCGAAGGGGTAGGCAGAGGTGTACCCAGGACTCAGTCCCATAGTAGATACACCCACATTTCGCCAGTATGTTATAGGTCCCATGTAATAGGGGGCGAGCCTATTGCCATCTACCGGGCACAGTTCCAGACTCCAAGCAGTATTTGCGATAATTCCTAATGGAAAAATCCAATATTTAACTCCTGGGGATCGAACCCGGGACCTCTTGATTGGCAGTCGAGTCGAGTATGATAGTATGATGGGATATTTATTTATTTCCACCACTTTCACCGTCCTAAAAGATTGCATCTGCTACCATGTTCTTCGCTATCACTGGGTAAGAAATATATTCTCGCGTCATGCCATATTAGTGTGATGTTAGAGGTTGTGATAAGGCAATTGTTTTTGTCAACTTTACAATTTGGTTTTAAGCCAATATCTGCCAGTTCAATCGCCTGAACATTCTATTAATGCCAGCTATATTCTATCGACAATCGACACCCCAATTAATTCCATTGGTATACAATACACCAATTATAGTTAGAAATTAGCTCTAAATGGTGTCTGGTACGGACACGTTATGCAAAGAGATGAAAGTCAAAAGAATAAATTGAAGCTTAAACTTGAATGTTAAATCTAAGTGATTATGTGGGAAGAGGACGTAAAATGTCTTGGATGTAGTGTGTAAATATGAATATTATGCTTGAAAAGGAAATGAGACTGCAATGGCGGATAAAGACGTACTGACTGTGCCGAGCCCATCAAGTGGTCAGGAAGATGATGATAATCATAATATTGTATTCCTCCACAGTGTATGGACGTACTAGGCTCACAGACGATACAAGGAGGTGAGTCGTCAGCCCTTGCGGCGGAACTGCTGTCCATACTCGGCGGGCTGGAGCTCGAGAGCTTAGTACAAGCACACGACCAGGCCGCCGCGCTGCTCGACCAGGCTTGCTTTACACGGGAGAAGAGGCATAAGGTAATATAACCTTCGATCAAGTAGATTTATGTCTAGACCTATTTGATCGAAAGCATCTACATGCTCTTGTAAAATATTTCACTTTAAACCACAAGTCTTAACTGTTGTGTTTTAGACTGGCAACAACGTAAGCAACAAAGAGAACGAGAAGGGTCTGACGTCACTCTCCGACGATCCAGGGGAACACATAAAGATCATCAAAATTGAAAAGACTAACGAACCACTTGGTAAGATCGTTCTACATGCTATTACGTCCTATCAGAAGCAATAAATAGATGCTGGATCACATTTTCTTAATTTTGTGGAATATGGACGTAGAATGTGGCTTTGTGAAGTTTTCGCCAGAAAAAAAAAGAATCTTATGTGTTATTCCAGGCCAGTGGTCTCTAGAAGCACCCGAAGTGAGACCACTTTGGGTGCTCTATTAATTATTGCCTTTACAGAAACTAATTGCGCAGGCATTATGATCGGTTTTCATCGTCATATCTGTGGGAGCAGCACACAGAAAAGATGAACGAGCAGTAGTTTTAGGCACCAGCGATAATAATTGACGCATTTACGTGTAGGTAGGTATAAAACATACAAACGATATTGGATGTATGATTCAGAAGTTATTAATATATTCAGGTCTACTGCAATTCAATTTATTCAATTCAATTTATTCAACAAAAACAACAATATGAGTTTACAGTTTACACCAAAGCACTCATATTGCTAGACAAAACAAAACACAGACATAATACAATACAAACAACATTACAAAATACACACATGATACAAATAAAAACAAAAACATTTATACAGGCTGCTAATGGTATCAGCATGTATGTCAGCATTCTGAACTGTCTGCAAAAACCTATTGATGAGCACCACCGCTCTCGGCGTGGGCGCATTGTTTGCGTAGTAGGTATGCAACGGCGTAGCGCGCGCAAACAAATGATGGTGACGTCGACCAGTCCTCAAGTAATTATCTGGGACATAATATTGCATGCTGCTCAGCACCGAAGGATTGTCCACCTCGTTACGCAGCAGCATGCAGTAATGCATGCACAGCAGTAGTTTTCTTCTGAGTTCAAGCGTGTTCAGTCCTACCATACCCGCAACAAAGAGTGATGGAAAGAGAAAAGGATAATATCCGTAGTCTCTTTTGTAGAGGTATCTTACAAATTTACGCTGGACTTTCTCCACCATCAACGCGTACTTTTTCTCGCGTGGGTCCCAGACTATAGCCCCAAACTCAAGAGTGCTACGTACATATGCGTTATATAACGCTATCGGCACACTCCTACTTAGAAACTGGCTCGATGTGCGCGTAATAAAACCAAGAGCTTTACTAGCTTTCTTGCAAACCGCCATAAAGAACATGCAAACCGCAAGAAAGCAACACTGTTAAATGGTCCCTCATCACTAGAAAGATTAAGTACCACTGGTCTATGCTTTATACGTAGCAAATTTCGGAATAATCCGTTCAGTGGTTTTAGCGTGAGATGTAATAAATATACACACATCTACCGTCAAACGTTCGCATTAATGATTTTAGTAGAATAAGTGGTATATTAATGAACTTGCTTTAGTTTGTGCTCAATTTCTAAAAATATCTATTAACTGACGTTTCTGTAAATAATTGTGATTGAATAAATTGTTTTATTTTGCAGGTGCTACAGTACGAAACGAAGGGGAGTCAGTTATTATCGGTAGGATAGTGAGGGGAGGAGCCGCGGAGAAATCAGGGTTATTACATGAAGGAGATGAGGTTAGTACATGGTAACGTTAGCACATTTTAAATAGTTTAATAAAAAAAACTCAGAATTTAATATTATCCAAGCCAACGGATGTTGCTAAAAAATGGCGCCCAACGTGGGGTTGATTCTAGCATCAATTTAGAAGTGAATCCCGCTTCTTCTTAGAATCCCGCTTTTTTTAGAAGTGATTCTTTAATTTCTTAAAGTTTAGTTTGTGCCTAGTTATTCATATTGCTATACCTACATACAATATTCAGCAGCATATTTGTCACACATGTAACTACATGCAACAATCAGAATCATCACACGCCACTTACTAAAATAAACTCGAGCCCAGCATAGTTACATACTTCACCTGCTCTAATCGTTAGAACTATAACAATACACTGCAAGTAAATGCAAGGGTAATAATGATTGGTCAAAGTGCTATGTATGCTGTATTCTAAAGTCAGGACTCTACTATTTACCACAATCAGTGCAAGCCGTCCCTCGTTGGGCGCCACTCCAATAACTTCCAAACCGGCGGGGTACGCAAAAACGCACTTTGCGATAGCGACTGTTGCGCGTTAGGCGTAAATGGTTGTAATTTTTTGTATTATACCTAAAAATACTTTTGACAGCAGTAATTGCGTAACTTTGCTAATATCGCACTGCGGTTGCAAGTGGCCAGTGATTCGTGTTTGTTTCATGTAATCCCAAAAAAAGTACGACTACTTTGACGTAGTTGTCCCATATTTATTGGAAGTGGCCTATATTTACCGCCTTGACCATTCACAATCAACCGCTTTAAAAATAATTTATTCTTTCACCTATCCTCTCCACATACCTCCCCGTCTAAACCAGCTGACATGGTGGTTTTGTCCTCGTCCCCTGTAGTCTGTAGTCCAACTTCACATATCTATAGAAGGGCCGCCATTGTACTTATCAATAGCAAAAACAATTGCATCAACACTTGCACTTCAAATTAGTTTCGTTTCTCCTCATTTCTCAAGCTATACTCGTGCATTAATAGCATTCCAGTCTATCGACTGGAATGCTAGAAGATGTCGTGTACTGCGTGTGCAAACCCTACCGAGTGTGGGATAAGGACGGGAAGATGATGACGTGTCGTTGTCCCGTACAGTTGTTGGAAGTGAACGGCGTGGCGATGCGCGGCAAGTCGGTGCACGAGGTGTGCCAGGTGCTGGGCGCGCTGTCGGGCACGCTGGCCGTGGTGGTGGCGGGGCGCGGGCGGGCGCGCGCGCCGCCGCCGCACCGGGTGCTGCACGTCAGGGCGCACTTCGACTACGACCCCGAGGACGATGTCTATATACCGTGCCGGGAACTCGGTGAGATACCACCACCGCCATGTAGCGTCCGTGCTCCAGCGGGAATATGCCCGGCTTTAAATCCGGAGTCACTGGATCGAATCTCACCATGTGGACTTTTCGCCTGGGCGCTACCGTGTTTCGGATGGCACGTTAAACCGTAGGTCCCGGCTGTTTCCTATAAGATATGTTGGGGGCATGTATATGTTGACTGCCTCGGTGGCGTAGAGGGCGTGTGCTCGACTGCCAATCAAGAGGTCCCGGGTTCGATCCCCAGGTCAGGCTGGATGTGTTAAATGCCTGGAGTCTGGAACTGTGCCCGGTAGATGGCAATAGGCTCGCCCCCTATTACATGGGACCAATAACATACTGGCGAAATGTGGGTGTATCTACTATGGGACTGAGTCCTGAGTACACCGCTGCTTACCCCTTCGGGAAAAAGGCGTGAATGTATGTATGTATGTATGTTGGGGGCAATAGGAGGTCATTTCAAGCCGCTTACAATCGGACGGGATGGAAATCTATGGGGGAGGCCTATCCATCTTGTAGTTAATCTTCGGATTCATACATTCATCTTAGGCTGGAAATCAGCTACGGTTTTCAAAGTTACCTTTCTCATTATTTTTGAGCCAGGTCTAATACAATTTTACATAACCGTTATTTCCGTCTCCTGTAGGTATAAGTTTCCAGAAGGGCGACGTGCTGCACGTGATCAGCCGCGAAGACCCGAACTGGTGGCAAGCGTTCCGCGAGGGAGAGGAGGACCAGACCCTCGCCGGCCTCATTCCTAGTCAGGCTTTCCAACATCAGTGAGTTACTCTTCTTTTTGTCTGTCCTATACTGTTCCATGATAGGTAATAACCAAGTCCTTCCATGCGTCTTGTTCCTGTGCAACCATTAATAATAGCATTATGAGCGTTTTGGTCTAGCTGTAAGCTCATAATTGTACCTTAAATAAATAAATAAATTAGCCAGCCCGCCTAGTACGCGAGTCGTCATCTTATTCGAGGCTGGCCTTGGCGACGATGTCGGCCTTTCAATACCTTCAACCCTAGCACAGTGACTCGACCAAGAGGCTAATTCCGAGGGGATTAGAACGAGACGAGCGAACGAACGAGGTAATATGAATTGTTCAAGCACGAAAAAATAATAAACTGGGAAAACAATTTAGCTCCGTTTTGTGCTATGCCAACTGGATACTCGTTCTTTTCCATAAGCATTGTACAAAGTAATTGGTTTGCATCATTGATAGCGATAGCTTTATCCGACTGTGACTACTGAATGCGGGAAATTGACCCAAAGAACCACAATTTAGGTATTTCACAGCACGCGCGAAGACCACGGCACTGGTCTCCTGCCGCTCCAAACAAAGCGTCTGATAGTCGTGATATCCTCGGAAAAACATGTGTGCGCTTTCGTAGTTCAATGCACTTTAATCTCTGGTCTAGTCAAACCAGTGGGGGTGATCGACGACGTTCTTGATAGAAGTTAAGTGCAACTCCATAGATAATAAAAACAAAATGCTATTCATATCATGGTCACACCCCGGACATTTGACTCAATTCCATACAAAAGTCGCGATATCACTAAAGTTTTGCACACGCGCAAGCGTGTACGTGAGGTGATTTCCCATAGAAGCGGAGCTCGTGGAGAGCTCAATCTCGCTTGCGTGGTGAAGAAGGCCCGATTGGTAGGCGGATGATAGTGTCCATTCTATACGTAGTATTATTATCTGTTCTGTGATATAGTCACGTGACAAAATATATAAAATAATACAACATAATATTGTTCTGGCCGGTTTCGGCCTCGGCGACATTGGACACTCAAGTGATGCGGCTACGATCATGTGGCGCGCATGTGGATTACGTATCCGATTTTGGCTTTGAACGTGCGTGAAAATGAAAATATGCCTATAATATAAAAAAATTACAGGAATCTGTTTCGGTACTAACTAAACATAAAATTCATATTTTATGAAAGAGACGGGACATTCACCTCGACGTTTCGACTGAGTTGCATCAGCCATGGTAACGAGAAGACCGAGTCTCAGATTAAGTCCCGTCTCTTTCATAAATAAATATGTGTTTGAATCGCGAAAGTGTAAATATTACTTTAAGTATAAAATGTCCTATTTCCAGACGTGAATCAATGAAGCTAACATTGGCCGGCGAGGTGGCCGCGAGAGACAAGCCCCGCAAGGGAGGCACGCTGCTCTGCGCCAAGAAACCTCCGCGGAAGAAGAAGGGGAAGAAAGCCACGAGCGAGGCTGGATACCCTCTCTATTCTACATCGGGGACGGATGGTATGAAGTTTTTTTAAAGAAATAAAGAAATACTTATTTGTCAAAAGATGTAAAATACAGGAAACGTTAATGTTAATATAAGTAACAGAATATTGAGTGAAATATGGGAGTTTTATACCGAAACTTTAGGATTTTATAATATAAAGTGATTATTAAACTGAAAATAAGCCTATTATGATTGGCACGATGTAATTATCTTTATGTACCTGCTTACCATTTCCATGGAGGATTCACCATATAACTACCAGACACTGCACTCATGGAGTTTTGTACACGCGGAAGAGTGTGTGTGAGGTGATTTCCCATAGAATTCCCATAGATAATCCGCGGAGTGAGGGCCTGATGACCTGTACTACGGGTTTTCTCGGAAACCTATTTCAGGCATCGTCTCACACAAAACAGGTTAATGTTGTAGGTAAATATTGTAAAACCTTAATGTGAGAAATAAATAAATAAATTATAAAGCGGAAGAAGGAGCGGTGTTACCTAATTCCCTTTCCCTACCAGAATTCGAGCAAGAAGAGATCCTAACGTATGAAGAAGTAGCGTTATACTACCCGCGAGCGTCACACAAGCGACCCATAGTGTTGATCGGTCCTCCCAACATCGGCCGACACGAGCTGAGACAGAGACTGATGGAGGATAGCTCCAGGTTCGCTGCTGCAGTACCACGTGAGTGTTACAATTACTTACACAAGTTTAATTGTATTCATCATCATCATCATATCAGCCTCCAGCGTGTTCTGTCCTCCTTGTGGGTGGACATCCTACGCTGCATTTGCCGGTCCATGGTGGTGGTCTCCATTCGAGAACTTTACAGCCCCATCGGTCATCAGTTCTACGTGCTGTGTGCCCTGACCATTGCCACTTTAACTTACTAATCGGCTGAGCTATGTCGATAACTTCGTTCGTCTACGGATCTCCTCATTGCTGATTCGATCTCGCAGAGAAATTCCGAGCATAGCCCTCTCCATAGAATCTTACAATAATTGACAGCCTCGTTGGCTCAGATGGTAGTAACTCTGCTTTCTGTGCCGCAGCGCCCAGGTTCGATCCCCGGCCAGGTCAAACATTTGTGTGTATAGACATATCTGTTGGATCTGTGTCTGGGTGTTATAAGCGTATATAAGTATGTATATCAGTCTTTTGGTTACCATAGTACAGGCTTCTGGCCTAGTTTGGGACCAGATGACCGTGTGTGGACGTTGTCCCATATTTTATTATTATAATGACAATTAATCAAGCCAATATCCCCAACAGATACGTCTCGCCCCCGCAAGGACCACGAGGTCCCCGGTCAGGACTACCACTTCATATCGCGGACGCAGTTCGAGTCCGACATACTCAACAGGAAGTTTGTTGAACACGGGGAATATGAGAAGGCTTATTATGGTAAGTCTAGTTAGTGTTAGTGTGTGCCTCGGTGGCGTAGAGGGCGCATGCTCGACTGCCAATCAAGAGGTCCCGGGTTCGATCCCCAGGTCAGGCAGTGTTAAATATTGGATTTTTCCATTAGGAATTATCTTAATAAACTGCCTGGAGTCTGGAACTGTGCCCGGTAGATGGCAATAGGCTCGCCCCCTATTATATGGGACCAATAACATACTGGCGAAATGTGGGTGTATCTACTATGGGACTGAGTCCTGGGTACACCTCTACCTACCCCTTCGGGAAAAAGGCGTGAATGTATGCATGTTTTTATTTTTAGTTAGTGTAAGTCAACCGGCATTGCCCGCTCGCAATTACGAAATATGGGAGTTTATACCAAAACTTTGACTTTAGAATGTGAATTTTCAAAAATCCTTTTTTAGAAAACATGCCATAATCTGAAGCGACTCAACGGAAGCTAATTATAAAAATAAATAATTTCTCTTTCCTAATAATAAATATAACGGGAAACCTGAGTGACGAAGAATTTAAAATTTCGGTTTTTGTAAAAACTATCGCCGTCGCTCTGCTCCTGAAAGTATGAGCTATGAATGTGTGTGTAAGAAGGTTATTATTGCGACTTCGCGCGCATATTCATGTCAGTAGTAAAGTTTGTGACGCTTGTATTCAAATTAGGTAGGTACTTATCGTAGGTATTCTTTTAGACTTTTATTTTTATTTACATTCTAGTAAAGATGATTGCTTAAATTCATTAGCTACGTCTAGTATGAAATGGACCAGTGGTTGCAGTATTCAGACAGCGTTCACAAAATCGTGTCATCGATCAACGAATGCGAGTTCGAATCCAGTCCCAGGAGTAATTTTTGCCCGGATATTTTTTTGTTAGGAACTTTTTTCTTCATTATCTGTATTTATATTATTGTGATATTATATAATAAAAAAATAGATATGTACTATAATATATATTTATAGTTTATATGACACGAGTCGCCCAGCGCTTAAAAATTCATATCAATGTGTATATTATCTTCAAAGGTAAGTATTGACTTTTTCAGTTCATCCTGTCAGTCTAGACGTTTGCTGAAAATATAACTTTTCATTGTAATATCTACCTAATAATAGTTCGCCTAAATAATTTTCGACCTGTGCTGTTGTTTACGGACTTGATTCTTTTGCTTAATATTTTAAATTTTTAGACAAAGCGGTCTGCTCGCATGAAATACAATTCGAATAAGAAAAGAATTATTATTGTATTCGTATTGTATTTCATGCGAGTAGACCGCTTTGTCTAAAAATTTAAAATATTAAGCAAAAAGAAAGTGTTTATCAATTTCGATATGAATTCTAATTGTAACATTAGACTTGTCGGTGGGTAGATTGCGAAATGCATCACCTATAGATAAACACACGCCCCTAGAGCGTTAGGTAGAAGGGATAGAAAAATTTCGCCGACGACTAGTACCTCCACGGTAGCTCAAGTGGTAGAGCGCCGACCAGGGTTGGTGCGGAGGGTGCGTGGTTCAAATCCCGCCGGTGGGTGAAATTTTTCTTTCCTTATTCGTATTGATTCTTTTGCTTTAGTACTTACGGTTTTGGCTTGTTTGTATGAATTTCTTTCAGTATTTTGCTCAGAAAATGGGTAAAAGCAAAAGGGGCAGGACGTTTATTTTTGAACGCTCTACGAAAAATACACCATTTACGTATAAAACGGCAAATACATTTTGCGCCTTTGCCATCCGTTTGAGTATAGGTAATACGTACATACTTAATTATTTTGTGTTTTTCATCATGAAATTACGATAAAACGCAATTAAAATTAATTTCTTCAACCTAATGAGTGATGTTAGGGGTGAGCAGTTGATAGTCATGTCGACCGCAAAAATTCGATCCGTTCGAACCGTTGATCGCTATCAACTACAAACTTGAAAACCATTTAGGTGGTGTTTGAGCCAATCATATCATCATGAGAACCCGGGTTTGATCCACAGTCAGCCAAAAAGTGTAATTGGATTTTCTATTGGGGGTTTTCTGAATGACAGCTTGGAGTCTGAACCCAATAGATGACAATAGGTACGACTTCTACTACAAGAGATTTAAAATATTACTGCCAAAGTGTTAGAAAATTTCACTGAGTCTTCACCCATGAACGCAAATGCCGTAGCTTACGATAATGCTCTTGAACCATCTCTTTTTTAAAGATGTATCTACTCGTACAAGGCCAATAATGATTATGATGATAAAGTAATACATTTTAATACAATGACATATTATATAATATTTATTAACAAATTACCTACTTAACAGTATAGAAGACAATGAAAGATCACCATAAAAACAAGTGCTATCTCAACATTAGGTTCGCCGAAGGTCTAACTGAACGAGAATGGGCCATATGAAGATTGATATTGTAGTTGAATTGCATTTAAATCGATATTGTTACATACTATTAGTCTTCTATTTTTTCGTAAGAACTATTGGTTTAAACTCGTTTTCTATGAACATCACTAGGATTTTTCAAAATACTATGTCTATGAGTCCCTTCCCTAGTTGTATAAGTGTGAGTGGAACCCCCCCTCACCGCCTGCCGCACCCCGTAGAACGCGAAAGGGACAACTGCAGCTCAAAGCGATTATGTATAACTACGAAAAAATTACGAAATCGATGTTTTGTATTCCCGTGTTCCCTCCGAGAATAATTAGTTTTATCCATAAATTTATATCTTGAAAATTAGGAAATAGATTAGGCTATGTCCCTGTTATTTTATTTTTTTTCCTTAACTCTTCATTTTTTTCTAGTGAACGTCTAATTGCGCGAGTAAAACTGGGACAGTTTTTCATGTTTTTAAAGGGTCATATTTCATTTAATAATGAGTTTGTAGAAAAATGAAAATAACACGGACATGCTCACTGAAAACCTTGATTTTATAAAAAAAAAACCATTGCTCTGACGCAATTATCTACGGAGGAAACACGGGAATACGTTTGTATGGAAAAATCACCCCTAATGTATCCTCTTAAGCGGTCTACTCGCTTGAAATACAATTTGAATATTGAATTTTTTCCATAAGTATTCGTATTGTATTTTATGTGAGTAGACTGCTTAATCTATTTATTATCTTAATCCAATTTCGATATGAATTCTAATTCGACTTGTCGGTAGGTAGAATGCGAAATGTACACCTATAAATAACACACCCGCCCCTATAGTGCGTTAGGTAGGAGGGATAGACAAATTTCGCCGACGACTAGTATCTCCACGGTAGCTCAAGTGGTAGAGTGCCCACCACGCGGAATGGTGCAAAGGGTGCGTGGTTCGAATCCCGTCCGTGGCTGAAATTTGTCTTCTAATAATTGTTTTGTTTGTAGGTACGTCATTAGAAGCAATAAGAGAAGTGGTGAATTCAGGCAAGATCTGCGTCCTAAACCTCCACCCACAATCGTTGAAGATCCTGAGAAGTTCTGACCTCAAGCCGTACACGGTGTTCGTGGCGCCGCCGAGCCTTGAGAAACTCAGGCAGAAGAAGATTAGGAACGCTGAGGCTTTTAAGGTAAACCTATGAACTCATTAGATACACGATAACTTCAATTCTTATTTTGTGGCTTGTGAAAGTGCTGAAGAACACCACAACTTTGCCAATGACACGTAGGGAGATTGAACATCAAACGAAGGAAACCAATAACTGCTTTTTAATTTTGAAAACAGTCAGCAATCATATTCTACAGCTTGATTACACGATAGCTTAGGCAACAATTAAGTGCCATCAATCATGATTGATGACTAATTTTTTTTTAATTGAAAACGTTACACCATAAAAAATGAAATGAAATTTTATTTGTCAAAACCATGGGTATACAGATAATATTTTTTTTCTTTACATAAATATGTTAGGTATAATATGTCATTGGATCCATCATGTTCTGCCTTGCGGCAAACAAAGATTAAAAATATACAATAAGAAAAAAAATTACCGAATTTTAAGTTAAATTACATAGTCAATGTTAGTAATATGTAATAATAATTGAACACGATGGGTTAACCATCAATCATCACCGTGACTGGAACAACACTGGTAGCAAAACCTATTACTACGAATAGAAGATCGAACATGGTACGGCCGTACCACGAACTTGGTTCGCCACCATACCATGTTCGATGTTCTGGCGTGAACACCGTAGGTACCGAGCGGTACGGTGGTACGGACAAACCATGTTCGATCGTTTGTTCATTCGTGTGTATTGGATGCTTTTGGTATAAACCTCTATGTTAATTTAACCACTTTGACTCATTTTAAACTGAAGTGTTTTAAAATGAAGTGTTTTTATGCTCCGCACGCGGGTTACACAATAATGATGATAATATGGACTCACACGTTAGCGAGTGTCAAGTATTTCAAATTTGTAGTGATTTCTTAGGCGTCCATTACGATAGGTTTTCCTGACAGTTTTGTATCAGTCACGACTATGATTGACGGTTGACCTGTTGTGTAATGTATTGAATTAGGGATTTGTCTCCACGGGTACCGGGATCAGATTGAATTAGCCACAAATCTCGCCTAGTTTTATCCACTGATACCATTTGTAAATGCTTTGCCACCAAACCTATTATTAAGTTTGCTACACCCTGGACACTCGACTCAATTCCATACAAAAATCGCAATATAACTACCTACTACACAGATACTGTACACATGGAGTTTTGTACACGCGCAAGAGTGTGCGTGAGGTGATTTCCCATAGAAGCGGAGCTCGTGGAGAGCTCAATCTCGCTGGCGTGGTGAGGAAGGCCCGATTGGTGGGCGGATGACAGTGTCCATTCTATACGTAGTATTATTATCTGTTTTTTGGTTATGCCGCACGTTCATCTAGTTAGATTCTATTTGCCAAATGGTCAAACAAAAATAATTTATTCGTTTCAGGAGGAGGAATTGAAGGAGATAATCGCAACGGCGCGAGACATGGAACTAAGATGGGGCCATTTATTCGACATGATAATAATAAATAATGATACTCAACGTGCCTACCAACAGTTATTAAATGAAATCAACAGTTTAGAAAGAGAACCTCAGTGGGTCCCCGCACATTGGCTCAAACACACCTAGCGACTAAACAATGTGCACTGCACATACAGTTTCTGCAGTGTTCCCATCACCCTTAAACACTATTGCACTTTAGTGTTGCCATTAGCGCAAATGGTTCTACATTTGCTTTTGTGCTAGGACTTTATGTGGGGCGGCCCTGAATGGACCTGAAAAACGGATGTTTGAAAACCTTTAAAAAGCTTTACCGTAATCGACAGTCTTGATAAATTTCAGAAAAACTGGAAATTGGAATTCTAAAGACTTGTAATGCACATTACCGTAATCGACCTGTAAAGTCGATTTGAGTATATTTGGAAATCGATACTAAAATCGATCTGAAAAGTGAATTTTAGAAATCGACCAAAAGAGATATTTGGAAATCGACTTGTCAAGTGTATTTATGTCATAAGGGCCCATCCTACTACACAAATACTTCCTGAAAGCTTGCGTAGTCAAGACATTCGGATGTAAAGTCGTAGTTAGTAGTTTCGAAGTTAGCGACACAGGTATTACGACCGATAGATAGTAGACATTATGATAATATTATGTGTTCCCAAGATTTTTAGTTCACAAACGAGTTAAGAGGGCTGCCAGCGTGTGTTTTCTTCGTAAAAATTGCCTTATCATCTCCTTGGATATGCTATGGCAATTTTTTTTTTATAAGTTTTGACACGCATCTAAATCTAAATCAAATACTAAAAAGAACCAGTAACGTGATAGCTACTCGCAAAACATGGATAGAAAAAAATTCTTCTTCAAGCAATATCCTAGGAAAAAATATGGCTTTTTTGTGTTGAATAGAGAAAACGCCGCTACAAACCCGTTCTAAAGTGTTTTTCTGTCAATACATGTGTAAGTGTTTTTTTGTCAAAAATCATTAGTGTTTTGACATATTTTATTCGATCGATTCAAAGACATCACTTTAGTTAGAATATATTTATCGTTGATTTATTCGTATTTAGGTGTATCGAGTGCGGTGCAAATAACTTATGAAATGTTAAAGTTAGATCTTGATGAGAGAAGTTTAGTAAATTAATTCGTATCGAAATAAATCACTACATTCCAAGTAATCGCCTTAAAAGAGTTTATAAAATACATTAATTATAAAGTTTAAATTATAAAATCGTGTTTCGTTTTTATTGTTTAGGTATTAGAATTTATAATGTATAAATCGTCTGAGTGTTCTATCAATACCAATTATTCAATCGTATTCAAATTATAATCTACTTTTCCCATACATGTTTTATTAAGGGGTCATATTAAATGTGTTTATATTTTGTAATTAGGTACTTATTTGTTATTTTCTCTATGTCCATAAAATTGTCAGATACCCATGACTATTACGGACTATTAATTATGGTCATAATAAACATTTTAAGAGTTTATAATAATTATTCTGCCGAAATATAAAGACTGTTTGCTGTTTTGATAATATTATCATAACATTTTGTCCCTTGCATGTCCTAGATAGAAGTTTCGGCGACATTAGAGAGTTCATAGAGCGCTTGTAAACTTGTAACAAATCCCTTCTTGTAACGTAGGTATTGCCACTCGTGAAAATCATTCCAAATAAAATACGATTAATAAAAATAAATTCTAAAATAGCGTTAATAAATTGTTGAATTTTTACATTTAATGCTACACAAACAATAATGCGATGGAATTTATAGTTTGCAAATATTAAATAGATAGTGAATAAATTACGATGACATAACAATAAAATATTTCACTATTATACATTTGTACTATAGATATAAATATTAGAAATTTTCGAAAAATTCTCCCGTAGTCTTCTCGTGAGTCTCTCTTTAAGATCGATAGAATTCCTTCTATAATAGTTCCAATAAACCTTTAAATTTATTATATGAACACTGCTTCACGTAGTGTGTAGAAAAGCAATACTTTATACCGATACCTATAACTGTACAACGACATATCCGTTTTTATAGTAGGTATACCTATTCCAATTTAATGTATTTGGCGTTTTTCCTTTTTGGCAATTTTACCAGTTTGAATGTATACCTATAGATACAATAATTATTATAGAGGATAGTCGCAAATTGTTGTTCTACGGCTTGGAACAAAACAAATCTTCCATTTTCTTAATAAGCTCTAACCGGGCAACACTATTGGACGTTGGAAGCCAAGGCACATTAAAAAATATGACAAATTACAAAATATGATTTTTTAACGATAAATACATAACTTACCGAATTGTCACAGGTACGAGTGATGGGTGGTTCGATTTCCTTTCAGAGTGGAAGTGGAAGTTTTAAAACTAATTAAGTTTTGCCGCAAATAAAAGCCATATCAAGAACTAGCAATTGAGTGTGAAATTATTACTACTGAAACTACATAATATTATTTGTGTAATTCCACTTTGTATCAAATCATATTATACTTTATTTACTAGAAATACATTGTCAAAGGTATAGCTTATAGATATTAATAATACCTATGCGGAAACGCAACCCCATAATAGCTTTTTCCATTAAGTGTTGCCCGGCTAAAGATACCATTAGACAAATACAAGTCTAGATAATATAAACGCAATACAAAATGAAAACAATATTCTAAAATGTACTTAAAAAATAAATTAGTTCCAGACATTATTTGTATATAATGTATTTAGATAGATTTGTGCATTCCAAATAATAATAGTGCCAAATAAATGTCACGTTAATAATAATAGTGGCGTCCACATACATTTTTATAATCACAATTTTGAAATGTTATTTTGTATGTTAAAAATTAGACAGTAAAAAATTGTTTCAGCTTTCGTATCCATAATAATTGTACATTAGGGTTAGGCAACTAGGAAAAATACAAAGAAATACATCGTCATAGCTACCTTTATTATAGTATCTATCTGTCTGTCTTTCTTAAATAATTACAATAAAATAGGGTATTTCTTTACTATCTCTGGAGAATTTTTTTGTACTGAGTTAATGTACTGTGAAAATTGACAAGTATTTAGAAGGGTTTTTCCTGGTTGTATAGCCTAATTATACTTATTATGTTTATGGAAGCTGTTTGGTATTCGTATGTTTTACTGGTTTCAAGATATTGTTTGTGTCATAGTCATACATTTTAATTGATCGAAATATAAATAATATTTTATTAGCTGTGTAAGTTCAGTATATTATCAGAGTAGCGTGTGGAGGTGCTAAAATTTTAATTACATAATATATGATTTAGGTAAATTGTTTTTTTTTTTTATTCTATGTAATTTTTGAAAATGTACTGGTGAATGCACGAAACAAGTAAACTGATGTACATAAAGCCAAAAATATTTTTTTTACATGGCAAGTGCCTTTACCGAAAAAAGAAAAGTTAGGAAATCAATTTCATTTCAAATGTAGGTACTGCATTGCATAATGTACTCTATTTTTACATAAAATATTGTTTTGCTCAGTAAAAAATATTCATAATTCGTGCATTTATCAGTAACGAAATTGTCTCCTGACTCCTGTATTGATGTTACTTCACAGTATTGATATTATTACTTTTATTATCTCTTATTTATAAATAGTCCTGTATATAATTTATTAACAACTAAATAAATGATAAAATATAAATAACATGTTAATAGAACAATTTCATGTAAATAATAGAGTACCTATTAAATTTAATATCAGATAAAATGTTGGTTTTATTTTTTAATTATTTACCCACTTAACATAATACAAACAATAGTAGGTAATAATAGTTCAGCAGTAGTTCAGACCTAACCTTAAGTGAACTTACTATGTCAAGTAGGTACCTACAACATTTTTGACAAGGTGCTATTTCTGCGTAACGCCTGGGACTCTCCGCATTAGAGGTGCATGAGCTACAACTGAGGCGTCTGTCTTGACGGGAACATTTCTATGGGCTAGACAGAGAGAACAGATAGGTAGAGAGAAAGGCGACAAAAAGAGAGGCAGCTTGTAACTTGATATAACGATAATAAGTTAAGCGCTGTGCGACCTGAATTGCACTTTATTGCGTAGTTACTAGAGTTGCTATTTGTTTAAATGGTCTGGAGGAGTGCCCCTTCTGTCCCTTTAGTACCTCTTCTGTGGCGTAGCACCTAAACTGAAATGGGATTGGGCTGGTCACTTCAGCCGCATGCACCCTGATTGTTTGGCAAAGATCTCACACAATGGGTATCTACCAGAAGATAATATTATAATATACTGCGCTCAGGCCCAGGAATAGGCGCGATGACTACGACGCATAACGAAACGGCTGGGCTGAGGCTGAGATGGCGCAGGAAATAGATATGGGGAAACAGGGGGTGTCAGCTTAGTTCCCGGCCAATGCCAACACGGCGAAGGAAATGTTAAAAAGAAACGGAGATCTACAAACGACAGAGAAAGCACTATTTACTGACCCTACTAAGGAAAATATAACATTTTAGTAGAATTCAAAGTTATGGGAATTATTTAATTAATTCGGAAGA
The DNA here is from genome assembly GCA_947063395.1 of Hemistola chrysoprasaria. Taxonomy (NCBI): domain Eukaryota; kingdom Metazoa; phylum Arthropoda; class Insecta; order Lepidoptera; family Geometridae; genus Hemistola; species Hemistola chrysoprasaria. The sequence continues at coordinate 1,664,353 of OX346723.1, forward strand.
TAGAAATAAACACTACAATAAATTCATTACTTATTTCAAAAAATAAGTAATGAAATTTATTAATAATTTTATCACATATATTGTTCAAATTAGTTAAATCTAGACCTCAGATTCTTATGATTACTTGAATCAGCGTTAGAAGAATTTCTTTTTTGCCATCTGGCAACCGGATAATAGAAATGGCTGCTTTTTGTTTACGATTTTCACTTTTTCATTGATTTGCACTTTGCACATCTTTAGTGAAAATAAGTTTTGTAAAGTTTCTCGTATTTGTTAAATTGTGCTATAGAAAGTTTTGTTTTTGTGCTAACGAGATCATAGACTCTATTATTGCGATTGTGCGAAAAAGACGCCTAGGTTAGGCAAAGTGTTAAACTGTGGTGTTAAATATCGGATTTTTCCGTGAGGGATTATCTCAATAACAACCTGGAGTCTAGAACTGTGCCCGGTAAATGGCAATAGTCTCGCCTTCTATTACATAGGACCAATAACATACTGGCGAAATGTGGGAGTATACTTAGTATGAGACTGAGTTCTGGGTACACCTCGGCCAACCCCTTCTAGAAAGATGTGTAATATAAGATTTACCTTATTTTCATCTGAATAAAGACTACTTCTAATAGCTGGCCTTATTTTTTTACCCTTTGCGTATGGCATATAGAATAGGCATATATAGAAGTAAATATAGAAATATAATATTGGTAGGTACCTATAGCTAATGTTTAGAAATATTAAATCTCCCGCGCTACTGAATAGTTCCAGTGCGAAGCGTTGGTAACGCTAGCATCGCTTCGTGTACGCAAATCTGAAGTACGTAGTGGGACTTCTTCTCGTATATGTGTTCTGTGTGGGGAAAGCTTTGGGGGAAGTCTTTGCCCAGGAGTGGGATAGACTAAAAAATGCTTTTTTTAAATTTATATTAAGTATGGTTTAAATTATTTTCCATACGTAATAAAGTAGGTACATTGGATTATTACATAATCATTATAATATTTGTAAAGGTGTATTGCTATACATCTTTACAATAAAATATAATAGGTAAGGACTTACGAGGATAGGTACGATGACTGATAAGTCATCGTACCTATCCTCAAACTTCCTTGATTAGGCTAAAAAGAGTGAATGCTATCTGTCTTATTTGGCTTGCGAAAGTATCACTACTTTTCAATTATTTTTATTTTTAATTTTTATTAATATAGTTGTAACCTCCGAATGTAACATAAAAGTGAAAAATACTTTCATTATATGGCAAATGTGTAGATCGTGTAGTGTCTTTCAATTTATTTTTAAAGAAAATATACAAATTTTATTGATATTTATTGCGCCGAGGCTGGCATCTTTAGATCAGGGGGCCAGGGGGAGGCGTGATCCCTCGGCCCAATGAATATTTCAACTAATTGCTTCCGAATGATCACGAGTCTGGTGACCAACATGTGTGATTTGGCTTGATTTTGAAATAAAAACGGCTACATGTGATTTGAATGACAAATCGATTACAGCGTGTCGTCTCTTTCTATTGCACTACTAAGTACATTTTATGAAAGAATGCGACTACTTAGAAAACGTTCAATACAATGCTCGCTTTCCAGACTATAAAATTGCTCCGAGTCCAAGGCTGGCTCTTTAGATTTTGACATTGACAATAAAGTTGTCAGCTGATATTAAATAATTTGACATTTGATATGACAACAAACGTTTCACTTTTTCGACTTTTGAGGGCGCCAGCTTAAACAAATTCTTGCATAAAAATAGTGTTTCCAGAAGATTTCGTTTTAGAAAAGCAGTAAGAGCTTAATAAAAATGCCCTCGATGAAAGTGGAGGGCGACAGTGATGGTGACGGTGATATGTCTGGCGGGGATACTGAAAGATCTGGAGGTTCCTCCAGAGGCCCCGATCGTGACTCCAGCGCTGAGGAAGCTGACGAGCCTGACTCCGATGACTCCTCGGAGATGGATGAGAGCGAGTGTGAGAGGAGGAGGAACGAGTGCCTTGATAATCTCGGTTTGTATTTTGGTGGCAAAAATTTGTAGGTTATGTTTACAAAACAATCATAGCCCAGATTGGTATAATTATTGTTTTTGTTTATTTTGAGTGGTTTTTTAAGATTATTGGATGTTTAATTTAGGTTTAAAGATCCCAGTGGATTGATGCAAAGCTCTGATTATAATTATGGGCAACCTAAACAGTGATATTTTAGTACTCAAATGTAGGTCAAGTTAAAATTACTGTGTTTAAGACCAACAATATTTCAGCTTAGGTATACTATGTCTCAGGTTACGAGCGCGGGTTTACATCTCATTATAATATTATAAATGTGAATAAATGCACATGTTACCTTTTCACATTAATACTACTAAATTAAACGTTGAAATTCGGTACTTAATAATATAGTATTGACCCTGGAATAACATTATACGGTACATTCCAGTCACTGAAGTTGCAGGACACAGTAGCATAATAATCATCATCATCATCTCATCCATAGGAAGGTCTGGACTAAAAATAGGCTTCCCCTATAAAGGGGGGGCTTTTATTAATATTCGCCACTCTTGGCAGATGGGTTGGAGTGATCTCCAACCAGTTCGATGGTTTAGAGACAGGAGACTGCTGCCTGTTCTTTGAGATTTTATAATCCTTATCCAGCTCTTATGGCATGCTCCACGGGTACAAAAGGTGGGATATTATTCTATTGTAGCATAATAAATTAGCATTAAGCGACATTAACACGAAACAAATTAAAGAAATGAACGAAGTGCTTTGCCTTAATAGATAGGGATAGTAAGAACAATGTGTTAATGGACACATTCTTACATATTAATGTCTATGTAACAGTTTAATTATTTTTTTATTCTGCGTGGCACTGCACTGCGCCTGTCACCCTGAGATATGAGTTGTTGAATCTGATCATGCCCAGTAATTTCGCTGGTAACATTGCCCTTCATAACGGAACACAGCAATGTTTCCAAATTACTGCTTGGCGGACGAATAACTGGCAAAGGTGTGGTACTTCCCCAGGCGGCCCCCTGCAAAGAGGCCTACCACTACAAGTTAAAAATTAATTATTAATTTAATACTCCTTTATTATTATTCCAGCAAATCTGGAGCGTCAGTTCTGTGGTCTCCGTGAACAGTTGTATGTTGAAAGAGTGAAGCAAGTAGAGCATCAACTAGATGAGGTGCGTGGAGGACGCTCACAGGACTATCTGGGCCCACTGCGCCGGCTGCAGGAAAATATGAGGATTAGGTAGAGATTAATCTTCCATATCCTACTAATATTATAAATGCGAAAGTTTATGAGGATGGATGGATGGATGGATGTTTCTTACTCATTCACGCCAAAACTACTGAACTGATTGGACTGAAATTCGGGGTATAGATAGTTTAGATACTGGAATAACATAAAAAGTACTTTTTATGCTAATATTCCCATAGGAATTAACACTATGCAGATGAAACCGCAGGGTACAGCTAGTATCGCTTAAAACAAAGTTGCTCTCCATGTCAATCTGTCTGTATGTACTCCATAACCACGCAACAGATTTTAATTTGGTTAACCTCAATAGATCACTCCATCTACAACATCAATCACTCGATTGTAAAGGAAAGTTTATACTATGTATAATTAAGGTTTTGAATAAATAAGTGTGTGTGTATCTACTATGAGACTGAGTCCCGCACACGTTTGACGCGTGTACACACGTTATGTTGTGTTTTCTACGTAGTTGTAGTAGTAGGCTGTTGCGAGCGGCCGATTGTATGGAGTGACGGGGGTCTGCCTTTGTGTAAATGACTTGAAAAATAATGCCCATAACATTATTTTTTTTATGACAGTGATTGACAAGACCAGCAAATCAGTTGCCTGATGATAATAAGCATCATGATTGCCCATATCAGAGACAGTGCCAACACTGGTGTTATGAAATTCAAAATTTTGCATGGCAGTGCACTGCACCTGAGATATTAGTTGTTGAAACTCATCATGCCCCGTAGTTTCGCTGGTAACATTGCCCTTCAGACCGGAACACAGTAATGTTTGCACATTACTGCTTGGCAGATGAATAACTGGCAAAGGTGTGGTACTTCCCCAGGCAGCCCTCTGCAAAAGAGGTCTACCACTACAACATGTTGTGATGTAATCCATTATACACAATTGTTTCAGAATCGAAGTAGCCGGAGTGCTGAAGCAGATGAGAATAGAGAACATCAAGCACAAGTTTGAAGCGGAGGAGCAAGCTGCGCACCAGAATTATAAGGTAAGATAGTTTGTAAGAACTAACAGCTGCTCTTACAAAATTAAATTTCTCAAAAATAGAGAAATAGAGAATAATTTTCAACTCAATTGTCTGTTGTTATTGTTTGATCTGGCCATTATTTGGGCCAAAATATATTTCTGAAGAAAACTTTTTTCATAATTTTAAAAATATATTTTGAGTGTTAATGTTAATTTTCAATATGAATAAAACCATATATACGGTTTTCTGAAACCATATATATGTATTTTGGCGCAATTAAAGGCCAGATTAAGAGTCAACTACAGACAATTGAGTTGAAAATTATTCTCTCTTTCTCCATACATGGGAAATTTAATTTTGTATGATAAAGCAAGTGTCTTAAATTATTAACTAAGCTTATGGTCGCAATATTTAACTAGTGAAATATAGCAATAGAAAAAAAAGACACCATCATAGGTGCCAATTATTTTTGCATTTTTCTAGACAGGAATGTGTCAAAACAGGGCATTTTTTTAATATCTTTGAGAATCGCCCATATCTTCAGTTTATCAAAATTATTAACGAAACTTTGCTACATTTTGTGGTTCAAAGACGTCAACACAAGTGAACGATGTGGCTTTGCTCCCGCGACTGATTTGCGGATGTAATTAAATAACCGCGCGCGGCAGAAAACCGTAGTGCGGCTATAGGCTAATGCAGAAAAGTGATTGTCACTATAACAAGTAATAGAAATTGGCGTACGCTTGAGAACTCCCGTTCTTAATGCTGTGTTGTAGTCACATAATATTATTATCCTAAAAATATTTAAACTTGTTCGTTAACACACACAACAGCCAAAGATGGTCCAGCGAAAGGTAAGTCATTTTAATTTATTTTATTTAATGCTGAATTAATGTCTCAGGTAAATTATTTTCATTCATTCATAAATTATGTTCAAGAAAATTACGTACATAAAACAAAATGGTAGGTACATAATAATATTATAAAAATATTTTTTTCGATGTGTATTGCACTCCGCCTTGTATTCTTTAATTTACTATGCGAATACAAATTAAATAAGGTATATGAAATTAGTACAGAGGATAAAAGACAAATAAAGCTTGCAAATATACCTATTTGTGAAATTTTCTTAAATTTTACTTCTATCTTTGTTTCTTTTTACACTCGCTAGATGGCGCTCTACTAAAATACATTAATCAACGTAGGTTCTCAGCTTTATTGGTCTCAACAAACTTCAAGCTCTTTTCGCTAGATGTCGCTAGTAGTAAAGAAAGCTCCCAGATTTTTATAAATACTTTCAAGTGAGCGAGACTAATATTGGCTTTAATGGGTTTTAAAATATGATAATTAACATTTATTTATGTGATTTTCAGTAAGGTGATGTCAATGTTTTTAATATAGATTTTGTGGATTTTAATGAAATTAAATTTAATTAACCCATATTCTTTTATCATAATCATTAAATCATTTCATAAATGAATTGATGATTAGGTTACCCTTAGATTACTTTAAATAGTTGTTAACCATTAAACATAACTTATCAGTCTGTTTGTTACCCACGTACGTACGTAGGTGCTGCGCAGATCGTAGCGACGCCACGTAAGCGTAGGCGGGCCTACGTAAATGTTCGCTATATACAGACATACATAATATGACATATACTAATATACAATAACAAAAATGGCAATTAGTTCTCAAAACAGAATACAATATTGATTTATTTGAGTAATGTTATAACACACTTACATTAAGCCTAAGAACATTAAGCCTAAGAAACTGTTTAGATTTTTTGAAACAGTGTTCGAGATTTTTTTTTTTAAGTAAATTAATGAATTGTATTTTAGTCTTGATTTAATTTTCATTTAATTTTTTTTATGATAATGCATAACAAGACGAGCAAATCAGGTGCCTGATGTTAAGCATCATGATTGCCCATATCAGACACAGTGCCACCCAGTGTTTTAAAATTCAAAATTCTGCGCGGCACTGCACTGCGCCTGTCACCCCGAGATATTAGTTTTTGAAACTCGTCATGCCCAGTAATTTCGCTGGTAACAACCGGAACACAGAAAAGTTTGCACATTATTGCTTGGCCTGATGAATAACTGGCAAAGGTGTGGTACTTCTCCAGGCGGCCACCTGCAAAAGAGGCCTACCACTACAACCCAGGACGACCCCTGCCGACGTCACCATTCACACTAACCTTACTCTCTTTTGTTAAGGGCCTTCGACTTCCATACAAAAGGAAATCAACAAATTTGAAGAAATAGGGACTAATTTTTTATTCAGTTGTTTGTGGTTGGCTCTGGATCTGGCCTTTATTTGCGGCGAAACATATTTGGCTAAAGAAAACCGTAAGGTTTAAAAGACAATTTTTACAATTTTCAGAAATACGTAAAAACTGTAAGCTTTTCTTCAACTGAATATGTTTTGGCGCAAATAAAGCCCAGATCTAGAGCCAACCACAAACAATTGAGTGACAAACTAGACCCTATTTCTTATTATTTGTGTATTTTTATTTCCGAACGCCCTTAATCTTCATTCATCTAACCTTTTTTGTGAGACCTTTAAAATCGCACTGACATTATGGTGGGGTTGGCGGTCAGCCCCCAGCACTTCTCATTTTGCGGCTCCACTTTACACTATCCTTAACCTGGTCTTCGAAAACCTCACATTCTTCTGTCTTTTAGAGCTACATCTCCTCATCTTGTCTCAGGTCATTTTTTTAATGAGAATACTTTAACTAAATGACTACGTAAAGAAGCAACACATATTGATATGAAACTTTTGAAAAATTCATGTGCAATTTAAACAAAAAGTTTCCACTTTATGCATGGAGCGATGTCATTTAATAAACAGTACTTATATTAATTGGCCTTGGAGTAACCGGCTTTAGAATAGTGCTCCACCCTCTCTACCCGTGGTTGTCGTAAGAGCCGGCTAAGGGTTAACAGATCCAGAGGACGGGCAGCAACGTCCTCTGCAAACAACCATCGAACTGCGCTCGACAACCCGCCTGCCAAGCGTGTCGAGTATTGGCGAAACCTCCCTTTATGTGGGAGGCCTGTGTTCAGTAGTGGATTACCAACGGCTGATTTTATTTAGATATTTTATAATTGCCGGTTTTACAAATAGTTCTCTGTAGCAAAAAGTGTACAAGACTGCCTCCAATGGGTTGAACGCGGCCAAGTGTTAGATAAATATCTGGTATTAGGTTTTTAAAGACAAATATAGGTTATATAAAATATTTAGACCCGTGGCCCTTGACACAGTTTTGGCCCTGCACGCATAGGGTGCCCAGAAAAGACTTCAACGCACAGCATCACCTTCTATCTTCTCTTATTTTTGTGATTTAGTATGGAAAGGCCGTTGTCAGTATTAGTAGCAAACTTACTAACATTTCGCTAGTTTAGTAATTTATCATAGTTTTGGTAGAAATCCCTGAGTGCTCTACAGGCTAGGTATTGCATCCGTGACCATCTACATAGTTTTGTTTGTGCCGGTGACTCCGCCGTGGAGTTACCGGCTTTAGAATAGTGCTCCACCCTCTACCCGTGGTTGCCGTAAGAGCCGGCTAAGGGTTAACAGATCCAGAGGACGGGCAGCAGCGTGCTCTGTAAAAAACCATCGAACTGCGCTCGACAACCCGCCTGTCAAGCGTGTCGAGTATTGGCATAACTCCCCCTTTATGGGGGATATTTTCAGTAGTGGATTACCAACGGCTGAGATGATGATGATAAAGTAGCTAACAAATGAATATGTTTAAATAATATTTTTACCGTAGACAAATGGCAAAACGTCACCACTATTTGGTAGATTTACCAACAGCTCGCACAAAGCGATTTGCCTCATCATTTTTCATGAGAATGACGAAGCAATGGAACTCGCTGCCGTCGTCCGTTTATCCCGAAAACTATAACGTGGGTATGTACAAATCAAGAGTGAATAGGTATTTACTGAACAAGCGTGCTCCAACTTAGGCCGCATCATCACTTACCAGGAGGTGAGATTGCGGTCAAACGCCTGTTTAATTAAACATAAAAAAAATAAATACATATTAATTATGTAAAAATTCGGAATAATCAGAAAAGCTGTCGGAATAATCAGAAAATGGACCCTTATTTAAAGCTAGCGGATAGTTTAATTTTTCCTCTAGTTTCAAGTTACGCTACTTACTGAGTTAAGTAAGTGTACTTTACACCATCCTTTACATCATTTATCTGGCTAGTCTGCTCGGGCTCTTACCTATTTTTAGATGTCTAAAAATATGAAAAACACGTTTGACCTTACCGTTTAAAACGTAAACCACTTTACAGGTTAGCAAATATATTGTAAATTCGAAAGTTTGTGCCTCACAAACGATCGATGGATCGATGGATGGGATGGATCGATGTTTGTTACTCGTTCACACCAAAACTACTGAACTACTGGTATAACAAATAGGGTACTTTTTATCCCGATATTCTCACGGGAACGAAGACTGCGCGGGTGAAACCGCGGGCCACACTTAGTAGTAGTAGATCATAAAGCTTTACGCGTAATGTACCATTCTATTATCGAAGTTATACACAGAACAGTCGCCTGTTAATTTCCGATGAAACTGGAATACAGATTTTTTAATGATTGAGAGATTCTATAGCTACAATAACTAGTCTGTGGCATCAGTTGTAGTTTTTGTAGTGGTCTCTTTTGCAGGAGGGCGCCTGGGGAAGTACTACATCTTTGCCTTGCAACGCAACTATCACACCGAAACAAATCGCTTTAATATTAAAAACTATGAAGCGCGGTAAGTCTCCCGGTCATGACGGTCTGAGTATTGAACATCTCCTCTATGCTGGCCAGCATATATGTGACATTCTGGCGCGGTTTTTTGGTCTGTGTATGCGTTATTGCTACTTACCAGAGAAATTAATCCGCACGTTGGTTGTACCGATAGTAAAAAACAAGACTGGAGATATCTCGAGTATGGCCAACTACAGGCCCATCTCCTTAGCAACGATCGTGGCCAAGGTCCTTGAAAGAGTTCTACATTTAGATATTGTCAATGTGGATATTGATGACGGACAGTTCGGCTTCCGCCCTCATGTTTCTACAGATATGGCGATATTTTCATTAAAACAGGTTGTAAGCTACTACATGAAGGGTGGAACGGCGGTGTACGCGTGCTTCCTGGACCTTAGCCGGGCGTTCGATACCCTTAACCACGAACTATTATGGGACAAGCTGCGTAACGCCTCTGTACCCGCTGGGGTTGTTGGTCTGCTACAGTACTGGTACCGTAATCAGACCAATAACGTCAGATGGGGTTCAGAGCTGTCTGACAGTTATAGGCTGTCCTGTGGGGTGAGGCAGGGGGGGCTCACCTCTCCCGATCTGTTTAACACGTACGTGAATGATTTGATCGTTGAACTGAGCAACACCCCAGTAGGTCTCAGGTTGGACGGCAGATACGTCAACAACCTGAGTTATGCTGACGACATGGTGTTGCTCAGTCCTTCGATCAAGGGTTTAAGGAAACTAATAGCGATATGTGAGAGTTATGCTAGAGATCATAACCTCATGTATAATGTAAAGAAAACTGAAATGGTGATATTCAGATCGGGAAAGGGTCCCCTGAATGTGCCGAACGTCTGGCTCAATGGGCATCCTATAAAAGTCGTGGAGAGTTTCAGGTACCTTGGACACATCGTCACTTCAACTTTAAAAGATGATGCTGACATTGAAAGGCAGCGCAGAGCAGTATGTGTTGTCGGCAACATGATTGCCAGAAAATTTTGTAAAGCTGAGCCTGACGTGAAAGCGAATCTATTCCGAGCCTTCTGCCAGTCGTTTTACACGTGTCAACTCTGGACTAAGTACACAAAAAAGTCCCATGACTGCATACGGGTGGCATACAATAACATCTTTAGACACTTAATGGGCTTAAGCCGTTACTGCAGTGCTTCTGAAATGTATGCGGAATCCCGTATAGATTCTTTTAATGCTATACAAAGACGCCGAATAGCATCTTTCATGTCCAGGGTTGATACGTGTAAAAACAAAATTATTAAGAGTTTTGCTGACAGGCTCATAAGTACGTGTATGTACAGACGTTGGGTGGAGATTGCCACCTAACTTGTTTTTCTGTTTGGTTTTTAATTTGACTATTCTATTTTATTCTTATTTATTATATTTGACAGTATTTTATTGAATACTTGTATGTACTATTATGGATCTTGTATCTGAAATAAAGAGTTATTATTATTATTATTATTATTATTTGCCAGTTATTCATCCGCCAAGCAGTAATGTGCAAACATTATTGTGTTCCGGTCTGAAGGGCAATGTTACCAGCGAAATTACTGGGCATGAAGTTTCAACAACTAATATCTCAGGGTGACAGGCGCAGTGCGATGCCGAGCAGAATTTTGAATTTTAAAACACTGGGTGGCACTGTGTCTGATATGGGCAATCATGATGCTTACCATCAGGCACCTGGTTTGCTCGTCTTGTCACTCAATATCATAAAAAAAATATAAATCCTAAATGACTCACTGACTGACATGCAACGCAGAGCCCAAACCACTGATCCTAGAGACTTGAAACTTGGAATGTAGGGTCTTTTCGTCGTCTGGACGTGTGCTAAGAAAGGATTTTTGAAAATTCACATTCTAATGGGTCCAATAACGGCGTAAAAGTTTTGGTATAATTGCCATATTTCATAATTGCGAGCGGGCATAGCCGCTGTTCTTACACTCGTTAAATGTAAAGGTATAATGCATCAAATCAAGAGTGAAAAGGTTTTTAGTGAACAAGCGTGCTCCAACTTAGGCCGCATCATCACTTATCATCAGCAGGTGAGATTGCGGTCATCCTCCTGTTTAGTCTAACACATAAAAAAATTTTGAAACAGAATGTCTAGTCATTCTGTTAAATATTCGTTACACCCCCATGGAAAACTTTCAGCTGAAGCCGGTTAAACGGTCGCTTCGTCACGTCGCGACCCTATGTACCTTCGCACCCCTGACATTGATCTAATTGAATATCTCATGGGGTCATAGTCGTGTCCGAGTTGAAACTCAACTAAAATGCAGCAGTTTGATTATAAAAATTCCATGTTTTAACAAAATATATACATTGAATAGTCTGTGGTCTCCATTCGAGAACTTTACAGCCCCATCGGCCATCAGTTCTACGTGCTATGTACCTGCCCATTGCCACTTCAACTTGCTAAGTATAGTATATTATGACAATACATATTATGCGTTTCATTAGTAAACTATGTATTTTATATATTATGTTCATATTTATAAAGATTAGAAATCGAGATCGAATTAGAAATGAGGAGATCCGTGGACAACGAAAGTTACCGACATAGCCCAGCGGATAAGCAAGTTGAAGTGGCAATGGACAGGGCACATAACACGTAGAACTGTTTACTCATGTAACGCATAATATGTATTGTCATAATATACTTTGGCATAACAAAATTCAGCATAATGATTACTACGTATTATATTATTAGGCATAAATATTTTGCCATAAGGTTTATTGTCATAAATACTATTAGCATACTAGTAATAAAAAATAATTTCATAGAGCATAAGATTATAAACGCATAATGATATTTACACATAATCTTCTTTGTCATAAAAGCCCTAATAAATAATAATAAAAACAACCTAACCAACTGATTCGGATTTCGCAATATTTTTTTTGCTCAATGATTATACGAATTATTAATATGCCTTCAAATTTTTGAGATAATCATTTATGCCTAAACATGTTAGACCAATTAATACTTATATGCTAAACTTTCTATTATGCTACAGTATTATTATGCTAATAAAAGTTTTACGAAAACTTTATGCATACATACAATTTTATGCCAAACGGAGGAATCCCAAAATACATACGCGACGAACGTAACAGGCAACAGTAACACGTCTTCGTTTTTTCAGGTTATAAAGAGGTAAAATCATTTACACCCAGTATCTATATAATTTGTCACGGTTATTCGCAATATCCTTAGCGACATAGATCATTGAGCGCATATATTTCCGTCTACGAGGGGTGAAAGCGGTCAAAAAACGATAAATATTCGCTGGAGGGAGCTTTTTATTCCCTAAAGTTTCATCTGTTGTCTATACCTACTTCGTTTTGCTCGTGTTTTTCAGAGATAATAGGTTTCTTTGTAGTATTTCTTATAATTATTTATTTTCACCTAAGACAAATTTTCATTCATTTGCCTGGAATATTAAATTAGTGTTTTAGTATATAATAATATATCGCCATAAAAAGTTATGTATGCCTTTAATTTGCATATATATATATATTATATTGATAGATAGATAAAAACTTTATTGCTACATCACAAACAAGAACTAACTTTAAAAATAAAATAAACATGATGTAAAATAATAATAATAGTGTAACAATTGGCGGTCTTATCGCTAAAAGCAATCACTTCTAGACAACCGTGCAGGGAGGGGAGAGTACCGTAAATCACTTTATCTTTGTGTATCTGTTATTTTTCTACAAAACTATAATCTAAAAACTAATTTTTTTATATATATATATATGATGTGGAATGCTAAATAAATAAATGATTCAAGAAACTACACGAACTTAATAAAAATAATTTTATAGGTATTTAAACTATTGCGCTAAATACGCAAAAAATCCGCTTTACGCCTGAACCGATTGCGATGATATTTGGTATGTAATATAGAGGATAGGTAGAACTTTAGAGAAGGGCATAGGGTACTTTTTATCCAGGAACGATGCTAACGTGGGTGAAACCGCGGGACACAAATTGTAGAGAATATGTCCTACCGATTCACCTGCCGCTGAATAAAATATTCGATAAAAGTATTTTATGTTCATGTTATGTACATAATATAATACATAAGTGTTTGTTGGGTTTTGGAGTTATTAAATGGGATTTGGCCACTTTGGAAACTAATGATTCGAAACCAGTTTCCAAAATATATCGATTCTTCTTTTATGGAAACCAGGTTTCCAATCAAGAATAAAATAAATCTGTTTTGGAAACTGGAACCAAATCAAATAATAAAAGTTTTTTCCATTAAAATCATCATCATCAGCCCATGTTCGTCCACTGCTGGACATAGGCCTCTCCTATGGCACGTCACTCAACTCGACCCTGTGTTCTCGTTCTCCAACCACTCTCAGCGCCCTTGCGTATATCGTCGGTCCATCTAGCCCAAGCGCGTAATAAGAAAACATAATCACGTTTTATTCTAATTGTACCTATTTATTAATGAAATTGTTCCTCACGTTTTTTGCCCATAAGGCGTGCAAATATATGTATTAATTAGAATTATTTATGTTATTCATTATAAAATATCAAATTTAGTATAATATATTATTATGTATTATGCCATAACATAAATTTCATTAATATGTGTCCATAATTAAATCATGAAATGAAATTAATTGGTAAGTTTTGAATATGTTGAAATGAAAATTTATAATTTATTTACTTATTTATTAAGTAATAACATACCTTTTTCTCGAGGGGGTAGGCAGAGCTGTACCCAGGACTCAGTCCCATAGCAGGAACACCCACATTTCGCCAGTATGTTATTGGTCGCATGTAATTGGGGGCGAGTTTTAATAGAAAAACTCGTACATTTATATAATAATTCATGGTCCAAATTTTGTTTTTCTTTTGTGTAGTATTATTATAATGATAAATTTAAAAAATCAAGATATTCTAGAATACTCTAACCATAACATTATATGAATCGTTATGTTAATCACGCATAGCGTCCGTCATGCGCTCAAAGAACTTTATTTAATTGACTCGACCGTTTCAAGATTTAATTGCATCACTAAACTTATAGACTTTTGACCTATCTGGAACTTTAATTCTACTTATATTACAAATGCAAAGTTTGTGAAGATGGATGGATGGATGGATAGATAGATAGATGTTTGTTACTCTTTCATGCCAAAACTATTAAACCGATTGGGCTGAAATTCGGTATGTAGATAGTTTAGACCCTGGAATAACACATAGGGCACATCCCGATATTCCCACGGGCCTCGGTGGCGTAGAGGGCGCATGCTTGACTGCCAATCAAGAGGTCCCGGGTTCGATCCCCAGGTCAGGCATAATGCTAAATATTGGATTTTTCCATTAGGAATTATCTCAATAGCTGCCTGGAGTCTGGAACTGTGCCCGGTATATGGCAATAGGCTCGCCCCCTATTACATGGGACCAATAACATACTGGCGAAATGTGGGTGTATCTACTATGGGACTGAGTTCTGGGTACACCTCTGCCTACCCCTTCGGGAAAAAGGCGTGAATTTATGTTTTATGTTTATGTTTTATATTCCCACGGGAACGAAGACTACGCGGGTGAAACCGCGGGGCACAGCTAGTATATAATAATATGAAAATAATGCTATGTTACTCTGTTGTATTTATAAAGTAAAAATTGTCTTATCTACAAGTATCATCATCATCTCAGCCGTAGGACGTCCACTGCTGATAAAAGGCATCACTCATAAATTTCCATCTATTCCGGTTGTAAGCGGCTTGCATCCAGCGTGTTCCTACTGTCTTTATAAGATCTATATATCTATATATGTAGATATTTTGTAGTGGTAGGCCTCTTTTGCATGGGGCCGCCTGGGGAAGTACCACACCTTTGCCAGTTATTCATCCGCCAAGCAGAAATGTGCAAACATTACTGTGTTCCGGTATGAAGGGCAATGTTACCAGCGAAATTACTGGGCATGATGAGATTCAACAACTCATATCTCAGGGTGACAGGGGGGGGGCAGTGCAGTGCCGCGAAGAATTTTGAATTTTAAAACACTGGGTGGCACTGTGTCTGATATGGGCAATCATGATGCTTATCATCAGGCACCTGATTAGCTCGTCTTGTCACTCACTATAATAAAAAAAAAAAAAAATCTACAACGATTAGGTATAACATAATAAATGGAGAGTGGTGATTACGGCAAAATCCCCCTATATGATTAGTTGATGTCGTTCTATGGGGGAGGCTATGTTCAGGAGTGGACGTCTACCGGCTGATGATGATGATAATAATAAAAATAATACTTTTGTCTAAAAATACACATTAAATTTGTAATTGACAAAGTATAAGTACCAACATTTAAAATCAATTATCGAGTAAAGTTAGGAAAAGCAAAAGAAAAGCTGTTTGAAAGCTTTAAACTCAACAATGCTCAACTCAATAAAGGGTTGCCCTTTAAGAGCGTACGCGGCCTTCTAGGAATTTGATACAATCCTATGGAAAATTCACCAAATCGATGTTTTATATGCCCTGTTCCCTAAGAATATAATGAACCCATTTTATAAATTTATATCCTGATATTTTTATAGTGAAGTCTATGTCCCTGTCATTTTAATTTTTCTTATAAACACTTGGTTATTTCATAGTGAACTTCCAAAAATCCCAGTTTTTCTTACGTGATTGGACGTTCACTTCAAAAAATGTAGTCTAAAAACAATAATAAAAACACAGGGACATACTTTACTTCATCTTTAAAGTATCAGGATATAAATATATCAAATAGTTTTTCTATATTCGAAGGAACAGGGGAATAATACAAATCATCGATTTAGTAAATTTTCCAAAGGATTGTGTCAAACTGCTAAAATGTCCTGTTTCCTGCCTGGACCGAAAGATCTGTTCGCACGTAAATACGATGTAGAAATTGAAAAAAATAAATAAAAATAATAATAATAATTGCTGAAACAAAATTATGACAATTTGGTACCTAAGTATAACTCAATTCGGACATAATAACTGTAACATTGACTAGTAGCTACATTCGTATAATGTATAAAGCAGTAATATGACTGGACAGTGTATGGCAAGCGGCGCGACGGTGCGCAGGCGCATTGATAAGCCACATCAGGTCAGGCCACATGTGTGTGACAATGAGACCGTGTCATCGACACCGCGGCATTCATAGCGTGACGTCACATCCGCTCTGGCGCGCCGAGCCGCCCGTGCTCGCGACACTCACGCGCAGCGCTTTCGAATAACATCCACTATGGAAAATGTTCACTGAAACTTTACTTAACATAACATTGCGCCATTTTCCTGAAGGGATAGGCAGATCGAACTTCCTCAGATAGTAAGTATAATACTAAAAACACTCTGAATTTGACATAATAACTGGTTTCGTCCATAAATAATAATAATCGTTATTTTAAACATTAATTTGGTTAATTTTCAAAGGATTTAATGAGCCTATTCGATTTTACCGATATCTTGAAAACGTTCGTTTGAGAACGTAAACTATTTACGTATTACGTAAACAACGTCTCTATAATTTTATTTCATGCATTATGGCCTCGCTGGGCTCACGTAGCATGTTTGATATATAACTAAATAAGTACCAACCCAAACTGAATCTTGACCTCAGATGTAAGGAGACACTTCTTGTCTGTTCTACGCACTTTCTGAATAAGTACACTGAGCGCGCGAGAACCTGCTCATCTTTGAAAACTTTGTCGGAAAATATTTTCACTCCTCCTGCTTAACAGGATACAGGACCTCTTAGCAGTTTGACACAATCCTATGGAAAATTTACCAAATCGATGTTTTGTATTCCCCTGTTTCCTCCGAATACAGTAAACCTATTTGATATATTTATATCCAGATATTTTATGTTGAAGTATATTTTTGTTTATAAACTCTGAACGAACCAATCACGCGAGTAAAACTGCTATATTTGGAAGTTTACTATGAAAAAACCAAGGGTTTATAAGAAAAATTAAAATGACAGGAATATAGGTTACTTCACTATTAAAATATCAGGATATACATTTATAGAATAGGTTAATTATATTCAGAGGAAACACGGGAATACAAAACATCAATTTGGAAATTTTACATAGGATTACACAATCCTATGAAAAATTTACCAAAATCCTAGAAGGCCATGTACGCTCTTAAAAAGTCCGTCATTGTTGCGTTCCAGAGCAGGGCCAAAAATACTTTTCGAGCTCTAGGGATAACGTAAATTTCTTTTATATTTTTGTCTGTTACCAAGGAGATTTTTTTTTTCGTGTCGGATATTACCCAAAATGGTTTGTTAAAATTAATAATTTTATTTCCTCACCATTGTAGTAAAGTAGAGTCTTAACACACGGCGCCAAAACACATGGAGCGAGGGAGTAAAATTACCTCTTATACAATGAGTTTCTTTAGCCACTTATGTAACAATCTATTATTTCCTGAAGGGGTATATACAACCGGGCTTTTTGTAGTGGTAGGCCTCTTTAGCAGGGGGCCGCCTGGGGAAGTACCACACCTTTGCCAGTTATTCATCCGCCAAGCAATAATGCGCATACATTACTGTGTTCCGGTCTGAAGGGCAATTTTACCAGCGAAATTCAGTGCTGCGCAGAATTTTGAATTTTAAAACACTGGGTGGCACTGTGTCTGATGTGGGCAAACATGATGCTTACCATCAGGCACTTGATTTGCTCGTCTTGTTACTCACTATCATAAAAAAAAACCTAGTTCCATAGTAATTACTCCCACACTTCGCCAGTTGTGTATTTTTAGTCCCATATAATAGAGGGCGAGCCTATTGCCATCAGCCATCTACCGGGCACACTTCCAGACCTGGAAGCTGTTATTGAATAAAAAATACTAATGTAAAATCCGATTATGATGCCCATAAAATTATAAGTAATTTCTTGTGATTTTGATACGCACTTGGCAAGTGCATATAAAACGTATTAAATCTAAATATACATATTGTCTCTTCCTAGTCTTGTTGGCGTAGTTTCAGGTCCTCGTAAATTATATGCATGACGGGTTATATGACCAATAGTATTTTTGATTCTGTTCCCTTAGCCTTAACTCATACTACCATAAATTATTATATTTTAATAATAATAATAATATGGGACAACTTTCACACACGGTCATCTGGTCCCAAACTAGGGTAGAAGCCTGTGCTATGGTAACCTGGTTACTGATATACATACTTATATAAGCTTATAACATCCAGACACAGATCAAACAGACATGTTCATGCACTCTAATGTTTGACCTGGCCGGGGATCGAACCTGGGGCCTGCGGTACAGAAAGCTGAGTTACTACCATCTGTGCCAACAAGGCTGTCAAATATTAAATAATATTAATATTGAAAAACTTATCGCTCTTACTTTCTATGTCAGTATTACCCAGTTTCGAAAAACGTGTTTCTTGCATTTACTTTTAACCGATAAAAAATTACCATGAGATGAAGTTAGAGATTATTTGATCGAGATATTATTGCCTGATGCATTATCAGGTTCAGATTTGTCAGCAGTCAAATAATCGATTTTGGGCTGATTTTAATCATCCGAATAAAATATACATATATTTAAACCAAAACACTCACGGGGCGGGTAAATTCAAAACCTATATAAAATCTACTAAATAAGGCTTATTATAAATTATATTAGTACATGGAGGACAAAGATGCTAGGGAATTTCCTCATAGCCACCACGCGGCACCTTCCAAACAAACGAATGTAACCAAACCAAATATTATAAAACAATCAGTTGGAAAATATAAGCCCCGCAACAAGTTTCTTGTGCGTTCTTCTTGTAAAGGTATCTTTCCGAATGCACGGTAGACTCGTTACTGTTGATTTTCATTGACGTGCAAAAGTGTCAGATAGTAACCTATTTGAATAAATATTTTTAACATTTACTTTGACTTTGACATAAAAATAAATTAACACATTAATCCATTTTACAAAAAACTAGAATAAAACCTATATCTAACTAATAACTATCTAATAGTCTAGATCTGCTAAACCCTTGGTTTCCACCAAGGGTTTAGAAAGTGGCTAGAATGCTGGCGGCATTGCCCCGTTGAATACAGATGCTAATCCTTTGGGGAAAATACAAGCCAGCATTCCGGTCACTTGACGCCTCCACCAAGAAATATATAACCGAATAAATAGGTGAAAAATAGATTATTATTAGTCTGATAATGGGGCACTAATATTTTACAATCAAAATACACCGTTATGACATATGAAAGGTGATAATTACAAAAATTTTAAACTCCCTAACATCATAATACAATGATAAATAAGTAAAAAATCATAGTGGCTTTATGTTATTAGTTTTTATAGTGAAAGAAATTAAACTCAAGACTATTAATGCTTTTATTATCTATTTTGATGTGTAGGTCTTAAAGCAAAGTTAACTTTATCCACTCTCCCTCCCCCTCCCGGGTGAGCATCACACCCGTGCGGCCCCAATAGCGTCATGAAACTTATTTTTTTTTTCAAGAAAAGTTTTGAAGAAAAACGTACATGTAACATGAAAAATGTGCAGCCATGAAATGAGCCTTGATTTGTTATTAATCTTTCATACATGCGAAAGCGAAATCACTTATTGTTTTCGCACAATCTCACACGACATATTTTTTTTGTCATTTTCTATTGCTTTTTACTGATTTGAGATTCTACGTGCTATGTACCCTGAATATTGCCACTTCAACTTGCTAATCCGCTGAACTATGTCGGCAAATTTCGTTCGTCTACGGATCTCGAGAACATCCAGGGAAACGACAAGGCGCCATCCTTACATGGTCGATATTCCACTTAACCATACCAAACGCCACGCGGCTACTTTCATCCCGAGAACCGCTGAAGAGTGGAATTCTCTACCGGCGTACGTCTTCCCACTTGAATACGATCTTGGGGTCTTCAAGAGAAGAGTGAATAATTATCTACTAGGAAAGCGTGCTTCATCTTAGGCCTCATCTTCACTTCCCATCAGGTGAGATTGGGATCAAAGCAGACCTATTTAATATAAAAAAAAAATCTTCTCATTTCTGATTTGATCTAGCAGAGAAATACCGAGCATAGCCCTCTCCATAGCTCGTTGCGATATTTTGAGCTTACTAATAAGGCCCACATTCAGAGACCACGTTTCAGATCCGTAAGTCATTACTGGTAACACACCCTGGTCGAAGACCTTCGACTTGAGGCACAGAGGTATTTTGGACGAGTAGTCATTGCATAGGTTTCCGAATGCTGCCCAGTCTAGTTGAATTCGACGACTGGTCTCATTCTCGCAGTTGAACCTACCGAGTTGGACTACATGTCGTAGTAGTCCTGTAGTGGTACGCCTCGTTTTCAGGGGACCGCTTGGCGAAGTACCACACTTTTGCCAGTTATTGATCCGCCAAGCAGTAATGTGCAAACGTTACTGTGTTCCGGTCTGAAGGGCAATGTTACCAGCGAAATTACTGGGCATGATGAGATTCAACAACTCATATCTCAGGGTGACAGGCGCAGTGCAGTGCCGCGCAGAATTTTTAATTTCAAAATACTGGGTGGCACTGTGTCTGATATGGGCAATCGTGATACTTACAAAAAATGGGTAACTGAATATTTTATGCTATGTATTTTACCGAGTTTATAATATTTTTTAAGATTATAAGGGTGCTGCAACAATTGCAGCAGGTTTTGTACCACACTTTTGCCAGTTATTGATTCGCCAAGCAGTAATGTGCAAACGTTACTGTGTTCCGGTCTGAAGGGCAATGTTACCAGCGAAATTACTGGGCATGACGAGTTTCAACATCTAATATCTTAGTGTGACAGGCGCAGTGTAGTGCCGCGCAGAATTTTGAATTTTAAAACACTGGGTTGCGCTGTGTTTGATATGGGCAATCATGATGCTTACCATCAGGCACCTGATTTGCTCGTCTTGTCACTCACTATCATAAAAAAAAGGAATGCTCCGGTGGTTCATATAATACCAGTGTGTGAATGGTCAAGTCGGTAGGAATCGACTTAGGCGTACTTTTAATGAGCAAATTGATGTTGTTCTAAGGTCATGTCAAAAGTACCTACAACCGTCGAGCATGTACGAAAAAAGTCATGAAAGTGGAAGAAGCGAAAGCCGTATGTCAGGATCGTAGCAAGTGGACAGAAC
Source organism: Hemistola chrysoprasaria (assembly GCA_947063395.1). NCBI lineage: Eukaryota > Metazoa > Arthropoda > Insecta > Lepidoptera > Geometridae > Hemistola > Hemistola chrysoprasaria. The sequence continues at coordinate 1,685,538 of OX346723.1, forward strand.
TTGTCTCTGCCTACCCCATCGGGAACAAGGCGTGACTAATATTTGTTAAATATTAAATACCCACATCAAACCGACATCAATAATCCAATTGATCGAATCTCCGAGTTATGAAGCATGGCAGTCCGTACAGTTTCCAACTTATGAAATTAGTTTACGGAATCATGTTCCACGTATCTGTTGAGGCTTGAAACTTTACGGAAATCGTAGGCTTACTTACTTGATTTCCTTTAAAGCTTTTTTTTTTACTTTTATAATTTAAATAAACCTCTATCATGGATCTAAACTAAATGTTCATATGTAAAAAAAATATTTTAGTATTTAGATAGGTATAATACACATACATTCACGCCTTTTTTCCCGAAGGGGTAGGCAGAGGTGTACCCAGGACTCAGTCCCATAGTAGATACACCCACATTTCGCCAGTATGTTATTGGTCCCATAATAGGGGGCGAGCCTATTGCCATATTGAGATAATTCCTAATGGAAAAATCCAATATTTAACACTTTGCCTGACCTGGGGATCGAACCCGGGACCTTTTGATTGGCAGTCGAGCATGCGCCCTCTACGCCACCGAGGCAGTCATAGATAGGTATAATAACTATAAATAAACCAGCTGTGCCCCGCGGTTTCACCCGCGTAGCGTTCCCGTGGGGATATCGGGAGAAAAAGCATCTATCTACATAACCATAAACATAAACATGGATTTTATATGCCTGAAATACATGATTCGTTTCGGTAGTTTTGGCGTGAAAAGTACATCCTTACGAACTTTCTCATTTACTATCCAAAACAGACTGCAGAAAATACTGGCTGTAATAAACGCGAGTCATTAGGCACACCGTCCGCTTGTTTTTCACCTATGGCATCAAAAAAGCTAAAGAGACATTAAAAAGATATTATTATTATTTATTAATTAAGGCGCCAAGAGTGTAAGGGATGTTTTTGCTCAGTAAACGGGACAGAATACTAAGAACGGGACTGCTGCCTGCTCGGTACTTATACCTATAGACCTCCTCGTTGTTACGCCACCCATTGCAGTCCTGAAAAAAAAAAAAACATAAACTAAATAAAAATCAATTAATTTAAGAGTACTTAGATTTTTGGAATAGTTATGAATTATGAACATTTTTGTTGCTCTCAGGTGCGATTTTTGTGAATATCATCTAATTTCAGTCCAGTAATTTATTGGAGAAATACTTTAAAGTAGCGAGAATTTGGGGGTTTTTACTTATCAATGGGATAGAATAAACTGGACAAAAATCATTACGATGTAAAGGTACACCAAGAACACATAAGTAATAAAGAATATGAGCATAAATTTTGTTTTATTACGATTTTTGTGAATGTCGCCTAATTTCACTCATGTGCTTTGAGAAATCCTAGGCAGAAAATAGAGATCTTTAAAAGTTATGATTATAAGTCAAAAAATATCGCGGTATACGGCACAAAGAAGCGTAAGCTATCTGAAACATAGCGACGTGGTGAGTGCGACGACCTCAGATCGTTGAACCTGGAGTACGCGCTCGTTCGGGGGTCATGTCTGCGTGCTGGGCTTTAATTGCCCCCTCTAGTCTTTGCCTATTGCCCATTGCCCACTGACAATAGATAAGAATAGGTACACAAATACTAAATTATTTATTTCGATGAGGTTTTATTTTACAACTAGCTGCCATCTTTTTACATTTCTACCCGCTAAAAAGTACCCTCCCCGGGTCTTAGCTATATCTTCTCGTATGTAACAAATTTCAGCCCAATCAGTTTAGTAGTTTTGGCGTGAAGAGGTGACAAATATGTAGATACGCACACAAATACCGACAAACTTAGGCATAATATTAAAATAGGACTGTTCCTTATGCTTTAGTTTATTTAAACTGTATTGTGAAAAGGTAATATTTACAAATTATTTAATGTCTTTCTCACCCTCTATTCCATGTCACTTATAACATACTGGCGGAATGTGAGTGTACCTACCTAGTGGGACTGAGTCCTGGGTACACAGTCCAGTCTGGGTACTGGGTACACAGTCCTGGGTTTATGTTATGCTAATATTCAGCTAAAGCTTGTGGGTGTCTGTTTTTTACTTAACCTACAGAAACGATTGCGCCGATTTTATTGTCTGTTTGGCATTTATGGTGTGTAGATTGCTTAGACTCTGAAATAAGTACATAGGCACTTTTCAGAGGGTGAAGCCGCGCGGCACAGCTAGTATTATAATAACATTAATGTCCTGAATACATGCAAAGGCTTTACAATGTAACCTAACACTGCCTGCTACATAGAAACGAGTATGTTTTATGACCTTGTTCTAAACAATAGGTACATAGTGAGCAAGGATCGCGTCACTTCCTGTGGCCGGCCGGTGGTGGATTGTGAAACAATAACACTGCTCACTGTTGGCCCACTACACTCCAACATGTGCACTTTGCACATTATCATAATTGTTGTATGCGTGGATATTACACGTTTATAAAAAAACTTCTTGCAAAATAGATCAGCTGATAGGCAAATTTTTTCGGGATGTTCAGCCTGTGATGGACAGCCTCGTCGGCTCAGATGGTAGTAACTCTGCCTTCTGTGCCGCAGGCCCCGGGTTCGATCCCCGGCCAGGTCAAACATTTGTGTGCATGAACATGTCTGTTTGATCTGTGTCTAGGTGTTATAAGCGTATATATATCAGTCGTCTGGTTACCATAGTACAGGCTTCTAGCCTAGTTTGGGACCAGATGACCGTGTGTGGAAGTTGTCCCATATTATTATTATAATTATCTTTTATATGCGAATCGACTCAATGGTCACGACCTAAAAACTATTTTTTTACTCTGGAAAAACGCGCGTTACGCGTACCACCTACGCCCGGAAGAACGTGGGTGGGTCCCACATAACAATATGGAACTGTATGTCGGTACCGCCGACGGGGAGTATCCACTAAAACCCGTGGGTTTTGTCGGTGTTGCAGGCACGCCGAACACCTATGTGTAGTTTGTACCTTCCTATGTAATATTATGTCAGCGGCAATCGTTAGGACATGCCGGAGGCTTTTAGCAATTTTAGCGAAATGAAACTTAGACATTTTGAATTGATTATGAATAGGTTATATCATCTCATAAACGTTTGATTCCAGTTGTGTAATTGAAGCAACCTGTTGTGTTAAGATTTTTTAAATTTATTTCTACATTAGTGATAAATATACAGTTATTATAGGTACCTAAGAATATCACCAATTCGATTTGGTAAACCTCAGAACATTTTCGTTTGTTATATGTTTCGCCACCTGGACACGCTGCAATTTTGTCGCGTGTTGAGATAGTGAAGCTTAAAATAAACTATTTTGATGATTTCGTCGACTCGCGACGAGGTCAAAATTATATAATCTGAATCTAAAATACATTGTTCACGCAGATCAGTATTATGTTGTATAGGTGCCATTGACGAAATTGAAATAGGCCATCTCTGGAGTAATTATAGAAATTGAAATTCATAACGATGAATTCAAGACCGCCTCGTTGGCTCAAATGGTAGTAATTCTGCTTTCTGTACTGCAGGCCCCGGGTTCGATCCCCGGCCAGATCAAGCATTTGTGTGCAATAATATGTCTGTTTGATCCGTGTCTGGGTGTTATAAGCTTATATAAGTATGTATATCAGTCATCTGGTTACCATAGTAAAAGGATTCTGGCCTAGTTTGGGACGGAGTGACCGTGTGTGGAAGTTGTCCCATATTATTATTATTAATTTATTATGGGTTTATTATCTTATTTATATAAATATGTATATTATATTCATAAGAGTGCCTAATAGTCAAGTGTACCGATCGGTTATAAAAGATACAAATTTTCAAGAATTTCAGGTTGAAAATCCAATTTTGGAACGTCTCTCTCGATATTGATTATACTTGACATGATGAGTAGTTTTGGACATCCACCAAATGTTTTAAAGGCCGGCTCTATAAATGGATTGACTGATTGAATGAATTGTACTGATTCAACGACATAATAGAAACGAGAATATTAGCAATACCCAGAGGTATAATTCTTAATATACGAGGGGAGGTCAAAAAGTTCGCGGAATGAAAGGGAAGGGGGGTGAATTTAAACATGAAATTATTATTCCTTTTCAATATATTCTCCATTAACCCTAATACACTTTTCAGACCTTTCAAATCATTTGTTTATACCTTCGAAAAAAAATGATTTGTCAAGGCCTTCAAAATAAGCAGATATTGCCGACTTCACTTCATCATCATCCGTAAATTTCTTTCCACGAAGCTCTTTTTTCATGTTTGGGAACAAATAACAATCACAAAGGGCCAAATCTGGACTATAGGGAGGGTAGTTTAAAGTTTCGAAGCCGCACTTGTGTAAGGCAGCCATCGCAACATGACTCTTGTGAACGGGTGCGTTGTCGTGCAAAAGGAGCACACCTCGAGACCATTTTCCCCTTCTCTTTTCTTTAATTGCTACTTTTAATTTTTCCAGTAGTGTAGCGTAGTACTTCCCCATGATATTGACACCTTTATCTTTATAATCGATCAATAAAATCCCCTTGGAATCCCAAAAAACTGTAGCCATAATCTTTCCGGCCGGTTGTGACACCTTAAACTTCTTGGGCGGTGCTACGCCTTTTTTGTGCCACTGCATTGACTCCTGCTTCGACTCAGGTTCATAGTGATGAACCCAAGTTTCATCTCCAGTCACAATTCGGTTCTGAAATTCATCCCTGTTTTCACTACACAGCTCCAAAAACTCGCGCGAACACTCGACGCGCTGCTGTTTTTGAAGCGCTGTGAGCATTCTCGGTACCCATCTTGCACTGACCTTAGACATGCCAAGATGGTCATGGAGAATATTCAAAATGGTCGTAGATGATACTCGTACTCCAGTCATCTCTGCGATTTGTTTCTTCTTTAGGCGTGCATCTTCTAGATCAAGTTTTTCAACTTTTTCAACAATGTCTGAGGACGTTGCTTCAATTGGCCGACCTGAGCGCTGATCGTCTTCAATTGAGTCTCTGCCTTGCTTGAAAAGACTATGCCACTTGTAAATCATTGTTTTTCCAGGGCAGGAGTCCCCGTAAACTGATGACATTTCTTCCATAATGTTCTGAGGTGTTTTTCCTTGCTTAGTGAGAAACTTAATCACGGCACGATACTCAATTTTCTCCATAGTTGATATTTTCTACCCGATTGACTTGTTTATCCAGCGATATCTCAAAGGTTTATGAACCGATTGGGCTGAAACTTAGTATTTATAATTGTATTGAGTCAACAAGTAGCGACAGGTAAAAATAACTCCCCCTTCCCTCTCTAAACCCTCAATTTTTTTGACCTCCCCTCGTAACCTCGTAAGATTTGCCTTCTCATTGTAAAATTTAGCCTAATAATAAGGAGTAATAGTGGAATTCAACTCTTTTACCTAAATTTCTTAGTAATAGTTAAGTATTAAGAATGTTTTATATATGTGCAAATACTAGACAAAGAATGTTTGAAGATTTGAGTTTGAGTTTAAAATTGGGAATTTATTTCCCAAATTGGGAATTTCAAACTCAAATCTATAATATTACCTTGAAAAGCTCATTTGCATTTTGCATGCCATTAAAGCTAATAATGATTAATGAATGTAATGTGAATTCGGATCTACTGGATGAGTAACTGAGTTTTTTTTATGTTTCGTCATCATCAACATCATCTTTATCAGCCTTCTATAGCCCACTGCTGGCCCCTTGTGTCTGCCACTATCCTCTATTTCTTTCCATGCGCATCCAGCGGTTTCCTGTCACTCTATTGATGTCGTCTGCGTCAGTTGCACTATAGGACGACCTGGATTTCTCCGTCCCAATCCAGGTCACTACTTTGTTATGGCTGTACATCAGCTGCCATCACCACGTCTGGCCACATACTGCCCCATTCCGCTTGAGTTCTATCATGTTTATGTTTACCTAGTTGTTTCATCCGGCGACTCTACCATCTCCGCTGACGTCACGCCCAGCTCACTCTTAGCCTCTAACCGACGTCACAAAGCTCCGACACTGCGTTCCAGCCTGGTTTCGGCTGTCTCGATGCTTCCCCCTCAAACAACCATCCTAGCATCGGACCGTTGTCGCCACATTCAGATATTAGATAGATATAGATATAGCACATTATCGCAACGTGAATACAATTAAAGACCTAGTATATAGAAGAGGTTTTTGGGTTGGGTTCTGCCGTTACGGTCCCATTCCGGTACGCCCCCGCCCGGGACGCACCCACATTTTTCCTGCACCCTCCGGCCCCGGCATATATAATTTATATGCCAATATCTTGTTTTTAGTTCATAGTACATTTATTTCTTATAAAACCAATATTTATATAACTTAATAATTACATTACCGTAATGTTAATAATAATAATTACATAAATGTAATTTCAGTTAATATATTAAAAACTCATACAAAATATAAAAACTCATCGTAACTATAAAACGTCTGTATAAGCTACGTATACTTACAAGTAGAAAGCGGGATGCTTTGTCGCTAGTTTTTCCAATGATTTTTCCATATATATACCTACATATCGTAAAGAAAACGTTGAATACTACTCGTACGCATTGAAGCGAACAAAACTGAATCCATATGAATGCGAAGGTGTTTACAGTTGTCTAATGGATGAAGTTACATTTGTAGAACATGGAACGTTAACTATCATATTTTACATAACATAGCATTAACATCATCGCTCCTTTTTCCCAAAGAGGGTAGTTTTCTCATAGTATACCCACACACCCACACTTCGCCAATTATGTACTTTAGCACAGAACAGATAATAATACTACGTATAGTATATAGTATATGCAGTATACTATGTATAATATAGTATATGGCTGCCTCGGTGGCGTAGAGGGCGCATGCTCGACTGCCAATCAAGAAGTCCCGGGTTCGATCCCCAGGTCAGGCAGTGTTAAATATTGGATTTTTCCATTAGGAATTATCTCAATAACTGCCTGGAGTCTGGAACTGTGCCCGGTAGATGGCAATAGGCTCGCCCCCTATTACATGGGACCAATAACATACTGGCGAAATGTGGGTGTATCTACTATGGGACTGAGTCCTGGGTACACCTCTGCCTACCCCTTCGGGAAAAAGGTGTGAATGTATGTTATGTATAGTATATAGTATAGTAATACTAGTGTCGGTATAATGCATCTAATTGCTGGAATAATATCTCTCCAACAATAAGGAACATGCAGATTCTTCATACATTCAGATTTAAGTTAAAGGAAATTTTTTTTCGACACAAAAAAGATCAGGAAAATAGCGAGACACGCAACAAGACAACGAAGGAACCGAAACGAGTGCTATATATATGCATAATAAACATTAAAATATTGATAGAATATGATGAGAGATGATGATGATACATACATACATACATACATACTACAGCCACGCCTTGTTTCCGTTGGGGTAGGCAGAGACTATTTATTTTCACTTGCTACGATCCTGACATACAACTTTCGCTTCTTCCACTTTCATCAAATTTAGTAAATTGTATTTATACCTATGTAAAATCATGTTGACATAATTTCTGCAATAAATCAATATAGGTACTTAAAATACTTATATCTTGTATAATATGGACTCAAAGTTCATTACAAACATAACATTATAAGATAAACAAACTTAATATATAATTATATTAAAATACACAACATTACAACTATTGCTGAATCTCCTTCATTCGTCCGCTTCGGTTTAAGGCGCGGTGCTAAGCAAATTCATCCTCTCGCTCACACGTACCCACATTTTTGAAGATATAAAAAATACTACATGTAATTACGTAAAATAAAGACAACTAAGGTTCTAGAAAATAACTATATAAAGATTCAGTAAAAAATCCAATGTTCTCAGCACCTTTTTATTTTTCTAAGATTTTTTTGGGCAGGTTTTTATACATGATAACTAGTTTGGATTAAATTATCTTATGCTATGTGAAACTTCGTTACATATGTAGAAACACAATTAACTATGAGTCCAATCATGCTCACCCTTGTAACTTAGAGCCTGGGGAAGTACCACACCTTTGCCAGTTATTCATCCGCCAAACAGTAATGTGCAAACATTACTGTGTTCTGGTAAGGGCAATGTTACCAGTTACCAGCGAAATTACTGGGCATGCCTAGAATTAACAACTCATATCTCAGGGTGACAGACGCAGTGCAGTGCCGCGCAGAATTTACTTTAAAACACTGCGTGGCACTGTGACTGATATAGGCAATCATGATGCTTACCATCAGGCACCTGATTTGCTCGTCTTGTCACTCACTATCATAAAAAAAAGTTGGGGGTCAATTGGCCTGCAATCAACTCGACCGCGCTCGTTGTAGTTACCACCTTTAACTTAATAGAATGTGGTTTAGGCCCGTTTCGCACTACTCCCGATTCGCACTGCTCGAAAAATACCTACCGAAAATCCCGCTTTGCTCGGAATCCTAAAAATTTATTTCATAAAATTGTTTTCAAACAATGGAAGGTACAGTTGATGGGTAATGTTTTTAATGGTTATTTGAAAATTTATTATAAAAATAATATGATAGACTGATAACACTTAATTGTATACCAACACATTAAAACAACTGTAAAACATAACAATAAAAGTAACAATAAATGGAAAACAATCGGCGGTCTTATCGCATTATTTAAGTAGTATTTTAGTTTAATTAATTATAAGTTTAAACATAACGTAACCAATTCTAACCGTTGATTTACTATATTATATTTATGTTGGCTAGAAATGAACAGGGAAAGCACGTATATACATGTTTCCTTGTTCATTTTTGGTTAGAGCTAAAAAAAAATAAGATTTATCCAGTAATATGTGATCAACGATGTTGGTGTAACAATTATATATTATTGTGTAAATTGCCTTGTTAACACACATTGTTATACTGTTTGTTGATTAAAATAAATAAAAAAATAAAATAATTATAAGCAATTTCTTACAAGGATTTTTGAGGGGTCCAAAAAAGGCGTCAAAGCTTTGGTATAAAACTTATTTACTTTGGTATATCTTATTTCATAATTACGAGCGGGCGAAGCCGCTTTTCTTACACTTGTTTATTTATATAGCAGCAACTTTCCGCTGACTGCGTCGGTGGCGTAGTGGGCGCAACCTCGACAGCCGATCATGAGGTCCCGGGTTAGATCCCCAGGTCAGGCAAAGTGTTATTGGATTTTACCATTAGGAATTATCTCAATGACAGGCTGGAGTCTGGATGGCAATAGATTCGCCCCCTATTACATAGGACCAATAACATGCTGGCGAAATGTGGGTGTACCTACTATGGGACTGAGTCCTGGGTGCCTACACTGTTAGGAAAAAGTGTTTATTACATTTTTTTATTAAAAGCGTAATTGTGTGTTATATCACAGAGATGAACCTCTTTCATCCTACTTACTACCTACCCTAACTAAATACACTATACCATAGAACGCTTCGAAAATCCACAGGCCGACATGCCAGCCTATAGAAAATCCAAGTGCTCTAAACCACTGTCAGATGGCAGCGTACCCAAGATACTGGCGGCATTGCCACGTTGAATAGCAATGCTTATACGTTGAGCCAGATAAACGCCAGCATTTTGATCACGCGTCGCCTCGACCAAGCGCTCAGATAGATTTTTGAATCTATCTATCTATCTATCTTTCATCCTGATCTGTGTGTTATATTATATTATGTAAATGTCCACCTAATCGTAGTTGGTAGAAAAACTTATAGATATTTGAATTAAGATACTGTGAATTCATATACACATACATTCACGCCTTTTTCCCGAAGGGGTAGGCAGAGGTGTACCCAGGATTCCCATAGTAGATACACCCACATTTCGCCAGTATGTTATTGGTCCCATGTAATAGGGGGCGAGTCTATTGCCATCTACCGGGCACAGTTCCAGACTCCAGGCATTCCTAATGGAAAAATCCAATATTTAACACTTTTGCCTGACCTGGTGATCGAACCCGGGACCTCTTGATTGGCAGTCGAGCATGCGCCCTCTACGCTACCGAGGCAATCGAATTCACTAGAGGTTAAACTCAGAGAGTGAGCAGTAGCGTTCGCCGGGACCAAGTATTCCAACTACTGCGATTACTAAACCGCCCGCCAAGCGTGGTGATTACGGCAAAATCCTCCCATATGAATAGTTTATGGCGTTCTATGGGGGAGGCCTATGTTCAGCAGTGGACGTCTTCCGGCTGATGATGTTAATATAGCTAGTATATTATACAACGTGTTACGTAAAGGTGTAATACTTAAGGTAATCCTTAAGGGAGTGCATCTGCCGGGTGCAACCCCATGTCACGAGGCAGGACCTCTTAGCAGTTTGACACAATCCTATGAAATTTTCAAAATCGATGTTTTGTATTACCCTGTTTGCTCCGAATACAGTAAACCTATTTGACATTTTTATATCCTGATATTTTACAGTTGAAGTAAAGTATGTCCCTATCATTTTATTTTTGTTTATAAACTAAATTTTTTTGTAGTGAACGTCCTATCACGCGAGTAAAACTGAGATTTTTGGAAGCACACTATGAAATATCCAAGGGCTTATAAAAAAAATTAAAATGACAAGGACATAGGTTAATTCACTATTAACATGTCAGGGTATAAATTTATAGAATGGGTTAATTATATTCGGAGGAAACACGGGAATACAAAACATCGATTTGGTAAATTTTTCATAGGATTGTGTCAAATTCTTAGAAGGCTTAACAACCTGCAAAAGAAAGAATTGCGAAATTAGCAAGAATAAATTTAGCCTTCTCATACAAATTTGCCGATCATCTGATATTAATATCCATTTTGTATGGGGAAGTCGAAAAACTTTTCGTGAATATCGCAAGTCCTTCTTTTGAAAATTGTTCGGTTTGGCGGGGAGATGCACCCGTTTAAGTTTTTTTTTATGATAGTGAGTGACAAGACGAGAAAATCAGGTGCCTGATGGTAAGCATCATGATTGCCTATATGAGACACAGTGCCACCCAGTGTTTTAAAATTCAAAATTCTGCGCGGCACTGCACTGCGCCTATTTTTAACACGTTGTATATTATGGTATTAAAAGTATTCATGTACCTATCCAATTTTATTTTCCTGTTACTATGTATTTTGTATTGAAGGTAATTTCATTCCTAAAATGATATGTAATTTTGTAACAACGAACGATCAATATACGTACCTATCAAATTACAACATAAAGTAAGTATGTAAGTTTCTTTATCAATCAATTGTTAAATGATAGATAATGTATTGCTGATTATTATGCTTGAATTCTTTTGATTATGTTATGATTATATTAATTATTATTTTAAATTATGGTATCCGACATGTATAATTCGTATTTTAAATTCATACCTATCTAGTATATTTGTATTATAATGTAATAAGTATTGTACGTCCGTCATGGGCAAACTGTTGCGACACTATGACACCCTAATGTTATAATAATTGAAGACCCTCCTGACACAGTTTATACAATAAATTTCATTTCATTTCATATCGAAATAAATCGATTTTTACTCGTTGGGCGAAGTGTCTATATTTAAAAAATAATAAACATTATAGCTTACAACCTAACTAAATGCACTAAGTAAATCCATAGACCTATATAATTTTATTGAACAAAAACAATAATATTCATACTCGTTAATGTCCGAAGTATCGTCCGTATCGGACTTAATGTTGAAATGGGTAATATTCTTGGCCCACTTAGAATTTATGTACCTAAAAATATTAACAAATAATGCATAAAATAATGTGCTTTTCAAATTGACGTTCATTATTATTCATGGAATTCGTAGCGCGCTTACGTAAATTATAATAAAACCAATTTGTTTTAATTCTGAAACAAAATGACTGATATTAACTTATTTACGACATCATTTCTCCTTTGGAAGTACTTATCTGTGCTAATTAATCATATTAAATGCCCAGAGACTTGTAAATAAAGTATTTAGGTCTCGTTACATAATCGTTGAACAGAAACGACAGTTTCCTCGTCGAATGGCCTTATATACTGGGTATATATGTAGAACGACGATGGAAACTCGATTGCCGCCTACGACCGAGCAAAAATACATTAATAAGACCACTGAACACAATTAAATTAGGTGGCTAACCTACGTGTATATTATGTTTAAAAATAGCCACGCGACTCGGGCTTATAACCTTGCCACAACACATGTTCCCAAGTTACACGACAGATGGCGTTACTGGTTACAAAACAAAAATATACACATTAACAATTTTCATATGTTAAGATTTTTTTAGATTTCTAGGTCATTCTTATCCGAATTCGGATGACTTTTAGTATTAGAAAGTGGGGTTTTGTTCGATTTAAATGTAAATAATACAAATTTGTGTCGTTCGTGTAGGAGTTCTGCGGAATGTTGTTATCTTATCGTAATATTTTATAAGAGATAATTTATTATGTATTCAATAATTCAATATTCATATTGTGCGCTATTTGCTTGAGGTTATGAACGTTTTTACTGATGTTTATACACGATATGTATATATATGTATATATGAAGCTAATATCTTTCTTATATTTCAACTGATTCTTACAATATCGTTAGGTAGTTTAACTTAAATGTCAACAATTTTAAGGTTTAAAGTCTCATTAGAAGCTTAAAAACCATATAATTCGATGAATTCAACACCTGGCCTGTTACGTAAGACAGATATATTGTCATTCCAGCGACATGAATCACATGCACCGAGCGGTTACGTGCCATATGAAAATTAACTTTACGGAACCATTTGTAAACCATTTTCCAGTCAAAAAGTCTACTAAAAGGGCACTATGACACTAATTTAGGTGCTTATAAAGGTTTCTACTAGTCGTAAAGAAGATGTTTAAAGGATAATAATAAAATTCGAGCAAACAAAGAGGCTCGGTACTAAATAAATTGTCAGCAAAAGGAAGAACAAAATGGCGGTCGTATTAAGCCGCGTAGCGTTCTGAAAGCGTTGTCTACGCCGCGCCCCGTCCCACTCCCTCGTAGCTGCTACGAGAGCGTGCGAGCGAGACAGCCGCCGAACCCCGCCGGGCCTCGGACGCCGTGTCAAGGTGACGTACCCTTGCACGCACACATGCACACGCCTGCGCCCGCGCACAGAGGTTGTTCCATTTGCGAATTTTGCTTTTGTTCTCTCTCTTTTCGAATCGACCTCTCGATTCAGTTTGTTATTTGATGAACTGAAACGTTTTGATACGATGCTAATGATTAATGATTCGTGTCGAGGTCTTAGCTGCAAGGTTGCATCCGTTTCGAGTTTCGATTAGGTACTCGTTTCTATTTAAGAAAGTAGACGTGATGCTTTTAGATTTCACTTTATTTGAGGCCACGTTTTGTTTTAAATAAATGAATAGAATAACTCTTTATTGAAGTCAGTTTCATTTTTGGATTGGATACCTACATAATCTTATTATTGTATCCAACCTTAGTGGACGACTATGGGCTTATCGTTTTGAGTTAAAACGATAAGCTTGTCTGGAATACCTTGATCGCTTTGACTTTTAAGCGATCTATTCCTGGCTGGCCTTAGTGAGGGATTGTTTTGTTACATTTATTATTTTACTTGACTATGGTAAGATGACATAAGGTGATAAAGTAAGACTTAGGTAGCCCAGCGGATTAGCAAGTTGAAGTGACAATGGACAGGGCACATAGCACGTAGAACTGATGGCCGATGGGGCTATAAAATTCTCGAATGGAGACCACGGACCGGCAAGCGCAGCGTAGGATGTGCACCCTCATGGTGGACAAACGATCTTATAAGGACGCCGGGAACACGCTGGAGGCGGGCCGGTTACAACCGGACTTGATGGATATCTATGGGGGGAGGTTCAGCAGTGGGACTATGGCTGAGATGATGATGACGAAGGTAAAGATGAATACGCAGGGTAACGTTTTTAGCAGTTTAGGTTTGAAATGTAATTTTGTTTCACTGCTTATTTGTAAAATAAACTGGTTAAAGAATTTGAGAAGTTAACGTACGTTTATGTGAACTATAAACGTAAGCTTTGTTGAAGGAATCGTAAAATTCGATAAAATACAAAAGTTAGCAGGAAGCTCTACTTGGAAATTATTTTCTATCAAGGTGATGATGTAATTAAAAGTTATTTTTAATTCTGCAGCTGTGGCCTCTTTCCTTTCTGAGAAACGGCTTGACCGAATTTTATGAAATTTTTTGGTTAGTAAGCATATTTCATACCGCTAAGGTGTCCCTAAAAATTTTTTTGTCAAAATTTATATAACAAAAGCGTTTCTCGGGTCAGCTAGTATTTATATAATATACATATTGATCTTTCAATTACATGATATGTGACCACTTAATATTTTGTATGACATTGAATTTGTTTACAAAAATTTTAGCACGGGTCCTTTGGTTCATAGTCTATTTTCGTTCACGGTCGAATGGTTCGCGGTTCTTTAAATTTGGTCATTTCAGACATAGCACCCATTTTTCTCTGTAGAACGTATAAAAATGGGAGTTTCACTCACGTGATCTAGAAAAAAATTAAGTGTTGAAAGGAAATAGAATGACGGGCTTAGTTAGCTTCATCTTTAAAATAAGAGGACTTAAATTAATCGAATGTGTTATTTATATTCAGAACGAACGGGGAACGTGAAACATCATAGATTTTGTATTCTATTCATAGAATAAATAGTCTTCCTCTCTCTTCTCCCGGCCAATTTTCCCGGCTATTGCCAGGGTCTGGTTTCCGGCTATTTCTCCTCCACTTAGCTCGGCGTTTTGCATTCTTTACGGAGAGTTTATAGGCATTCATGTCATCCCTTGTGAGTTACTAGGTCAAACCAACGTCGCTTTAGTAGATAAATAGTCTTTCCTATGATAATAATTTGAAAAATTGTATCTATTCAAAAACGTTGGATCTTTTTTTACGGGTTATTTACCATAATACGAGTATATGGTAGTAGAAAAGATTAAGCCCTACAAGTTTCTTGACTCTCATTCTGAACGTGCGGTGGCTAGGGATTCGACTTTCAAATCATATATTCAAAAAATGTTCGTCTGTGAGTTAGCTAAACAAAACCTTTTATTAATATAGATACATATCAATAATAATAAAATGCTTTGTATTAATCTAAATACGATAGTACCTAGATATTCATAAGTAGAGACAGCTGTAAGAAAATACACGGTTGCCTTATAATAATAAACATTGTATATTTCTATGCCTCGGTATTGGGTATTGATTTCCTTTTGAGAAAACAGAAAAACTGAAAGCTGCCGTTTTCAAGGCTGTATTCGACCAAATTCATGCCAAATTCAGTATTTGCTAGACATTCTGAGATGTAATTAGAAACGATTCATCCATCTGTTGGATGAAGTGATAAAATTTGTTCTACAATTTCTTCTTAAATTCTAAAATGTTCCGCCATTCCAACATACTTCACTTCAACCAAAAAGTTTTTATTCGTTTGTTAATTTTTAATTAAGTACTATTGTGACCAACCTTTTTTCATCAAACTCCATAGGTGCTATTGAGAAATATAAATTGTCATGGTGGCTCTATTATCGTAGTCAAAAGCGGATATTCGGAGTACCTCAAGGAAGCATATTGGGCCCATTGATTTTTATACGGTAGACTCAGTACTAGGACATGGTCCCGGGAAGTATCAGTATCAAAAGTCCCGGGAAGTCTCGGAAATTTGATGCCGATTTGATACCGATACTCAAAACCGAATTTCCCGGGACTTCGATACTTTCGAGACTTTTGATCACTGTACTTATAAATTCACAATTCACCCTTTTTATTTACTTTTTTCGTTTTTCAGTAGCTATTAGCTACTGAACTACTAATTTATTTAAATGATTTAATAAACTTCGGAACAAACGGTTCTAAAGTAAGTACGGACCAGAAGACGAAACCAAAGCTGACCTGCCACAAGGTGGACTAATTATGGTCAATGTCTTGGGCTTGTGTTAGATGCAAACGCCGAGTAATTCCGCGCTGTGGTGTTTTATTGTAAGAGAGAGGCCTGTGTTCAGAAGTGGATGCATTCCGGCTGACTATGACAAGTAATTTTTTAAAACTATACTCATACTGGCTAACTGCATTTTAAATTAAACAGTTTAAGCTTTCTCGTTTGATGTACTTTTAGATCGAGTTTGATTAATATCGCCCGAGCATTATATACTATTTCTGCTCCGAGATTCTGACCATCAAACTAGGGTTGTACTTGAAACTGCATGCATTTGTTTAAACGCAGATACTCATTATATCAGTCAGTTTAGTCCAAGTACAGTGAAAGGGTATTTGCAGTGTGAGATTGCAGTTCTGTTGTTGGGTTGGTCTTAGTCGTGTGATGTGTGCTTAGATGCACATTGATTTGGTGAACAGTGTATCACAGTGTGCGAACGCGGTCCGGAGCACTTTTTCTTGTCTTTTTTCTTTCTTCTCCGAGAAAATCCCGAGGATCGAGACCATCTATGCATTCGCTATCATGTTCGATTTTGAGTGGCATGAACCGCTTGCTATTACTCTCAAATATTGCCTTTTTACCATCTTTCTCGTGTTCTGCCCGTGGCGTGTTTTGGATGCGAACCAACAATATTTTGAGTTTATCCATCCATTTTCCACCGTGACTAATTCTGGATGGCGTGAACCGCGTGCTTATTACTACCAGCATTGCATTCTTGCCCAAGGTGTCCTTTGCATTCGAACCAACAATACTATGAGCTTATCGATCCATTCTCCATCGTGTTTGATACTGGGTGGCGTGATCGCGTGCTATATATTACCAGCAACTGCCCTTCTTTTCCACATCAGACCTTCTTTTTGGTGTTCTGCCCTTGGTTTGCCTTGGATGCGACCCAATATTATGAGCTTCTCAAGTTCTTGCCTGTGACCGCACAATGTGTCCGGAGAAGCTTCAAACACGTTCCTGGCAGATGATTTACTCTATCAAAATAGACTCGTTGGTTCTCAGTTCTCATGGCAGTCCATGGTATTCGGACCAAATGCCGCTATACCCAAATTTTGAGTTCATCGATCTTATTTATATCGCGGCTTTTCATGCACCGTGTCGTTTCTGCTCCTTAAAATAATATGGAAAATAACAGCGCCTGCACTAAGCGCACTTCGGTTTTACTGTGAATTCTACGGTTTTTATAGGTTTTTTCGGGATCGGTTAACGTACTTTTAGCCGTACCGGTTTTCGGTATATTTATATATACCGAAAATATACTCTTAACATGTCGTTAATTGTTACCCAAACTAGTTAAAGTCGTTTACTTTCTATATTGCTATTATTTATTGTGTATATTTCATTATTTCTTTGACTTATCAAAGAAATGATGAAATACACACAATAAATAATTAAGTGTTAACTTAATAACACATTTTAGACAGCAAAAAAGACATTTATTTTGTCTCCCGTAACTTATTTTAAGAAAGTATCGAAAGTCTCGAAAGTCCCGGGAATTCCCGGGACTGCGTTAGTATCGGTTTTAAATTTCCCGGGACTCAAAATGGACCGATACTGCAAACCCTACTCAGTACTGTTTATCTTCATTGACGTGCAAAAAAAAAGTGTCAGATTATGACCTATTTGAATAAATCTGTTTGAGTTTGAGTTTAGTTTATATAAACGACCTCCCACAGTCAACTTCCCACAAGTGCATACTGTTCGCAGATGACACTACAATAGCTGTAAAGGGCTCTAATAAGGCAGAGACACAGCAGACTGTTAATAACGCTCTTTCAGATGTTGTTAATTGGATGGAATATAATAATTTGAACATTAATATTAATAAAACCAAAGTAATACAATTTAATTCTTATAATTATAATCAAATAGTACTTGCCATTAATTATAATAATGAAATCGTTGACATTGTGGATAACTATAAATTTTAAGGACTAACTCTTGACAAAAATCTCAATTGGAAAATACACATTGACATCCTATGCAAAAAGCTTGAACGTTTTGTATTTGCCTTAAAAAAAAATAGGAATAGTGTTTTTCTGGAGGCGGCTCTGATAGCATACCATAAACGTATCGTCTCTACTGAGCTACGGTCTCATAATGTGGAGAAACTCTGTTGAAGTGGAAGAGTATTTAAGATACAAAAGCGATGTGTTAGGGTTATAAGGCTTGGTTCCTGGACAGCTGCAGACCTCTTTTTAAGAAATGCAACATACTTCCTCTGATATGTATGTATATTAAAGACATTTGCATATTTGTCAAACAGCACCCTGACTTCTTTAAAAAATATAAAGAGGTATCCACCCGCCAGAATAGGGCCACGTTTATAAATCTACTCTATCGATCTCGTGCTCAAAAACATATATATATAAGAGGAATGCTTACAATATGTGTATATTAACATATAACGCTCTGCCTGATGACATTAAAGTATTGAAAGGTATCAAGTTTAAAAATATACTTACTAACTGGCTTCTCGCAAACTGTTTCTATAGTGTTAGGGAATTCAAGAGTATTTGTAACGTTAACGACTGGTAGGTGTAATTTTATAATATATGATTTTTTGTTTGTTTTCACAATTATTACAATTTAAATATTAGTAAGTTTTATATATATATTTTTAAGATGTAATTTTAGTATATTATAAATTCTCAATAATAATTGCAAATTTTTGCACGTCTGCTTGCAGATGAAATACTTTGTGACTTAATATAAGGTACTACTAAGAACTATTCCTACGTGTAAAAGTATTTCCGCAAATAAACTATTTGATTGATTGATTGATATTACTGAAAATACTGTTTATTTTATCACTTTTTTATTATTTGGCTGGCTACATAAATATTAAATGAAAAATAGTTAGTTGAAAAGACAGATTTTTTGGTTTAATTGTCTTTTTGCCAGCATGCTGCTTATTTGTGGCCAGGGGTGAACATTGAGCTTTATTAGATTAAAAATATATGATGCTTTAAACATTTAAAACTTTGATTTCTATTAAACATTGCACTCCCCATGAGATTAGCGAATGAAATGAACCTAAAGTATGAAGCCTAATAAACAAACGTGGGATTGTCTTTCTTTTCCTTATGTAAGCTAGGAATGTTTAGGTAATCATATTTTCTAGCCAACCGACTCTCTTTATTTTTATAACATACTTAATTCTGTTGTACTACTTCCTACTAATATTGTTAGGGTTGTGCAACCCCTTGAAAACCCTTATACGGCTAGAACACCGTCAACATCGCAAGCGCACGTTCCGCCGACGCAGCTCACGTGGACAGGCTACGTGCGGCATCGCTACACGAGGCGCCGAATCAGCAACTTACGTCGCCGCCGGACGCCGCGCCGCGCCCGGACACCTCACTCTTTACTCAATCGCCGAGTAAATTGGCAATTTTGTTATAATATAAGTAATCTAATAATAAATTAATAAATTTTAAATTGGTTTTTTTTGGATCCTGCGGCTGTAGCCTTCGTATCTGGCGCAGTCGGTAGGATAAGCTAAAATTAGAGTCAGTGAATAGATCACAGGCGCGGCTTATCCCGAACCTACAAGAGCTACGGACCGGAGGAGTATCCAGACATCGATACGACCACTAGAAACCAACATGTGTATGTAAGTACCTAGTTTCTATCTAGAGTTGCTTATCCTTTTATTCCATAAGTTTCCCATAAGTTTTCCAAGATTTTCCATCCAAGGCAATCGAGGACCCCTAGACTAGGTATTTCAAATAGGTATTTAAACATAGATTCGCGTAGAAATTTAGAACCTATATTAGAGATAGACGATACAATGACTACTGGCGTAGACGAGATTTATAAAGCCCTCAGGCTTGTGCCCGAATTCGACGGGAACGCTAATGTTCTCACTAGATTTATACACCTGTGCGATCAGTTAGTGGCCCGTTATGTGAGGCAAGGTGAAGAGCACCTTTTGGGAAATCTAGCCCTGCTTAACGGAATTTTAAATAAAGTAACCGGGGCTGCAGGCCGCTTTATTAATTCTAATGGTATCCCGGACACCTGGGATGGCATTCGTAACAGCCTGATTAATAATTTCGCCGACCAGCGAGACGAGACGGCCTTGTACAATGACCTGGCGTTGCTCACACAGGGCACCGCCACTCCACAGGAATTCTATGAAAAATGCCAGAATTTATTTAGCGTCATAATGACATACATCAGTTTGCATGAAACCGTAGGAAGCACAATCGAAGCGAAGCGATCACTTTACAAGAAATTAACTCTACAGGCCTACTTACGTGGCCTACGTGATCCTTTGGGATCCCGTATACGGTGCATGCGACCTGAAAGTATTGAAAAGGCTTTAGAGTTCGTCCATGAGGAGATGAACACGTTGTACCTCCAACAGCGCAACGAAGGTCTACCTGAAAGAAAGACTTCAGCTACGTCTTCATTTAACCCCAGTAAATTCTCTTACAGTATGCCATCCGCATTATCTACCCCACGTGCTTTCACTTTTCCACCCGCAGTAAATATGCCTGGTCCCTCTAAGCCAATGAACTTTCAGCCACAGAGGCCAATGCCAATTTGGAGACCCCAAATGCCTCATAACCGTGGCCCCACGCGAACCCAACAGATGTTCAGCGCACCCCCACCTAACTATAGACCTCAAAGCAACATATTTAGGATGCCCCAGCCTAAGACTGGTTTTCAGGCTTCCCACAATACAGGCCCTCAGCCTATGAGTGGCGTGAGCCACTACGTAGCGAAGCCCTTCTCACCCCGACCGCAATTGACTGGACATGACTGGAACAAACAGGGAAACATACCCCCATCAAACTATTTTAAGACCCGTGAAATTAACTTTAACGAGTCTTATGACCAAGAATACTATGACCCTTATACAGACTATTATGACGATAGCTATTACGCAACTTATAGCGAGCCTTATTACACCGAGTCGTATTACGAAATGCCGCCCGAACAGCCGTCCCATCCGGACTATGTTCCCGCATTTGTTGAAGACACTCAGGACGAAAAACCCGAAAATCAGGATTTTCAGGATTCGTCAAAGTCAGAAAAACGAAAATAGAGATTAATTTACAAACCCAAAGGCAACTGCCTTACATACAAATTGCAAATCCACCATTAAAATTACTTATTGATACTGGCGCTAACCAATCGTTTTTAAGTCCAGAAGCCGTAGATACATTTTACGCAAACATACCGCGTAATTATGATCCTTTTGAAGTGACCAACATACATGCGACCACCCGCAACGACTATTCTATTACAATACCATGTTTCCAGGAATTTAATGAAGACAATGATATCACATTATTCATTTATAAATTCCATGGTTATTTTGACGGATTAATCGGCTATGATTTATTGGAAAAGTTAGAGTCAAGTATTAATTTGAAAAATAAAGTTCTTGTCACACGGCGATCCACTAACCCGCTGCTTATGTACGATTCGCGAAATTGCAATTTGTATGAAGACATAATACCGGCTAATACTTCGAAACTGATTCGTGTCCCTATTAACTTTCATAACGGTGACGCTTTAATACCGGAGCAAGTAATATCTAATTGTTCTATACGTGATTGCGTAACTACCGTTAAAGATAACAGAGGCTTAATCGAAGTCACTAACTCGAGTAGACACGACTTAGTATTTTCTATGGACCGTCCGATAGGTGCCGAACTCTTTAATGTCCAGTGCGCGCGCACCGATCGTCCGACCGATCGCGCGACCGATGTACTCTCGCGCTTACGTACCGACCATTTGAATCCTGAAGAGCGAGCTAATTTAGAGTCTCTTTGTTCTCAATACGCTGATGTCTTTTATATCGAAGGTGAACCTCTAACTTTCACTAATAAAATCAAACATAGTATTCGTACCTCCGATGAATTACCCGTCTATACAAAAACCTATAGATACCCTTTCGTTCACAGACAGGAAGTTCAGGAACAAATCTCTAAAATGTTAAACCAAGGCATAATTAGACCATCGCAATCAGCATGGAGCTCCCCCATCTGGGTTGTTCCCAAGAAAGCTGACGCTTCAGGAAAAGTCAAGTGGCGTATTGTAGTTGATTTTAGAAAAGTCAATGAAAAAACTATCGACGACAAGTATCCCATACCTAACATCAATGACGTATTAGATAAACTCGGGAATTGCCACTATTTCACCACCCTTGACCTTGCTAGTGGATTTTACCAAGTGGAAATGAACCCACAAGATGTCCACAAGACCGCTTTCAACGTTGAACATGGGCACTTTGAATTTTTGCGCATGCCCATGGGTCTAAAGAATTCTCCATCAACCTTTCAGAGAGTGATGGATAATGTTCTGAGAGATCTCCAAAATGTAATATGTCTCGTATATCTAGATGACATCATCGTATTTAGCGTGTCCTTGCAAGAGCACATGGTCAATTTAGAGAAAGTTTTTAAGAGACTTAGGGAGTCGAACTTTAAGATTCAAATGGATAAGTCGGAGTTTTTAAAACTCGAGACCGCGTATTTAGGTCACATAATTAGTAAAGACGGAATCAAACCTAATCCTGATAAAATCAGCGCAATTCAGAAATTCCCTTTACCAAAAACCGCCACCGAGATAAAGCGTTTTCTCGGGTTATTAGGCTACTATCGTAAGTTTATTCCGGACTTTGCTCGCATAGCCAAACCGATGACGCAATGCTTGAAAAAGGGTTCTAAAATTGCCATCAACGACCCAAAGTACATCCAGTGTTTCGAAAAGTGTAAGGACCTTCTCACCAATGACCCCATTCTGCAATACCCTGACTTTACAAAAGACTTTATAGTGACCACTGACGCTTCTAATTACGCCATAGGCGCTGTCCTTTCCCAAGGCACGATAGGTAGTGACAAACCCATAGCCTACGCCTCTAGGACCCTAAACTCTAGCGAAACTAATTACAGTACGATCGAAAAAGAACTTTTGGCCATAGTTTGGGCAACCAAATATTTTCGACCCTACTTATTTGGTAGAAAGTTCAAGATCGTTACTGATCATAGGCCCCTACAATGGGTCATGAGCTTAAAGGAGCCTGGCTCAAGGTTAACACGATGGAGACTTAAACTCAGTGAATATAATTTCACCACTATTTACAAGCAAGGCAAATGTAACACAAATGCCGACGCTTTGTCTCGCATAGAAATTAATAACGAAGATATCAGTTCCATCATCGTTAATACGTCTGAGGCACCTCCATCAGAAGTACCTCCATCTGAAAGACCTCTGTCTGAATCTGGTTCTACAACCTTAACCGCTCACACAAGCGCAGAGAACCCGATATTAGAAGTACCGATAACAGACGACCCCCTTAATAAATTCAGTAGGCAAATATGTTTCGTAGTGGTAGGTGACATTAAAAAACGACCGACTGTAACAAAACCCTTTGAAACGCACACTAGAACGACTATACAGATTTCAGAATCTAACCTGACTAGTGACGTCATTAATGCGATCAAAGAGTTTGTTAACCCGAAAGTAAAGACTGGCATATTGATCCATCCCCCTTTGGCCATGTATAAAATCATCCCCATAATTCAGGATAATTTCAAAAGCTCCGCTATGAATTTGGTCCTAACTAAAGTCGAATTAGAAAATGTTAAAGAATACTTACGCCAACAGGAAATTATAAAAAAATATCACGAAGGAAAAACCAACCACCGTGGTATTACTGAATGTTATTTGGCATTGTCATCCCGATATTATTGGCCAAAAATGAAGGAGTCGATATCTAAATACATTAACGAATGTAGTATCTGCGGTCAGGCCAAATACGACCGTAATCCTATAAAACAGCGCTTTTCTATTGTTCCACCACCTTCGAAACCATTTGAAATTGTTCACCTTGACCTTTTCACTGCACAAAATGAAAAGTACCTCACGATGGTAGATGCCTTCTCGAAATACGCTCAGGCGTATCACTTAAGAGATAGCACCGCCCTAAGTGTAGTACAGGCCCTCCTTGTGTTTTTCACCCACCATGGGGTACCAATTACAATAGTCACAGATCAAGGACCTGAATTCACAAATCAATTATTTGCTGAATTCACTAAACTTCATAAAATACAACATCATAAAGTCCTTGCTCACAGTCCTAACGACAACGGAATAGTAGAGAGATTCCATTCTACAATCCTTGAACATCTAAGGATACTGAAACTCGAGAAACGAAACGAGCCTGTAGTTAACTTGATGCCCTATGCTGTCTTAGCTTATAACAGCTCTATTCATAGTTTCACTAAATGTAGGCCCCTAGACCTAATAACAGGACATTTTGACCCACGTGGACCCCTTGACCTAGACTTGACTGAACATCTACTACAACAGTACTCACAAGACCATAAGAAACGCATGAATCAGGTATACGACCTTATTAATGAGACCTCGTTACACGAGAGGACCCAACTCACTGAAGCTAGGAATAAAGACCGCGAACCTGAGAAGGAATACACCCCTGACGAACAAGTATTTGTTCGCAACCCCATGGCCTCTCGACAGAAATTAGCTCCGCGATATACACAGGACACAGTCCTCGCCGATCTTCCCATACATATTTACACGAAAAAGAAACGTGGCCCCGTTGCTAAAGCACGTCTTAAACGTAGTCCTAAGAATCCCACCTTGTTACAGGACACTACTACTGCTGACGTTTCTACTGCATCCGACACAAGGACAAGATGTAACGATTGACCCTCTAGATGACGGACCCGGACTTCTCCCTTTCAAATTAGGACCCACTAAGATAGTTTCTCACTATCATTCATTTTTAAATTATATAGACCTAGATAGCATTAACTCTCAAGTAGAATCAGTTAAAACTCAAATATTCGATCTTAAGCCCTTATTAAATAATAAGACCCTATTTCTCTATGACCCTCATATTGAGCATCTTAATATTAAACTGACTAGAATATCAAATCAGTTACATGCCTTTCAATCAGGTCGTGTTAAAAGAGGACTCATAGACGGACTCGGCTCTATTATAAAAAGTATTTCTGGTAACTTAGATTATACTGACGCCATAAAATATGAAAACGCTATTAAAGCCCTTCAAAATAACGAACAAAAGTTAGAGTCAGAATTTAATAACCACATAAGTCTTAATAAAGACTGGGTCACCCATAGTTCAAAAATAATCGATACTATAGTCAGTAATCAGAATAAAATTGGTAAAATCGTTGACGTCATAATGGAAAGTAACGCTCAGAAAGAAACCGATCTAATAAAGTACGCTCATTTGGCTCAGCACTTATTAATTATAGCAGACAACGTGGACGACTTGTCCGAGGAGTTAGATAACTTAGAGAATAGTTTATCGTTTATTCGTGCATCGAGCACCCCATATTCGATAATTAGCTTAGAAGAAATTAGTAATATAGAAAATAAATTAGGGATTTTATACTCGAAAGATGAAACCCTAAATGTAGATTATAGAAACTTTTATGAAATAATTAAATTAGGTTACTTTTATTTAGATAAACAGATCATTATAGTAATTAAGGTCCCGATAGTTTATCCTTCAACATACGACCTCTACAAACTCGCTGTTGTTCCCAATAAACACCACCAAGTCCTGATTCCTGCCTCACCCTATATAGCAATCTCTGGTGACGACTCTAGGTACATGGAGACAGAATGTCCGAAGGTGAATAACTTATGGTTTCTATGTCACTCTAAGCCGAACTACAGAATCCAGGACAAACCCCATTGCGTCCAGCAGCTCATCGCGCAACAGGAGCTCAACCAATCCTGTAAACTGACTCCAGTCGTCCTGACGAACGAAGCCCTCGAGGAACTCGACGATAAGCACTACACCTTAAGCTTACCGTCACCCACCAAAATCAAGGTAACCTGCGGTCAGGAGCAATACCGGACTCTACAGGGAAGTTTCTTGGTAGTCATACCACTCAACTGCCAAGTGAAATCTCCGAGCTTCACTATCACCAACACCAACGACAGGATCAAAGGTCATGTAATACGCATCATGGAAACGCCTCCGTATGATGAGTCGAGGCAAATCGATCATCCACCTCATATTCTTAACTCACAGGACCTGCACGAACTTCATACTATCAACGAGAAAATGTCGCTGCAAACCCCTATTCATCTGGAACGAGCTGCCGAACAAGCTATATACCACACGACGATTCCCATATACGTCATACTACTATTGAGTGCAACTGTACTCGGTACAACACTATTGTACCGTCGACTACGCCGCACAAATGAACAAACGACACCGACCTCACCCGAGCTACCTCAAAGAACATACGCAACTCCAGCTAGAAGGACTATCACTCCCGAACAAATCAGGATGGACCCGAGAGGAATATCAGCAACCCTCTCGCACAAAGTCCTCGAATAGTCGCTGATCTGCGGGGGGAGGTGTTAGGGTTGTGCAACCCCTTGAAAACCCTTATACGGCTAGAACACCGTCAACATCGCAAGCGCACGTTCCGCCGACGCAGCTCACGTGGACAGGCTACGTGCGGCATCGCTACACGAGGCGCCGAATCAGCAACTTACGTCGCCGCCGGACGCCGCGCCGCGCCCGGACACCTCACTCTTTACTCAATCGCCGAGTAAATTGGCAATTTTGTTATAATATAAGTAATCTAATAATAAATTAATAAATTTTAAATTGGTTTTTTTTGGATCCTGCGGCTGTAGCCTTCGTATCTATATCATAAATATGTCAATAAATAAATAAATAAAAAATAAAAAAAATGTGAAAGTTTGTGAGGATGTTTGTTACTCTTTCACGCCGAAACTACCCAACTGATTGAGCTGAAACTAGGTACCTATGTAGATTGTTTAGACCCTGGAATAACACATAGGGTACTTTTTATCCCGAAGATCGTGAAGATCGCGTTTAGTCGTATCCTTTATTACGAAAGGATAAATTGACTGCCTCGGTGGCGTAGAGGGCGCATGCTCGACTACCAATCAAGAGGTCTCGGGTGCGATCCCCAGGTCAGGCAGTGTTAAATATTGGATTTTTCCATTAGGAAGTATCTCAATAACTGCCTGGAATCTGGAAAACTGTGCCCGGTAGACGGCAATAGGCTCGCCCCCTATTACATGGGACCAATAACATACTGGCGAAATGTGGGTGTATCTACCATGGGACTGAGTCCTGGGTACACCTCTGCCTACCCCTTCGGGAAAAAGGCGTGAATGTGTTTTTTTTAAGAAAACTTTTCAAACTCAAATTCGTTTATTCAAATAGACCTTAAAAGACACGTGTTAATGTAATTAAGGACTAATGATACTATTTTGAAAGCTATCGTGAGTATTTACTGTAAAACTACGTCTGAACTCACGTAAACATTTAAGGCCCTGTCCAAAACAAATTCGCCCTCGCTCATATACGGACTCACATGTTTGAATATCTAAAAAATACCACATGTAATTACGTAAAACAAAGACAACTAGGATCTAGAAAATAACTATACAAAGATTCAGTAAAAAATCCAATTTGATCCAATCGAGTTTTTTAGTGCCTTTTTATTTTACTGATTTTTTTTGTGCATTTTTTTTTCATAAAAAGTCGTTTGACTGAAAAGTCGTTGACTGAATCTTTGTATTGTTATTTTCTAGAACCTAGTTGTATTTATTTTACGCAATTACATACAGTATTTTTTATATCTTAAAAAATATAGGTACGTGTGAGCGATAGGGCGATTTGCTTTGAACAGCGCCTTAAGCCGAATATCCTTAGATAAGAACCGAACGTTCGGAAAGAAACTCGTAGTCAAGGGCAAGGACATTTTTTCTACTACCAGTTTTTAAATATTTGGTTTGTTTACGTTTGGAATTACGGAAGGTTTCGGGCGGGTGACTACGCAGAAGTTTTCAGGTCCTTTATGTATTGATTGACTTTATAAGACTTCTTTAATGAAGTAGATTTTATATGGGCTTAATTTATCCTTTGAGATTCCAGTTACCTCTTTTGGGACTTTTTATTAAAGAAACGTAGGTATTTATTTACCTAAGACTGACTATTATTGATTTCGGTCCGTGGTACCCAGGAGAGAACCATTCGTCCCCATCGTATTTTATATTACCTATATGCAATATTCGTATTATACTTACTTATATTATAAATGCGAAAGTTTGTCGGTATGTGTGTGTAGTGTGTACCTCTTCACGCCACCACAAACGAATACTGATTGAGCCGAATGAAAGATAACGTAGTGAAACAGGATCAGGAATCTTTTCTCAGCAAATTTTGTATATCATACGACTATTTCAACAAAACTTGTTCAGCTATTCGAACTATGCATTGATCGATCAGGCAGTCAAGGCATAATTTATGTAATACTTACTTAGATCGAATCAGAAATGAGGAGATCCGTAGACGAACGAAAGTTATCGACATAGCGCAGAGGATTAGCAAGTTGAAGTGGCAACGGACAGGGCACATAGCACGTAGAACTGATGGCCGATGGAGCTGTAAAGTTGGAGAATGGAGACACAAGCTCAGCGTAGGAAGGACATCCACCCACAAGGTGGACAAACGATCTGATAAGGACGGCAGGAACTCGCCCGATGCAGGCCCCTTACAACCGGTATGGAAATCTAAAGGGGGGCCTATGTTCAGCAGTGGACGTCCTTTGGCTGTGATTATGATCATGATGAATACTTACTCATGAGCGTATCCTAGCTACGAGAAATTCTATGAAAAGTTTACTAAATCGATTTTTCCATGTTCCCTCCGAATATAAATTACCCATTCTATAAATTTATCCGGATATTTTTATAGTGACGTAAACTATGTCGCTCTCATTTTAGTTTCTCTTATAAACACTATATTTTTTCTAGATATTTTTTCTAAAAATCACAGTTTTACTGGCGTGATTACTGAAAAAAAAAATTAAGAGTGTATAAAACAAAAGAAAAATAATATAGACAGTTTAATTCATCTTCAAAACATCAAGATATATTTTTTTTAAATATGTTTATAATATTTGGAGGAAACAGAGGAATACAAAACTTCGATTTGGTTTTTTCCATAGGATTGTGTCAAATTGATTCTTGTTAAGAAGGTGGATCAAGCCGTCAATCTGAATAATTCACAAAAGAAACAATAGAAAAATTCGCAAAAAATTCTCCTTTTCATACACATCATTCCATCCATCCATTTCATTGGATCAGCTGATCGATTTTCTATGAGAACCTGATATTCTATTTCACGAATCTTGCAACTCTCTCATATTATGTTTTGTTGACGAATGTACACCGTTTAGAAGTACTACCTTGTCATAACACATTGTATTTGTACTATGTTACCGGCGAACGGTATAACTCTGGTATTCATTAAATACCTAGCTATGTAATGGTGCTCCCACACTGGTGTTACAAAATGTTTACAAACATTAGTAAACATTTGATCACGATTTTATAAAATGTTTTCATGTTTGGCAATTATTAAATATATCTAAATAAAATTATTATTTTACAAATTGTAACATAAAAACATTTGTTTTTTTGTGACGCCTCGGAAAATATGTACATCCAAACTGCGAGACGATGTCATGTTTTTATAAAGTTATAAATGAACATTTTCCATCGGTGTAGACTCACTTTACCGTTTAAAAATTCATAAAATATGTTAGAAAATATTTTAGTGTTACAAAATGTTTAAACATTTACAATGCCCAGGGATTTTATAGAGTACCTACAAGCTGGTCCACCAGCAACGGCAATAGATTTTTTATATTTATCTGAATTATCAACAACATCTGAATTATAGGTAATGTAAAATGTGTTCTACTGTAAGTTTACTGAACTATTAATTACTGGAGTAACCGGTAGAGAGACTCCACCTGCTTGTTCCGTTTGAAATATCGCTAAAATATAATGGTGAGCCCCCTCGTCGCTCGACTCTACAGTTTGTATCAATATGTACGATATGTATCTGAAAAATATGTAATTTGAAGGTTTATATCAAATAGTTTACTATATTCGAAACAATTTTCTGTTAAAAGCTCCGTAGAAAAGTTAGGCACCTAAGTATACTAAAGCTACTATAAATAAATAGATAGGAGGTCAAAAAGTTCGCGGAATGGAGGGTTTAGAGAAGGAAGGGGGTAGTTATTTTTACCTGTCGCTACTTGTTGACTCAATACAATTATAAATACTAAGTTTCAGCCCAATCGGTTCATAAACCTTTGAGATATCGCTGGATAAAGAAGTCAATCGGGTAGAAAATATCAACTATGGAGAAAATTGAGTATCGTGCCCTGATTATGTTTCTCACTAAGCAAGGAAAAACGCCTCAGAACATTATGGAAGAAATGTCATCAGTTTACGGGGACTCCTGCCCTGGAAAAACAATGATTTACAAGTGGCATAGTCTTTTCAAGCAAGGCAGAGACTCAATTGAAGACGATCAGCGCTCAGGTCGGCCAATTGAAGCAATGTCCTCAGACATTGTTGAAAAAGTTTAAAAACTTGTTCTCGAAGATGCACGCCTAAAGAAGAAACAGATCGCAGAGATGACTGGAGTATCATCTACGACCATTTTGAATATTCTCCATGACCATCTTGGCATGTCTAAGGTCAGTGCAAGATGGGTACCGAGAATGCTCACAGCGCTTCAAAAACAGCAGCGCGACGAGTGTTCGCGCGAGTTTTTGGAGCTGTGTAGTGAAAACAGGGATGAATTTCTGAACCGAATTGTGACTGGAGATGAAACTTGGGTTCATCACTATGAACCTGAGTCGAAGCAGGAGTCAATGCAGTGGCACAAAAAAGGCGCAGCACCGCCCAAGAAGTTTAAGGTGTCACAATCGGCCGGAAAGATTATGGCTACAGTTTTTTGGAATTCCAAGGGGATTTTATTGATCGATTATAAAAATAAAGGTGTCAATATTACGGGGAAGTACTACGCTACACTACTGGAAAAATTAAAAGTAGCAATTAAAGAAAAGAGAAGGGGAAAATGGTCTCGAGGTGTGCTCCTTTTGCACGACAACGCACCCGTTCACAAGAGTCATGTTGCGATGCCTGCCTTACACAAGTGCGGCTTCGAAACTTTAAACCACCCTCCCTATAGTCCAGATTTGGCCCCTTGTGATTATTATTTGTTCCCAAACATGAAAAAAGAGCTTCGTGGAAAGAAATTTACTGATGACGATGAAGTGAAGTCGGCAATATCTGCTTATTTTGAAGGCCTTGACAAATCATTTTTTTTCGAAGGTATAAACAAATTATTTGAAAGGTCTGAAAAGTGTATTAGGGTTAATGGAGAATATATTGAAAAGGAATAATAATTTCATGTTTAAATTGACCCCCCTTCCCTTTCATTCCGCGAACTTTTTGACCTCCCCTCGTATAAACGCTTTATTAATACACCACATTTCGCTACACAATATCAGCGTTATTGTTCATCTACTCGCACCTACAAAGGTAATTGCAAACTGGCTCGATCAATAGAAAAGTTCGGCCGTGAGGAACGAGTGGGTAACAAGTTTTTTGGAAGGGTGTCAAGGGTTTCAAACTTCAGGCTATGTTAAATATTTTAAACATTCTAATTGTTAGAATATTTCCCAGCTCAGATAATAGCAGATTGTTACACTAGAGGCTAAAGATGTCCATTGTATACGAGGTATTTGGCAAAATACTAAATTTATTTTAAAATATTAAATTAAAATATTATTCTGGAACAAGAATCTTTAGTTTTTAGTTCCGATTTTTAGTGTCTAAAATAACATGCACAGTGCACCGGCCTCCCGCCCGCAAAATTGCATGCAAACAGGAAATGCTATTAGGTATTATTTTTGTTAGTGACACCATTCATATATCGACACGTGTTTCGCGTCTACACGACGTATCATCAGGAAATAGACTGACCCCGCTATAAGGGCGACAAATGTTTGTACGGCGCCGCTTCTCGAGATGTTACCTTGTTAGGTAACATCTAACATAATTAAACAATTAAACAAGTGTCCATATATGAATGGTGTCACTAACAAAAATAATACCTTATAGCATTTACTCTTTGCATGCAATTTTGCGGACGGGAGGGCGGTGCACTGTGCATGTTGTTTTTGACACTAAAAAATCGGTACTAAAAACTAAAGAATCTTTTTCCAGAAATCTCAAATTGGGTATAGAGGTATATAGCTTATACCCTGGAATAACATATAGGGAACCGCGAGGCATAGCTAGTATAATAAGTACATCGTGTAAAAGAGATATGTACTCGCAGTTAATGGACCTAGGTCCATGGAGAGTCTCCACAATTCTCATTTTCTTTTACCCTTTCGATATTACGAAATCGTGATTGAAGGAAAATTGAGTATATTTCCGATATCACATTTGAGAACGCCATTTCATTTCTGACTCGAACCTTTTTGTAGGTTATAGTATTATTATATTATGATACGCTATTGGGGAAACACATTATGGACGTCTCTCAAATTGCTGAAAAAAGAATTATCTCTATTACGATCACCACGTAGTATATAAAACAAAGTCGCTTCCCGCTGTCTGTCCCTATGTATGCTTAAATTTTTAAAACTATGCAACGGATTTTGAATTGACATCCACACGCTACGTCAAGTTATACAGAAGACCGTAGACTACAACTTGCCACTATGTTTAGCGTCACGAACGCTAAACATAGTGGCAAGTTGACTATGAAAAGGCTTTTGATTCGATCGAGACATGGGCGGTGCTCGAGTCTCTCCAACGATGCCATATTGACTATCGGTATACCGAAGTGTTGAAGTGCTTGTATAGTAACGCTACTATGTCGGTTCGAGTACAGGACCAGAATTCGCTCCCGCGAAGGCGATCCCGTTGGAAAGAGGCGTAAGACAGGGAGACATCATATCTCCGAAACTGTTTACTGCCGCAATGGAGGACGCCTTCAAGCTTCTGGAATGGCAAAGACATGGCATCAATTTTAATGGCGAATACATCACTCACCTTCAGTTTGCCGACGACATCGTAGTCATGGCAGAGTCGATGGAAGATCTCGGCACGATGCTCGAAGACCTCAATCGAGTTTCTCAACGGGTCGGTCTTAAAATGAACATGGAGAAGACGAAGGTGATATGTAATGCCCATGTTGTGCCGACCCCAGTATCGGTTGGAAACTCGATTCTAGAAGTTGTTAACTCATACGTCTAACTCGGTAGGTCCAACTTCGAGAAAGAGGTAAATCGTCGAATCCAACTAGGCTGGGCAGCGTTCGGAAACCTACGCAATGTCTTCTCGTGCAAAATACCTCAGTGCCTCAAGTCGAAGGTCTTTGACCAGGATGTGTACCAGTGATGACTTACGGATCTGAAACGTGGTCTCTTAGTAGTTTTTGCGTGAACGAGTGACAAACATCCATTAACCCATCCATCCTCACAAACATTCGCATATATAATATTAGTAGAAATAGAAATCGTTTATTGTTAAACTATGTACATTGTAGTGGTGTTACATAACATTATGTTCAGTGTGTTCCAACAGTTTGCATTTGCTAGCATACAATGTTATTATTAAAATTTATAAACTGTAATACATATAGGTAATATATTATAGTTAGTTACACATAATAGTAGGATATTATGTCTATTGATTTCCTCATTAGGCAAGCCTGTGTCACTGTATCGGGCAATGTGACATTTGGCAAAACATTTACTTATAGACTTTATTATCAAGCATAGACAGCGATGATATAAAATTATGTAGATTTATTATAAAAAAAGACGCATTCGAATATTTTTAATAATCAACGTACAGCCCTCTTAGACCTAGAGAGCTGTAATATTTCACGTAGTTTCTATTATGATGTAGGCAAGGAATAAAAAAGTAATTTACGAAATTCCAACGGGAACGAAGTCACGAAAATAACGCTAGTTTATCAACATTTATAAAAGACTTTGTCATAAGATTGACAGACAAACGTAAATCTATAATTAAACCGCTTAACACAAGACATAACATACAATCACGCCTCTTTCTCGAAGGGGTGGACTGAGGTGTCCCATAATAACACACCCCCATTTCGCCGGTTTATTCCCATGTAATAAGGTGCCAGCCAATTGCCATCTACCGAGAACAGTTCCAGACCAGGCAGTTAATAAGATAATTCCTAATGAAAAAATCCACATTGCCTGACTTGGGAATCGAACCCGGCACCTAATTAATGGTCGGCAGTCGAGCTTGCCACTACACCACTGAGGCAATCTTTTTATTTAGTGGTTAAGAAAGAAAGAAAAAAGTTTATTACTCAACCTTAATAAACCAACCCGTAATTATATCTAGTATACACATTTAGAAGGAGTCAGCAGATATAGGTACAGACAAACAAACAGACGTGGAAGACGACTGTGTTTTAATATATGTAGTCCATTAATATTAATAATATAATATTTATTTATTTCCCAAAAAAGAGTACGCAGTACAAAATAAACAATAATTTACTAATTTATGAACTAATAAATATGTCAGTATTTATTGTATATTGGGCGTCTCTGGCCACTGAACTAAGTCTGTAAGGTCTTGTATTTCAGGGGTCAGCGTTCCTACATGAATCTTAACAATAGTCTAGTTTTATACATCAAATCATAAGCTCAACTAAGTATATTATATAATAATTTTATATAGGTATATTAACAGTCTTAGAATATATTATACATTTTATTTTTAGTAAGAAGTAGACATAGTAAAAAAAATAATCATAACGCGCGTTTCGAGCTCTACGAGGCCTTAGTGTGTATTAAGATTCTCAAAACACCGATGGAAACGTCGCCAGAATTAGAATAATTTCTAACCCCAAGTTCAAGAACATTCATTAAATATTAACGCTGACTTTATACTGACCTACTTTAAAAGTTGTCATTAGCTCAAACAATATTTACAGATCAAATGTCAGAAGTCGACCTTTTCTAACAACGGTTATATAGAAGGATAGAAACGCTATAATGTACCTACTACCTACCTACATTAATAATAATAATAATAACGCGGTTAATGAGCGGTTAATGTAATGTGTTATACAGAAAAGGTGTGATACCAGGCCTGGGACACTCCGCAGTAAACGTATGAAGCTGTGGTAATACTGAAGAGGGCGCATCTTCCCGTCAAACTACTTTTAAGACAGAGAACTGTCAAAATTAACAAAAATAAATTGTTAAAAGCGTACACGGCCTTCTAGGAATTTGACACAATCCTATGAAAAATTTACCAAATCGATGATTTGCATTCCCCTGTTTCATCCAAATGAAATTTAAATTTTAATTAACCCATGCTATAAATTTATATCCTGATATTTTTATAGTGAAGTAACCTATGTCCCTGTCATTTTAATTTTTCTTATAAACTCTTGGTTTTTTACTTGCAATTTTACTCGCGTGATTGGACGTTCTCTACATAAAAATGTAGAGTTTAGAAACAAAAATAAAATGATAGGGACATACTTTACTTCAACATTTAAATATCAGGATATAAATATATCAAATAGGTTTACTGTATTCGGAGGAAAAAGGGGAATACAAAACATCGATTTAGTAAATTTTCCATAGGATTGTCTCAAACTGCTAAGAGGTCCTGTATCCTGTTATGGCATACGTATGTATGCATAGTGTAGGGTTCCATATGCTTGATACCTTAACAAAACACTTCCAATCCCGAAAAACAACCCGCCTACGAAACATACAACGCCATCTATTATTAGTTCCTTGCGCAAAGTATGGAAATATGCAGTAAAATGGCTATAACTTTTGATTGCGTTAACTTAGAAATATGATTTTTTACAGCCACAAGGGATCGCAGATCTGAGTAGTTGATATAAATTTCAACTTGATACCTCCACGCGTTCCCGTTACAAAGTGTCTTGACAGACGGACAGGCAGACAGTCGGACAGACACACAGACAGACAGACAGACAGACAGACGGACAATAAAGTGATCCTATAAGGGTTCCTTTTTTCTTTTTGAGGTACGGAACCCTAAAAAACTTCGAATTCCCATACAAAATTGATCAGCTGATCGGAAAGGCTTTTGTCCACTTACTGGGAGCCTTCAGCCACTAATGAACAGTTTTATGACGTATATGAATATTAATAATATTTGAATAAAATAACACTTTTTAACTGGTTGTATTACCTATATCACAAAAGTATAGACCGAAAAAATTGTATTTATAATTAAATGTGAAACGACATTATTAAGGTGAACGCACATCTATCCAACCAAACGCGCAAAAAAACGAATTCTATAATTCTTCAAATGAAATCCAATGAAACCTCGAACACGTGTCTGATTTGGACTAGTCGGACGATTCGACGCGGACAAGAGTCGAATCACTGACTTTAAATTGATTCGAACTCAAATTTTATGGTAAAACGAGGATTTAACGCATTAAAAACATTAATTATTTATTTACCTCGACGTGTCGATTGCATTAACGGTGGTCAAGAGAAAACTCTGAATGCGAGATAACCGAAATCAATAAAAAATTCAAGGTTTTAGCACATTTAAGCCTCCTTAAGTCCAATTATTGTGTGTTTTTGACGCAATCCTTAGAAAAGTTTACCGAATCTATCTATGTATCGTGTAATGAATCCTTCCCCATTGGAACATTTTCCATAGATACGTAGCGCTATCCTTACATTTTGAGGCTTTAGTAAATGCCCTATAATTTTTTTTAAGTTAATTTCAAAAAGTTCAAAGTTTTATTGAACAAACATATCAATAGTGGTTGAGTTTCAGGTAGTAGGTATAGGTAGTATACTGAATAAACAGTCAAATTGTTAGCGATCGCCTTTCCTTCGGTTCTCGGTAAACATTCCTATTGCATTACATATTATTAAATAGTAGTCCTGTAAGTACACCGCCGACGTAAAAATACTCATGAGTATAGTTTTCCTTTCCTTCCGGTTGTCTGGAAGAAATCGCTTTAAGCGATAAGACCGCCACTTGTACTAGCCTAAGTTTAATATAATTATTATTCCTTTATGTTGTGTCCTATGTATGGTGTACAATAAAGTGTTTATCTATCTATCTATCTATCTAAATAGGTATATAGATAGATAGATAGATAGATAAACACTTTATTGGTACACCACAAAAACAGTAAATCTAAAAATTAAAGTAAACAGTATATAGTGCAACAATTGGCGGTCTTATCGCTAAGAGCGATCTCTTCCAGACAACCGTGCAGGGAGAGGAGAGCACCGTAAATCAGATTTGGTCAGTGGTGTGACAGAAATAATAAATATGACTTAAATTTACTAAATTAATACTAATAAACACAAACTAAAATAATTACTATTAATAATAATAATATAATAAATATTATATACTAATAAACATAATGATACATATACTGATATAATAACTAATACATACATACATACTTATTATAAGCGTATAGGTACTTAATAAAACGATACGTGACTTAAATTTGAGAATAGAAAGGGAAGAAAGACAGCTATAGCGATAGGTAATAGTTAAAAATACGAGATTTAAAGATGTCTAGTGAGGTGGAGCGCCTAATTTCGATAGGCAAGGCATTCCATAGACGAATGGCCTTCACTGTAAACGACTTGTCGTAAAACGCGCTGCTGTGTTCTGGAAACCTTAACAGCAGATTCTCTGACGACCTTAACGGGCGAGAATGGGAAGCATGGAGAAATAGGAAGCGTTCCTGAAGATAATGCGGGGAAGATGAGTTAAACAAGAAGTTGTACAAAAGAAATAGAATATGAGCATCCCGGCGACGGCGAATAGGAAGCCACTTGAGTTTGGAGCGAAATTCGGAAATATGATCATATTTGCGAAGACCAAATATGAATCTTATGCATAGATTTTGAAGTCTCTCAAGTTTATTCAGCTGGTCCTCGGTAATATCAGGGTATATAGATCGTTCACTTGGGCCGGTTTTTTGTTCGTTGATTACAGTCTACATTTGGTTAATCATTTGTTTAACAAACTATAGTTAAACTCCTAACCAATGGTTAAGAAGTGTGGAAAACCAAGGATTAAAAAACGAATTTAGCCGAATTTTAATTATTTGTCAAAAAAAATTACCATTTCTCGATTTAACCAGTGATCAAAAATCCCAGCCTTACGCTACTGTGTGTGGTAAGTATTTTTAACAATGGCTATCGTATATAATTATTAATTTATAATTCAGCACAACGCTAGAACTAACTGAATGCTAAAATAGCATTAAGTATCGTCGTATCGTCGATATTATGTCAAATCCTATATAGTTTTGACTCTCCAATTTCATACGATTCTTCTTCTCAGCCGTAGCAAGGCCACTGCTGAAAATAGGCCTCTCCCATAAAAGGGGGGTGGGTTTAGGGTAAAGGGGGGGTTATACGGTTGCTAATACAATAATTGGTCATTCTTTATGGTCTCTTAATTCTTTATGGTATTTATAGTGGATCTTTTTTTGATGGAAATTATTAGATAGGCAGGTATATATAGTATAATTTGAGTAACTTAATTGAGTATATCAATAAACTTATCTTCTTGCCAAAAACACAATCGAGTAACGGAATCTATCAGTAATAGTCCTTACTCAGTTCCATAGATAAATAAAAATAACTTCTTCCACCGCACGATTGGTCATTCATTTGTTGCATACTTAGATGACGGCAAAAGTCTTTAGCACAGATTAAACCATGGTCACTGTCGTTGAGGCATTTACCAAAGAACAAGACAGGCATCTGAATCCGGCCCAGTAATGCAAACAGAATTCTTTATTATTTTTTCTTGGCTGTTTTGCGCGGATACTTGCCAAGACTCTGCTTGCAAATTTATAAGAAATGTAATAATAGAAAATCTGTTCAATTTTGACGAATATATAGGGCCATTGTGCCGGTGTACACTCAGTCGGCTTGTCGTATTTAAGGAGATGTAATTAAATAAAGAAAAGGAAAGTTAATTAAATTTACTCATGAACGTCACGACCACTACGAGTATGGGTCGGCCTTATTAGTCGGTGAACATAAAAAAAAAAAATTGCCATGGTGTGCCGGCTATAGAATATATAAGTATACGTCTCTTTCCGTGGTTGCCGTAAGGGTTATATCATATCCAGAGGACAGGCGGCAGCGTCCTCTGTGTAAAACCATCAAAATTCGCTCGCCAACCCGACTTTGATTCTTACAGCTGGGATGATGATAAGATTTATGTGTTAATTTTGCATAAATTTTTGGTTATTTATTGTAACAAACTATCGCTATAACATTAAGGTTTATCATAGAGGTGTTGTTTACAAAACATGCTCGTTTAAAAATAGATTTTGCGCTGTACGTGCGTCGCGTCGCGTCGCCTCAACAATGTATCGGCACGCGTAGAAAGCGCACTTTCCACCCCATCGAGAAGCCGACCGCCCGGAACCGACAACCGATTCTTTTCTCTCGGTGAAAACTATTATTAATTGAGTATATTAGATGATACATAAATATGTCTATATATAAGGAGTTTACCATACAATTATACATATAAGCAACTAGTAGAAAAAAGATTTTACATTTGAGACAAATTAATTCCCATACACAAACGAAAAGTTGATATCTTAGTTTTTTTTTTTTAATTTTTTTCGGTCTTCACACGAAGATTGCCATTAATATATGGCAATATATGGCCAGAGCCTTATAAAGGGCACCTATTAAGTATTGCTACATCTTTCAGTTATTAAGTTGACAGCAATTGAAATTTCGAGGATCACACATTGATTTAAATAAAGGGGGAGATAGGGTTCGTTCTCTCAGGGATTACTCAACAACTGGCATGTGCTATTTGAAACAACAAAGATAGAAAGACGTCCCAAACACCGAAGTACGAACGAGAAAACTATTAACTTTACTGACGTACGTGGACCTAATTGGACCTGAGCTTTCCATTTTCGAGAAGCCAGTACCTCATCTCCCCTTTTCTTTAAAACAATGTAATTATGTATAGATTTTAAATCAATGGGACCACATGAATTTTTCGATCAAAATAATATTATTAAGAATTTTTTTGCCATAGGTCGAATTCTTCACGAGACTCACTATTGTTACAAATATCTATTATTATTTGCAACCATAGTGAGTCAATAATGATTTATTAATATCTTTTACTTCTTCTTTGGGTGCCATCTTCTAACGAAGGTTGGCGACCATCATGGCGACTTAAACCTTCGACACAGCAGCTCTAAATAGAGAACGCGTGCTCTTTCCGTACCACTGGCGCAGATTTTTAAGCCAAGATGTTCTTCTTCTTCCTGGACTCCTCTTTCCTTGTATCTTTCCCTGTATAATAAGCTGTAACAGGTCATATTTCGAGCTACGCATTATGTGGCCAAGATATTCCAACTTCCTTCTCTTTATGGTCTTTATAACTTCAACCGTTTTCCCCATACGTTGCAACACAACTTCATTGCGTATTTTGTCTCTCCAAGATATCCTTAACATTCTTCTGTAAACCCACATTTCGAAAGCTTCGATCTTTTTACACATAGTTTCCGTTAAAGTCCAAGCTTCGACGCCATACAGAAGAATGGA
This sequence comes from Hemistola chrysoprasaria, assembly GCA_947063395.1. Taxonomy (NCBI): domain Eukaryota; kingdom Metazoa; phylum Arthropoda; class Insecta; order Lepidoptera; family Geometridae; genus Hemistola; species Hemistola chrysoprasaria. Next base: position 1,726,040 of record OX346723.1, read on the forward strand.
GAAAATGTAGCAGCCTGCAAGACGAGTCCGAAGTTTAATGTTCAAGTTCCTGTCACATAGAATCTTCCTCAAGCTGGTGAAGGCACCGCGAGCTTGTTCTATCCTACATGGAACCTCCACACTGTGATCGGCTTGATCATCAACAAAACACCCCAAGTACTTATATCGCTGTACCCTATCCAACTTCTGACCTCCACAACTAAGTCTTCTTAATGTTGATGTTGAGACCATACATGGCACTAACAGACTGTACTCTATTCAACAGTATCTGCAGGTCATCCAGACTGGGAGCTATTAATATCGTGTCATCTGCATATCTGATGTTATTTATGACCTTTCCATTGACAACTATCCCAATGTCTTAAGTCTTCTCATGCGTCATTGAATATGCTCTCCGAATAGATGTTGAATAAGAGTGGTGAGAGTATGCAGCCCTGACGAACGCCTCTCAAGATATCAACATTGTCTGTCAGTTTTCCCTCTACACGAACACTCGCCTTCTGGTTCCAGTAAAGATTTTTAATGAACCTAATATCCTTCGAATCAAGGCCAATGGTTTCCAATGTGTTTATTAACTTACTGTGCATCACACTGTCAAAGGCCTTCTCATAATCGATAAAACACACGAAAACCTCCTGATTTACGTCCCAGCATCTCTGTACCAGCACCTGATACCCAAACAAATACGTCTCTAATTCTTAACCCATTTCTAAAGCCAAATTGAGAATTTGAGATCACGTTTTCTCCTTTAGCATAATATATACGCTGGTGAATAACTTTCAGAAGAATCTTTAGAACGTGGCTCATTAGCGATATGGTCCTATATCTTTTACAGCGACCTTTAATATCAATGACTACAATAATAAAATTTGGAGGTGACAGGAATTGTTTTTTGGAGGAAACGGAATAAGTCGATGCTTTGGGAGACGTAGACTCTCTATGTATTAAATAACGTGGGCGCCATTGTATTATTCAACAAAAGAATCAACACTTATTTCTTAAGAAACAAGGAAAAATAGTAGGTAGGTACTTTTTTAGAATTTTGCTCTAAACTTTAAAATATAATTACATCTTGTTTACTGCAGACAGCATAAATTTAAAACTTTCCTAGAATCAGTTTTCATTCGCAAATGATTTATGATACGTGACGTCACGAGATTGACAAAGGCACGGGTAGCGTAGCGTTGAGAGTTGAGAGCTAGGCGCTTGTGATTGCGACGTTGCCACACGGGTGCAGGAATGCGGGCGACGAGCGTTGCCAACTCGACTCTCGATACGGCGCGATAAACCAGAGTGCATCGGGCCTGGGCGGCTCGCGACTCGCGGTGGAACTCAGCACCTCATGGCTCAAACGCTCGGCGCCATTTTGTTTATGTATACTGTACGCGAGCCACAAATATAAACACAAATTCTGCTCCCGCTATAGACAAACCCTTAAACACCACAAAGTTGTTAGTAGCTTTACAAAATAATCTTGAATCGGAACCTTATTTTAGTTAGGTATTAGCAGATATACTGACTTTATCCAGACAAATGATATCATTTTCCTTCTATAATCTGTGATGACCCTTATCTTGTTTCCAATCCAAACGGTGATTTTATTTACAAAGAGTTGGTTACTACTACTCTAACCTAAAGTACTCAACTAAACATGTGATAATAATATACTTACTTACCTAAAAATACATTATTAACTAATGTAAACAAAGCTGCTTTGCCTGCTCGCAATTACGAAAAATGGGAGTATTATACCAAAACTTTGACGTTCTTTTTGGACCCTTTAGAATGTAAATTTTTAAATATCCTTTCTTAGCACACACACAACAACGAAAAGAACCAAAATTCCAAGTTTGATGTCTCTAGGCTCAGTGGTTTGGCCTCTGCGTTGCATGTCAGTCATTTAGGATTTTATAATATATAGTGATTATTAAATTCTTATTATCGTGGCAATGATTCGTGGATAGATTATCTGACTGCGCTAGCGGTAGTCCAGATGGAGCCACGTCTATTGCGATTTTTTGTGGCGTTGTAAAGGTCACCCTAGTGCAGGTGCTCGGGTGCAGAACCCCAGTCACATTGCTCTTATTTGCTCACATTAAAAAATTAAAGGTATTAATATACTCATACTAGGTATGATTAATTTGACACAATCTTTTGAAGAATTTACCAAAACGTTGCTTAGTATCCCCAGCTTGGTCCCCAATTTATTCGCATTTCATTTTTTTTATTATTGTGATAGTGAGTGAGAGAGAAAACGTGCAAATCAGGTGCCTGATGGCGAGCATCATGATTGTCCAAATCAGACACAGTGCCACCCAGTGTTTTATAATTCAAAATTCTGCGCGGCACTGCACTGCGCCTGTCACTCTGAGATATTAGTTGTTGAATCTCATCATGCCCAGTAATTTCGCTGGTAACATCGCCCTTCATACCGAAACACAGTAATGTTACTGCACATTACTGCTTGGCGGATGAATAACTGGCAAAGGCACAAAGGTGTGGTACTTCCAGACGACACAGCGAGTTATTTATAATTTTAAGTAGGACTGGAACGCAAAGTAAATAAGCCCAAGAAATTCTCTCGGATGCCTAATGCCTAGCCTCAGTGTACAGCTAATGAAGTATAAATGGTGATTTAATTAACGTGACCTCATTAAACTATTAATGCTCTCCATTAGACTTACGAGTGTTGTCGGTAAACTACGGACCTATCTACTATTACAATAGGTAATAGAATCTTCTCTTCAATTCGGTGAAAGAAAATTTAAAAAGTCTGTAGTCGTTAGGATAATAGAACACATACATTCACGCCTTGTTCCCGAAGGGGTAGGCAGAGGTGTACCCAGGACTCAGTCCCATAGTAGATACACGCACATTTCGCCAGTATGTTTTTGGTCCCATGTATAATAGGGGGCGAGCCTATTGCCATCTACCGGGCACAGTTCCTGACTCCAGGCAGTTATTGATATAATTCTTAATGGAAAAATCCAATATTTAACACTGCCTGACCTGGGGATCGAACCTGGGACTTCTTGATTGGCAGTCGAGCATGCGCCCTCTACGCCACCGAGGCAGTCTAGGATAAAACAATAATGGTACAAATCACTGTAATCATTGGTACCAACTGGATAGGAACAAATTGTTGGCGATAACTTGCTATAGCCTAAATTAGGCTTTATTGCCTAAAGATACACTTTCCTCGTAGATACACTTTTGGAAAAGTTGCGCTTAATTTCCTTATAGATCCATTTTTAGTTAATAAATTCACTGAGATAAGTTTTTCAATCCCTATATAGGCTCGCCCCCTATTTATTAAATACGACCTAACAACATAACTAACGAAATTTGCCTATCCCTTTGGGAAAAAGGCTTAATGTTATGTTATGTAGAAATACGATAATTAAAACAACCTACGTTTCCACGTATATGTAGTGAAGATGTGATATCAATTTCAATGACCCAAACGCATAGTAATTGTAATTTAAAATCCAGCCTCGTCGATATACGAGTAAGCCGACACTACGTCGAAATGACGTAGACACTAAATTAAGGCTTACTTATTCAAATATTTGCACAGAAGGACCTTGGCCGCTCATTATATGTGTTAGACAGACGGCGTCTTTTTTGCGAATCGATATTAGAATAGAATAGAAAACTCTTTATTGTTATCACGATTAGTACAAAAAACAATAAAAATCAAAAATTATAACTAGAAAACGTGTAACAATTCGCGGCCTGATCGCTCAAAGTGATCTCTTCCAGGCAACCATGCATAAATAACAAAAGCTGTCTTATTGCTAATAAACGATTTCTTTCAGACCACCGATTGATAGAGAGGATTCCTTTGCAAAAAGACGGTGGCGCATCTATATAATTCTATAATTAACTTAATTATTAGAGTAATTAATTGTACTATCTTTAAATACAGTTTTTCAAACTTAACTGGAACAAATTGTAAAGCTTTATGGAGGAGGGCGTTGGTGTCTGCAACACAGTTTTCCAAACTCTCGCAGACAACATCGTTCACGCTGTTTATAAACAAATGTTGCTTAAGTTCCAATAAAGATAATTTTGAATTAGAATTTGAAACATATCGATAGTGTAAATAATATATTGTCTGTATAATATATGGGACCTCATAATATGCAGTATTGAGATATATATACTTCAGAATTTTATGCGAGCTAAAAGTGCTTAATTGATACCCTAATTAATACACGTGTCGCTATATGAATGGTGTCACTAACAAAAATAATACCTACTAGCATTTCCTCTTTGCATGCAATTTTGCGGGCGGGAGGGCGGTGCACCGTGCATGTTGTTTTTGACACTAAAAATTGGAACTAAAAACTATACTCTTGTTCCAGAAATTGATACCCTAATATCTCAGATCATAGAAACAAGGCCTTATATTAATTCCATTGTAAACCAACTTAAAAATAAGTTTACTTAGTTATTTTTTTATATATTCACATCGAAAGACACGACATACGAATAGACGAAATTATGGAGTTTCGTGATACTCTTTACTTAAACAAATTTCAAAGTTATTTTATATGTAGTTATATATAGTTATATATTTTGTGAAATGTATTTATTTCATACCGTGGATCAAGGAAGAGAGGAAAACTATAATTTTTTAGTAGGTACTGTTTATAATTATCATAATAATACGGTTTAAACACGTCACACATACATATTATAATAGAATACGCTGCTGAAAACGGGTCTCTATTTCTCAGTAATTATATCCTGGTTTACGATAAAGCTACTTATAAAAGAGCTGTTTACAGAAAAAATATATTACGACCATGAAGAAATATTATTTTTCCCTAAGAAATAATGAGAAAAGTACTTAGCGACCCGCCCAGACTTTCCACGGATAGCAGCAAAACATAGATTGTTTTGGAATAATTCCGTAACACATATACCACGCTAACTTATCGGTCACACTGTCGCGAGTTATAGAGGCCTCTTTTGCAGGGGGCCGCCTGGGGAAGTACCACACCTTTGCCAGTTATTCATCCGCCAAGCAGTAATGTGCAAAATAACTGTGTTCCGGTCTGAAGGGCAATGTTACCAGCGAAATTACTGGGCATGATGAGATTCAACAACTCATATCTCAGGGTGACAGGCGCAGTGCAGTGCCGCGCAGAATTTTGAATTTTAAAACACTGGGTGGCACTGTATCTAATATGGGCAATCATGATGCTTACCATCAGGCACCTGATTTGCTTGTGTTCTCATTATCATAAAAAAAATAAAAAATTATGGTTTTCAAACAACTCGGTTGGTTTAATAAAGCTCCCAGTTGACTTGATTCATTTTGACCTCTTCAACGGCCAATTTATACAAACGCCAAGTGCTAACACACGAGTTTTCTAGCCCTAAGAAGTGTTTGATCCACTGCAAGAAACCAAATAAAAAAACATATTATACTTTTATATTATATTAGTTCGTGGATGTTCTTAAAACAGATTTTTTTTTTTGTAGTGGTAGTAGACCTCTTTGCAGGAGACCGCCTGGGGAAGTACCACACCTTTGCTAGTTATTGATCCGCCAAGCAGTAATGTGCAAACATTGTGTTCCGGTCTGAATGTTACCAGCAAAATAACGCAGTGGTAGGCGCAGTGCAGTGCCGCGCAGAATTTTGAATTTTAAAACACTGTATGACACTGTGTCTGATATGGGCAACATTGCTTACCATCAATAAATAAATAAATAAAAAAAGAATCTCATTATTTATACACTTGATAAAAAAAACATGAATATACCTCTAAAAAATGTTTATGTGTATTAAATGTTTATAAAAATGATTCAAAATGGTATGAAAATCTTGATCAATAATTGTGATTTTTGTCAAATATTTCTTGATAAGTTAAAGTAGTTGGTGGATATGCAATTTTTTAAAATTAAATTTGACTGTTTTGCAAGAACTCCATTATTGTTATTTACGAACATTTTTGGGTGCATTTTCGCGAAGCAATTTGTAGTTAGCTCATCACAGATTATACACATCGACCTTCCTCTCTCTTGTATCACTACTATTTTTTAATTGAATCTGACTACTGAAATTTTGAATTAAAAATAATTGTGTATTTAATTTCTTAATTTGTAATAGACTGGGTTCTTCGCATGCGTGTATTTAAAATATTTGCATGTCGGTGTATCTACCGGCGAAGTATGTGAAACTTACTGCTTTATGTAACAACTTATTTTACTACCATACTTCTGGCAAATAAATATATTTAATTTCATTTCATTTCATTTCATATCCATTAGTGAAAATAGCCGCAAAATCCGTTGCGTGGTTTAAGAGGAGTTAACAGATATAATACAGACAAACAGACGTGAAAAGGAAGTTTGTTTTATATGGTTAAGGATCTTTCCTCGTAAAAAAGTTATTTATTACCTATTTGGCAAATAGATATAACGTGTAGCTCGATTTTTATTATCATTATTCTCTGAAGCCGTATTGCGGTCTTATTCTTCATCCCAATTACGTATTTACTTAACATAAATAATTAATGATATTATGTTTATTGTTCTATTAATATTTAGTTTAATGTTGTGGTTTGTTTCGTGGTCCTCCTTTGGCCACTACTTGAAGGCATGTTATGTATAAGTATAAACATACATACAGAATACTATATGTATGTTTTTACAAAAATAAAGTCATCAAACGTCGATAAACACGTTCACATATTCAAAATAGCTATACTCCATACTATGTTATTATATTAATGTACTTAGTATTCTGACTGTATATGTACGAGTATATTATACAATAAGTAAAATTCATAATATCATTTTACTTTTATTATATAATAAATAAATTCATTTATTTATTTATTTCAGACAATAGTACGCATAACAAATTATACGCACCAGAGGCCTATATTAATAAATACCTTACAGACTAACATACATAACATACATATATTAACATAATTTATTTCTATGACAATTTGTTTAATAAACTATTTTTTCTAATATTTGCTATATAACGAATGATTTGTTATTTCAAGTACCTCTATTACCATCCTCGAGTAAAGTGGTTGATTCACTACTCGCCGATTAGTGGCTACGTGGCAAGTAGAAGTCTCAAGTAACTTTTTTTTTTACTCGAGGACGGTGAAAGAGGCCCTTGATATAATATATTATTATTATAATTGACGTAAAATTGTTTCATGAATAAACGAGTTTGAGTTTGTTCATATAAATTTGAAATGCAATGATGTTCATTTAAAATTAACTTAGTCATCATCAGTATCATATGGTATAATAATAGCTATTTTGAAATTCAGTATGTGGTCATTGAATTTTGTTGACCGTTCATAACGTCACGCCTTTTACAAAATGGTTAAGAAAAGAAAAAATCACTCACGAGCGGGACTTCAACCCGCCCCTTCCGCACCAATCCGCGTGGCGTGGCACTCCACCAATCAAGCGAATAGACCGCTTAGTCTTAAAATATATTATAATACTAGTGTGAACAAAGCGGCTTTGCCCGTTCGCTATTACGAAACATGGTAGTTTTATTCCAAAACTTTGACGTTCTTTTTGGACCCTTTAGAATGAGAATTTTCAAAAATCCTTTCTTAACACACGTCCAGACAACGAAATGAACCAACATAGCAAGTTTCACGTCTCTAGGATCGGTGGTTTGGGCTCTGCGTTGCATGTCAGTCAGTGATTCATTTAGGATTTCATTATATATAGTGATTATCACAAGTATATACATTCATAATATATATTTTTCCCGAATGGGTAGGCAGAGGTGTACCCAGGACCCAGTCCAATTGTAGGTACACACATTGTTAGTTACGTTTATGACCACATTTTAAAAAGTCTAGGGAGCTTTACTAAAATCTGAGAAAAAATTTCGCGAGCTTTGTAGTAAAAAATATTACCGTGCAGTTAGGCTGCTAGATTTAACTTCGGGAATTAATTGCTCTACAAAAAAGACTTCCCTGAAAATCTTTTTCAGTGAGAATATTTCTAAATTGCTACGTAAATACTGAGAAAATTAGAATGAATAGAATGAATGAAAAAATGAATTAGAATAAAACAAAAAGTTAATGATGATAATGATGTTAAGATTAATGGAACATTTGTTGATCGATGTCGCGGTATTATTTTAATGAATAACTGATATAATGAATGTAATAATAACAATGATTTTGTTAAATACTATATTAACTTCTATATAGTAATTCTGAAAATCTATAGACACGCACAATGTGGAATGTAATTCGGAACTTTATAGGTATTGCAGTTGGTTTAGTGTAAATATAAGGAAATAAATTAATCAATTTAGTTTTAACTCTACTTAATTTTACTCTTTTTTTAAATTTGTTTATTTATTTTATTTATTTATTTCATTTTATTTCAGGCAATAGTACGTATAACAATAAATTATACGCACCAGAGGCCCATATTAATAAATACCTTACAGACTAACATACATAAAAATATAAACTACAAAATTACAATGCAACTAGGCATATCATTTTATAAGCATATCATTTTGTGTCTGTAATATTAATTATCATTAATGTCCGTGAAGTCACCAAAGCGGCCGCAACGGAAGACCAGCGCCGGTCGAATGGCCAGCAACATGCTGAGTTGCGACCGTTTCGTGCTACACAGATATCTCTTTTTGCTCATAATATAATATACATTTGATCTAAAATTTCTTTTTTTTCACACACGGTCATCTGGTCCCAAACTAGGCAAAGCCTGTACCACAGTAACCAGATGACTGATATACATACTTTATAAACTTATAACACCTAGACACAGATCAAACAGATATGTTCATGCACACAAATGGCCGGGGATCGAACCCGGAGCCTAGGGCACAGAAAGCAGAGTTACTACCATCCGAGCCAACGAGGCTGTCACTTGTGTGAAATATCTTTGTACACGAATAAACGTTCATTAATTCATTCATTCATTTTTCACTACGATTGTATGAACCCACTAGGTGGACAGACGATCTGATAAGGAAGGCAGGAACGCGCTGGATGCAGGCCGCTTACCTATGTTGTCCTATGGCTGAGATGATAATGATCATGATGACGTGAGAAAATAAAATTAATAATGTCATCAAAACATTTTGGCTTATATCCTGTACGTGAAACATCAAAATAATGTAATCTCGTTGGTAACAGATAAAAAACAAAAATAAATTTGAGCCGTACAGGTTGAAAAATTATTTTAGCTCCGCGCTGGTACGCATCAATGACGGACTTTTTAGCAAAGAGTTGTGATAAATAATTTTAGTGTATTCAATTGGAGTCTCGCTTTTCAACGTGGAAACGCTGCCTGCCTGCAGGGTACCACGGAGCCTTGAAGACACGCGTCAGACTAGATATTTTATCTATAAATTATAATTAATTAAATTTGCCGTTACTTTTCGGAACTCCGTTGTAGACTTCTGAAATAAGAATATTTAGTTTTTAGTACCGATTTTTAGAGTAAAAACAACATGCACAGTGCACCGCCCTCCAGCCCGCAAAATTGCATGCAAAGAGAAAATGCTAAACTAAAACTAGATATTCTTGTTTCAGATTCAGTCTATAAATTATAATTTCAATTGTATGACAAACTCAAACTCAAACTCAAAACAGCTTTATTCAAATAGGTCATAATCTGACACTTTTGTACGTCAATGAAGATAAACAGTACTGAGTCTACCGTGCGTTCAGAAAGATACCTCGGACAGTGCCTTCTACAGCAATAGTTAAGTTTTTTGACAATAAAGGGATGAAAGGAGATTAACAAAAGATATTTATAAAGCTAGTGTGAATGGTCAAGTCGGTAACGGTCGGACCTAGGCGTACTTTTCATGAACAAGTTGACTTTGTTATTAGGAAAGGCCAAGTCAAAAGTACCTACAACCGACGAGCATATATGAAAAATGTCATGTAAGTGATTGAAGCGAAAATTGTAAGTCAGGATCGTAGCAAGTGGAGGGAAATAGTCTCTGCCTACCCCAACGGGAACAAGGCGTGACTGTATGTATGTATGTAAATACAAAAATTTGCAATTACAACCTTTGTACAAAAGTCTGAGATAGTCTACCCTATCACCAGTCGATAAGACGTAAGATGACATGTATCACGTAGGCGAGAGTGACGCAAATCGTCCACGTAGTTACGTAACCCCATTTATACATAGTGTTTATGTGACATCATTGTTTTTATCTCTCTTCAAGAGTCTCATCTAATTAACTCTTGATATATTTGTGACCAATTATACCCATACGAGGTGTTATATCCGTGGAGTTCTCCATCGCCGTGGAGTTACCGGCTTTAGAATAGTGCTCCACCCTCTCTATACCCGTGGTTGCCGTAAGAGCCGGCTAAGGGTTAACAGATTTGAGCACGGGCAGCAGCGTCCTCTGCAATGCAATGCATCGATCGAACTGCGCTCGACAACCCGCCTGCCAAGCGTGGGGAGGCCTGTATTCAGTAGTGGATTACCAACGGCTGAAATGATGATGATGAAGAGGTGTATTAAAAAGGTTACCTAAGGAGGTCAATCTCACCATCAAATTAAACAGCTTTCCAAAGATAGAATTGACAAATTCTATCTTTGTCGATCAGCTGATACTTTTTTTATGGGCAGTTCACACAATTTCATACAACGTGTTACAAAAAAGCGTAATACAACTTAAGGGGATGCATATACGCGTCAACCTTGACTTTCAAAAGAAAGATATCTCTTTGTAGTGTAGGCCTCTTTTGCAGGGGCCCGGCTGGGGTAAGTACCACACCTTTGCCAGTTATTCATCCGCCAAGCAGTAATGTGCAAACATTACTGTGTTCCTGTCTAAAGGACAATGTTACCAGCGAAATTACTGGCCATGGCATGTTATTATATTATATACCAATGTTTGCGGCGACGTGGTTCGCAACCCGTCACGTCTCGTTTCCCGTGGGGGCGAAAAGTGGGCTATGGATAGCCACTTTGCTACGCTGAACGTGAGGGGAGGTATGAATGAAAAAGTTGAGGAAGTATGCGAGATGATGAATGAAAGACGGATTGATGTTCTCTGTGTGAATGAAACTAAGCGGAAAGGATGCGACACCACCACGCATGGCTCATACACAGCCTACTGGTCGGGAGTTCCGGAGACTAGTAGATGCTGCCAGGGTGTTGGTGTACTTCTTTCTGCCAGAATGAATGAGTGTGTGACAGGCTATGAATGTGTGAACCCAAGGCTCCTTTGGGTGAGGTTAAAGGTTGGCCTTACGCGCATCTTTATATTGGGGTTTTACGCTCCAACCGATGCAGGGCCAACCTGTTTCTCGAGAGCCCAACAGATGAGGCAAGAGTTTTGGGATAGCGTGAAAGATATTTTGAGTGGATGCAAACAGAATGAAAGAATAATAATGTTAGGTGATTTTAATGGTTGGGTAGGAGTGAAACGAGATGGATATGAGAATGTATTAGGAAATTTTGGGGATGACAGAGTGAATATGAATGGTGAAAGGCTGCTTGAAGTGTGCATGGAGTGGAATCTTTTAGTAACAAACACAATGTTTGATCACAAAAAGATCCACTTATTTACGAGAGAAGAAGGAAACCAGAGAAGTATGATTGATTTTGTTATTGTGGATGAGAGATTAAGAAAGAATGTATTAGACACTCGGGCCTATCGCGGTGCCGGAATTTACACAGACCACTTTCTGGTAGTATGCCGAGTAAGAGGTCTGTTTAAACAGTGGCGGCATCGTGAAAGTGGGCCTGTTAGTGTATTAGAGCGCATAAAAGTTGAGAATCTGCAAGAAGAAAATGTGAATGAGGAGTTTGCACGTAAACTGAAAGAAAAGTTTAGCATGTTAGATGAAGCATATGAGATTGAAGAGATATGGAAGCCGTTCAAGGAAGGGATTGTGGAAGTTGCGATTGAAGTATGTGGTATTAGTAAGAGAAAGAAAGGGTGTAAGATACAAAAAGTTTGTGTGGAAGTTCGAAAAGCAGCGTCTGAGAAGAAGAAAGCTTGGAAAGATTGGTTGGCTACAAAAGCTAATCAAAGAATGCAGAAGGCAACGAATGATGATGTAAACATGGCAAGAAATGAGTATAAAAGATTGAAGGATGTGGCAAACGAGATTGTGAGAAGAATGAAAGAGCAAAATAGAGATGAATTTGACAGGAGGTTATCTGATGACTTTCAGAATAACATTAAGTTCTTCTGGAAGTCCGTAAAATCAGCTAGAGGAAAAATTACCACCTCACAGCTGGACAAAATCAGAAACCAGGATGGTAGTATTCTGAATGGAGAAGAAAGCGTGCTGAAGGGATGGAAGCAATATTTTGAAAGTTTATATGAAAAGGAGAATTTGCAAGTACAGGCCCCACCCGGGGCTACGAATGAAAGTAATGATGAAAATGATATTAGCATGAAAGAGATTGTGGAAGCGTTGAAAAGTATGAAAACGGGTAAGGCTGCAGGGTATGATAGAGTTTCAGCCGAGATGCTTAAAGCTGGACAGGGTGTGGTAGCTAGTCAGCTGTACCGCCTTTTCAACCTTTGTTGGAGGAGCGGCAGAGTACCAGAAGACTGGTGCATGGCCGTTATCGTACCGTTGTACAAAGGAAAAGGGTCGCAGCATGACTGTAAAAACTACCGAGGCATTAGCTTGCTAAGCATTGTTGGCAAACTGTATGCAAAGATTTTGATTAAAAGAGTGATGAATGAAACTGAAGATTTGGGATGTGCAAGCGGGATTTAGGAAAGGAATGGGATGCATGGATCAGATCTTTTCCTTACGAAGCATAGCCGAAAAATTCTTGGCTAACAGCCAAAAGGTCTATTGCGCTTTCGTGGATTTGGAAAAGGCCTACGACAGAGTGGCGAGGAATGAACTGTGGTCAACATTGTCTATGTATGGAGTGAGCGGCAACTTGATACGAGCACTGAAATCACTCTACGAGGGTTCCAGTGCTTGTGTCAGGATAGACGGAGCTTACGCAGACTGGTTTAACATCGAAAAAGGTGTTAGACAGGGATGTGTAGCTTCACCGTGGCTGTTCAACGTATTCATAGACAATTGTCTGAACGATTTGAAAGAGAGTACGTACGGATTAAGAATGAATGGGTTGACCGTCAAATGCCTCCTATACGCTGATGATCAGGTCATATTGGCATCGTCGGAGGAGGAGTTGCAAGCGATGGTTGATATTACGAATGCTGCTTTAACAGGCAAAGGAATGAAAGTGAATGTAAGCAAGACGAAAGTTATGGTCTTTGAAAGAGAGGAAAGTATGACAGTTTGTAATATTCTGATTGGTGGAGAAAAAGTGGAACAAGTGAAAGAGTTTGTATATCTGGGTTCTAAGTTTACAAGGGATGGAAAGTATGATTGTGATATTGAACGAAGAGTGTTGGCAGGGAATCAAGTGAATGGGGCGTTACATACCTTTATGAACAGTCAGAAAGTGTCTAAAAAGGCACGACTGGCTGTCCATAGACCTACACTTATGTATGGTAGTGAATGTTGGGTCTGGCAGAAGAAGCATGAAAGTAAGATTAATGCTGTGGAGATGAGAAGCCTGAGAAGCATGACTGGAGTGACATTGATGGACAAAATGAGAAATAGTACGATAAGGGAACGCTGTGGCGTGTTAGAAGATGAAGTGACAAAGATAGAAAAAGGAATGCTGAGGTGGTTCGGGCATGTGGAGAGGATGTATGAAAGAAGATTAACAAAAGAGATTTATAAGGCTAGAGTGTATGGTCAAGTTGGTAGGGGTCGACCTAGGCGTACTTTTCATGAACAAATTGATGTTGTTCTTAGGAAAGGCCAAGTCAAAAGTACCTACAACCGACGAGCATGTATGAAAAATGTCATGAAAGTGAACGAAGCGAAAGTTGTATGTCAGGATCGTAGCAAGTGGAGGGAAATAGTCTCTGCCTACCCCACCGGGAACAAGGCGTGACTGTATAAATATATGTATGTATGTACCAATGTATATTATGTTATATAACGACTTAACTCACGTTTAAAGTCGAAATCGCTCGACCTAGGTTTCGGACAACTCCGTTAGTCAGTCAGTCCGTCGCGAGTTGCGATCCCGCACACGCGTGAGCTCCTGATGCAGGACACCGAGTTGTCCGAAACCTAGGTCTAGCGATTTTGACTTTAAACGTGAGTTAAGTCGTTATATAACATAATAAATATGAGTACCACTCACGGTAGTTTTCAAAATCGTATATATACCAATGGCTGAGATGATAATGATGATGATGATGATGGCAGGCATGAAACTGATGTAACGATACCAAATAAGTCTACATACATTAAGTATCGATATTTATACATTTACTTAGTATTATGCATAGGTACATAGTATTATATTGTATTACATTGTATAGGTCGTAGTTCCAGCAAAAACATTTTCATGTAAAATGTTACCAAGACGAGACTATAGGTATATGGCTCGTACTATCAAAAAGTTGTCAGATCTCATGTAGAGCCAAGCTTTTAACTCTACAAACTCTACAACTTAGTCCAATTATGTGGCTTAGCCGTTTCGTTAGTCACATGGGCATAAGGTGAAAAATTTGTCGCAAGCGCTACCGCCGATCATGAGGTCGGGTTCGATCCTCAGTCTTCAGGATTTTTCAGGAAGTCCCCCCCCCCCCCTCCCCCAATTACCTGGTACTGAAATTGGCATATTTGGCAATGGAATTAGACTATGGGTACACCAGTCGAAGCATATATTACGTGTTTATGCTTGTACCTGAATATGAAAGATATGAGCAGGTACTTTCTACAAAGTCAACTAATTGGTTAGTATCATTGCAATTTCTCTTGGCGTCACAGATTAAAATAACAAAGGTTCTCTCTTTATAATATTGGTATAGATTATGTATAAGCTTATATAACAAGCTTCTAGCCTAGTTTGGGACTAGATGACCGTGTGTGGAAGCTGTCCCATATTATTATTGTTATTATGTAACGAATAAAAAAACGACCTCTTATAACCAATATTAAAATATATAAAGGTTTTGTAGGCCGTAAAATGTTTTAATTTATAAATCTAAGAGTATAGATTACACAATATCGTAATCTGATGTCCTCAAAATGCAGTACATAATATGTGTAATATAAACATTTTTCCACAAGTAATTCATTGATTACAAAAGCAGCCAAAGTTAAGCTTGGGACGTTAAAGCTCATTTTAAAAATATCTTGGTGTTTATTCTTTATATCGTAAGTTGTAAAAAAACCATGATACTGTATAAGGTATACCTACACGATTTTGTTAGTTTTGTTTTGTTGTTGTTTTTCTTATATCAGGTACCCCTGATATAAGAAAAACAACAACAAAATCGTAACTATCGTTAAATTAAGCGGTTATAAAATGGCCGCCCATAAAAATGGTCTGAGCGTTTAAAATCCGAAGGCTCATCTTGATTCTTTGCCAAGGAGCATTTATTTTAGTATTGAGTGTGCGCGGGCGCAGCGACCGACTCGACGCGGGGAAAAGAGCCGTTACCCGAACATCGACGGAAACACCCGAACACACCCGAGCGTAAAATGCGACTACAAAAGCACTCATGTGCTCGCACAACTTTATCTCTTGTTTTGAACGTGTTTCAGTTATTTTATTGCCGTTTTCACCTCATATTCTGTTATAATACAACCTAAATTGTAATAATCATTGAAAGTTTCGCGTGTATCGTACACAATTGTTGCGTTATCGGGGTTTAAAACCGCACGTACATTCGTGGTTTTGCGCACGTCATTCTATTTACATTATCGACGGAAGACGCAGCCCCTCTGTTGAGAGCGGTTTTTTCTCTCTATTATTATTAACTTGGCGTTATCAACCGACACTGCACGATGAGCAACGAATTTCCTTCGTCTCTATGTCTATATGAATAGGGACGATATTACCGTAGCTATATAAAAGTTATATAAGTGTATATATGTCTTTGTTCGTAGGTCGTAGCGTTGTAAGATGCTTCACTAGCGCGTGACTGATGGAATTAACGCACAAATATTAACAATTCATCAGTTTATGGTATTGTTTAATAATGATACCCGATAGATTGGATATTAAACTTGATGGTTTAAATATTTGTTTTAATTTTTCATCACACAAGGCTAAAGTGTAGATAATTTTAGATGTTTTGTGTATGCTGGTAAGAGGAGATTACTTTGACGCAAACTTACGTCAAAATGAACGAACTTCTTATGTTCTAATACGAGTGTTTGCCAAAAGTCGACTTACTAGTCAGTCCAATAGACAGAGGTCGAGATATCTGTTTTAATTGATTTACCTACTTAACAAGATACAGGACCTCTTAGCAGTTTGACACAATCCTATGGAAAATTTACTAATAAATCGATGTTTTGTATTCCCCTGTTTCCTCCGGATACAGTAAACCTATTTGATATATTTACAGTAAACCTATTTGATATTTTAAAGATGTCACTATCATTTTATTTTTGTTTATAAACTTTACGTTTTTTTGTAGTGAACGTTCTATCACGCGAGTAAAACTGCGATTTTGGAAGTTCACTATGAATAAACTAAGGGTTTATAAGAATGACAGGGACTTAGGTAACTTCACTATAAAAATATTAGGATATAAATTTATAGTGGGTTAATTATATTCGGAGGAAACACGGGAATACAAAACATCGATTTGGTAAATTTTTCATAGGATTGTGTCAAATTCCTAGAAGGTCATGTACGCTCTTAAATATATTTTCCACTACAAAGTGTTATAAAAATGTGTGGTAATAATTTAAAAGGTGCTAGATGCACCTCCTAATTTCTCCCGTCAAACTTGACCACTTTCAAAAGAAACTTCGCAAAAAAGGTATACTTTTCAAAGGATTGTGTTAAATTATTTGCTTCTATGAATTACTAGACTTTAGAAAATATTGGTATGTGCAGCTATATAAATGCCATTGAGCGAAGTCAAAGCTAAGTTAAGAAAACAAGATCCTTAATAGTGGATGTTTCACATCCTCCTGATCTTAGCAAACCGCTGTGGGAAAGGCGAGATATAAAGAAATCTACAATATAACATTACGAATGCAGTAAATGTCCATTTTGTCATATTGATCGTTTAAAATCGTTTGACCTAATATGTAAATATTTGAGCTCGTATGACACATAAGCTATCTTGGTTATTACAAAAATTCTTAGCTAATAAATCTATCACAATAATACTGTTTTAATATTCTTGCTTATATATTGTAAAAGTGGTCGTAATAAAGAGTAATCTAATCCAATCTAATCCTAACATAACATAACATACATTCACGCCTTTTTCCCGAAGGGGTAGGCAGATGTGTACCCAGGACTCAGTCCCATAGTAGATACACCCACATTTCGCCAGTATGTTATTGGTCCCATGTAATAGAGGGCGAGCCTATTGTCATCTACCGGGCACAGTTCCAGACTTCAGGCAGTTATTGAGATAATTCCTAATGGAAAAATCCAATATTTAACACTGCCTGACCTGGGGATCGAACCCGGGACCTCTTGATTGGCAGTCGAGCATGCGCCCTCTACGCCACCGAGTCAGTCTATCTAATCTTCTTGATTCTTCGAATCTAATCTTATCTAATATAATATACAACGTGTAATACTAAAAGGGGTTAATCTATCGGTCAACCTTAAGAACTTTCAAAACTATCTTGATTATGAAACTAATTAAAAATAAACGACTTCCCATACAAATTTGTCTGTCAGCTTTATATTTCTTTTAAAAGTTATTTTATTGACGGCTTTAGAGGCAACACCTTTTTTTTTTTTTGTAACGGGTTCCATATATTATATATTTATATTTAAAATGAAATATACTATATTGTCCCAACTTAAACTTATTAAACAAATAAAGTCAATAAATGGTATAAAAATAAATCACAATAAATGTACATGTCAAATTAATCAAAACAAATTAAATTAAATTAAATTCTTTATTCAAACACAATAGGATCCACTTAAAACATGAAATAAAATTATTAAAATTAAAAAATAGAATAGAATAGAAATTGAGTGAGGTTATTAAATCAAATAACCTCACAAGTTTCTTGTGCGTTCTTCTTGTAGAGGTATATTTCCGAACGCACGGTACATTCTTAACTATAGTTTGATATTACTGATACTATTGATTGACGTTTAAAAATGTCTTTTTAAGACTTATTTAAATAAATTTTCATTGAGTTTGAGTTTGAAACTACTTTTTTTATTATAAAATCTTCATAAAATATGTTTCTAGTAATAAACGTTTGAACACGCGAGTACAATTGGTAATTTTAAATGTTCACGTTAGATTTTGTCAAATTGCAAAAAGGTTGCGTATCCTCTTATAAAAAAACTTAAAAGCATTGCCTGTAAAAATATTAATCCCATTCGCAACTCATAATAAAAAGGTTATTATTGCTTACCTTTTTCCTACTAATGTTTTAAATGCGAAAGCAATGTGAAGATGGATGGATGGATGCTTGTGCACGCCAAAACTACTGAACCGATTGGGCTGAAATTTGGTATGTAGATAGTTTTGACCCTGAAATAACACATAGGGTACTTTTATCCTGACATTCCCACGGGAACGAAGACTATGCGGGTGAAACCGCCAGGCCACGGCTAGTCAGTATATTATAAAATCCTAAATGTCTCAATGACTGACATGCAACGTAGAGCCCAAACTACTGATCCTAGAGACTTCAAACTTTGTATGTAGGTTATTTTCGTTGTCCGGACGTGTGCTAAGAAAGGATTTTTTAAAATTCACATTCAAAGGAGTCCAAAAAGGGCATCAGAGTTTTAGTACAAAACTGCCATATTTCATAATTGCGAGTAGGCAAAGCAGCTGTTCTTGCACTAGGTATATTATAAACTTATAATTTACTGGGTTACCTTTATAAATACGTTATATATAGGTACATAGAACTCATTTAACATTCTCAGTGTGTTCGCGTGTGAGCCGAGAGTGGCTCGATTTCATTTTATGAAAACATTCGTATTACATGTGTGTGTGCATGTATGTATGTACAGTGTGTGTGTGAGACACGTCGCATCTCGGGGTGGCGATCGCATTGCTCCCAGTAGATGGCGCTTAAGATTGTTTTAGGACATCGGATTAGTATCTATTTATTTATTTATGTAATAAATAACAGTATAGATTTACCAATAACAATACCAATCCTTAAAAACACTTACATTAATTATTGGTTTGAAATATATTTTTTTTTTATTGATGTATAATCTTAAAATATCTTATGTATCATATAAATATTACTATTTGTATTATAATATTTTTTTTTTGCTTTTAATTTTATAATACCTATCTCGTTCATATTTGTTCGTTTTCTCGAAGTTTTTTCCAATTGTATTCGCTCATATTATATTTAACGAGCTTTATGGTGAATGCTATGTACGCCTATATATTGTTATACATATAAGAACTTGCCTATCTAAAATAAAAATTATGTTAAAATGTATATGTATAATGTGGCTTTTTATATAATGTGTAATGTGTAATATTTTTTGTATAATGTGTATAATGTATACTCATTAAATAAATAAATAATAATTTTGAAACCAGTTTAAAATACGTTATTCATTTTATAATTTTATAAAAACAACCCTATTTTGTTTGCCATGGTAGGGTACAATGAACGAAGTAACAAAACTTTCTAAACTGCTTTCCCGAGTGTAAAAATATTGAGTTTCAAAACTCAATTATTTCCAATTGGTGGTCGACCTTTACTGGTAGTTCGGCACAACGCCCTACTTTATATTCTGAATCGACGTAATTAATGCTTGAATAGTATTGTCTATGAGTATTTTCTAATAGTATTTTAATAGTATTATCTAGACCTGGAGTATATTTTCATTTTGAATGGAAATTAGGTGACGTATATATAAAATATTTCATAGAAATAAGAGGAAAAGTTAAAAATAACAAAAGCTTATTAGGTTCATTACAACTTAACAGAAGCAGCAAATTATTATGTCGACTCTCGTTTCCGCTCACCTCAAAGTTATTATTTTAACTTATGACATAAGTAAGTAAAGGGCGGTCCATATAGAAAAATGCTATTGAAACTAATGATAATTAACGCAATTTATAAATAGAAACAATTTTAATAATTTTCAAACAATAATTTTGTTTAACGATGTATAAATATTATGGAATTTAAATAAAGCTATATTTATTCAATCATAAATTAGAATAAAGTTTTTTAATAAAAACACAATATTCCACAGAGTAATAATAAGTATGTAATAATAACATAAATTCATCTAGCTATGGCATAGTGTATTTACCTAAGTAAATACAATATGCCATAGCATATGCATAGGGTTGACACTAAGTAGGTAGCTCTATTGTTTAGTCTCTTTTCAATAAAGGCGCTTAAAAAAGTACCCCAAATGATTGAAATAGCTATCTCCCTAATAATCTTAACTTACTTATATATGAGTTTAAAATATAATAAAATAATTATATAATATAATAAAATAAATATTATGTAAATAATTGATTAAATTTGGTGTTACTTTTTGGAACTTTATTGTAGCCTTCTGGAACAAGAATCTTTTGTTGTGTTCTGATATTTTTTTTTAAATAGGGACTAAAACTCGATAATGATTCTTGTTCCAGAACTCTAATATAATATATTAAAAAATGCAAATGTGTTTTACTTCGCTTGACCGTCTTTCGCGTCACAACAGAGCATCAACATGACATAATTTTTTGTTTAGAGGCTAGAGAGTAGTGACACAGGCTACTTTTTACCGCGGGAAAATATGTCATTGACATGGGAAAATCTACTATGTTGCATATTTAAATCCACGCGGGTAAAACCGCATGCAACAGTCTAATCTAAATGTGAAAGTTTAGTAGAATTTGTGTTTATCACCTCAATGCGGAGGTCCTGGGTCCTTGAATAATAACACACAAAGTACTAATCCACATTCTGTGGAAAAAACCCGGGCATAATTAAATAAATTAGGGTAGTGCTTTTCAATTAGGCTCTGTTTATTGACCGAGCAAGCGTAGCATCTCAGTGTCGAGATTGGCCAAAAATGATTTAGTCCGTCAGTCTGTCTGTCTGTTCTCGTCTACAAGTCGCATTTTCAACTGTTTTTGACGAGAATTGTCATTCAAATTAACTTTAATTTGCATATTAAAAACATTATTTACATGTTGTGTTTACATTTTAAATGTATTTGCCAGTGCATTATTGACAGCCTCATTGGCTCAGATGGTAGTAACTCTGCTTTCTGTGCCGCAGGGCCCGGGTTCGATTCCCGGCCAGGTCAAACATTTATGTGCATGAACATGTCTGTTTGATCTGTGTCTGGGTGTTATAATATTATATAAGTATGTATATCAGTCATCTGGTTACCATAGTACAGGCTTCTAGCCTAATTTGGGACTAGATGACCATGCGTGGAAGTTGTCCCATATTATTATTATATTATTATTTACTCTAGCGCGCGGACATCGGTAGCGCGGCACTCAAAAAAATATAGCGCGCCATTTTCATAAATCAAGTACTTGGCAATATAATATACAAACTTGATTCAAGTAGGTAAAAATATTTGTCAATAACAATTTTATAATAAGGAAGACAAAGAGGTTATTATTATGTTTCTTTGGAGGAAGACGGGGGACTTTCTGAAATTGGAACTTGGGCTTGAATATTTAACTGATAATAATATTTTGTCATGTCGTAATGTTTTTGTGTTTTTATGTTTAGTCTAATGTTAACTTAATTCTATTTTATTCTTAGACTATTCTATTTTATTCTTATTTATTATATTTGACAGTATTTTATTGAATACTATTATGGGTCTTGTATCTGAATTAAAGAGTTATTATTATTATTATTATAAATGTTATTTTAGCATTAAGTTAGTCCCAGCGTTGTGCTGAATTATAAATAAATAAATGTTTTATTTCTCAATTAATATTAGCATAATTTCATAATACTTATAGGTGAAAGTATGAATTCAAGAATTGTGAATGCTGCCGAGATATCAACATTTAGTAGAGCCGACCAATGACCAATAAAAGCGAGTGCCACGAGTTTTGAGTCGAATGTTATCTATATATTTTCATAGTCAATGCGTAGTTACTATTAATTATGAAAAATGTCAACCTCACATAATATAGAAGGAAAGCAGTTCGTACATTTATTTGACCCTGCCGTTAATACCAATACCAATCAAGGTACAAAATACAAGTGATAGCAGCCGGTTGATTTCGAAACTGTTAAAGAATTGTGTTTCAATAATTAAAAGTAAACCTAGTTAATAAAAATGCAAGTATGTTTTTTCCTCGTTACAGGTGTTGAAAAACGTCGTATGAAACGCGTGTGCTATGAACATTACGGAATCTCTGCTGTGTTCTCGCTCGCCTTCCCTAGTGCGTAATGTTCAACTTAGCACACTTGTATCATAGTGAACTATTATAATTATTCACCACCTACAAAGAAATAACATACAAAACACGGTCACTATATTTAAATGTACAGGCGCCGGTCTTATCGCTAATAAGCGATTTCTCCCAGACAACCAGATCAGATTTGTTTAAAGCAGAGGACGGTCGGTATAATTTTGTAAAAACATTTTACCTACTCGTATTAAAGAATGATTCCTCTAAAAAGATCTCTTTAACTATGTTCTGGTGGGTGAGGCGCTAGTCTTTATAATATTATGACTAAATCAACAAAACTAAATAACATACCTATTACACATTTCGTATTATATACCTACCAGGCGTGCGCAGAAAGATGCGCAGTTAACTTATATACGCCCGGTAACACAATATTTTTATATACCTGCCTCATCTCTTGCTGAAGAGAGAAAATCAATAAAAGCTTCATAAGTTATATGGAGTTGGAACTTTAACATAGAAGAGCGAAAGCTCTGAAATATGTAGTTACTTAGTTACAACTTATAATGATTCTGAATTTTGTGGCGTCCTGTTATTGAATAAGCTTTTAGAATTAGTAATATTTTTGTACTTACTAATATAAATTTTGTAATTTGTTCTAACTCTATTTTGTGTATGTCTTAGTTGCTTATTTGTTGGTTGCCCTTAATCACTGATAATCAATCAATAATAATAATATAATGTAATATATTAATAATATAATCAATATTAATAAATAATGTTAATAAATAAGTTCTAGCAAGTAATGGGTTGTTCTTAAGAAAGGCCAAGTCAAAAGTACCTACAACCGACGAGCATGTATGAAAAATGTCATGAAAGTGAACGAAGTGAAAGCGGTATGTCAGGATCGTAGCAAGTGGAGGGAAATAGTCTCTGCCTACCCCAACGGGAACAAAGCGTGACTGTATGTATATGTATGTAAGTAAATGGACTCTAGTTTCTACCTTTTTATGTTTACGATACAATTAAAATACGTATAAATACGGAATACGGGGGTGGAAATTTGGGGCCACCTCCAAATTTCCACCCCCACCACCCCCACGCCCACCCACGTGGGCGCTCTAAAATACTTGGATGAACTGCGTGAAAGAGTATCCGTGATAATTATAAAGTTACTAACCGTGCCCCGCGGTTTCACCCGTGCAGTCATTGTTCCCGTGGGAATATCGAGATAAAATGTATCCTATTTGTTATTCCAGAGTCTAAGTTATCTACATACCGAATTTCAGCCCAATCGGTTCAGTAGTTTTGGCGTAATAGAGTAACAAACATCCATCCATCCATCTAACCAAAACCGCGCTATGTAAAAACAATTGAAAACCTACAAACATATTCGTATAGATATGTACAAGCTGAAAAGTGAAGTGTTTTATTGATTCTTTTCAAAAATCAATTTCGGATTTTTACAGCCTACAGATTTTGACAGTCTCGTTGGCTCAGATGGTTGTAACTCTGCTTTCTGTGCCGCAGGCCCCGGGTTGTGTGCACGAACATGTCTGTTTGATCTGTGTCTGGGTGTTATAAGCTTATATAAGTATGTATATCAGTCATCTGATTACAATAGTACAGGCTTCTAGCCTAGTTAGGGACTAGATGATCGTGTGTGGAAGTTGTCCCATATTATTATTATTTCGATAAAGTTATTATATGGGGCCACGTCTTAAGTATGACTTACCAAACAAAAAAAAAACATCAAAATCCGTTCATAATTATATTGACAGAGTAATAGCGTAATAAACTGTTTATTTTTGAGTTAAATAATTCAAGTACTTTTAGTTATTGTAACATAATTTCATATTTGCACTCCACCCAATTTCTGTAACATTTTATCTAGTTTTAGGATAACTGGTAGAAAATGCTACTCTAACATTAAGTTAGTCCTAGCGTTGTCATTAAGTTAGTCCTGAACCATAAAGTCGCTTCCAGCTGTCTGTCCCTATGTATGCTTAGATCGTTAAAACTACGCAACGTATTTTGATGCGGTTTTTTCAATAGATAGACTGATTCAAGAGGAAGGTTTATATGTATAATACATGCATAATATATTAGAGAAACACTGATAATATTAGAGGTTTCTAATGTGATGAAATAAAATGTATCACGAATTTACCCCTGTTAAAACGTTCACTGTACCTATTTCTGCTACCCGTGCGAAGCCGGGGCGGGCCACTAGTTATTAATAAATAAATAATCCGCGCATAGGCCGTTAGGTTACTGGCTTCAGAATAGTACCCTCTCCACCTGTGGTTGTCGTAAAAGACAGCTAAGGATTAGGTTACTTGTATTTTTACTTGTTTTATTACTTGTATCAGTTATTACTTGTTATTACTTACGTTATTACTTGTTATTACTTGTATCAGTTAATTTATGTGGGG
The DNA here is from genome assembly GCA_947063395.1 of Hemistola chrysoprasaria. Taxonomy (NCBI): domain Eukaryota; kingdom Metazoa; phylum Arthropoda; class Insecta; order Lepidoptera; family Geometridae; genus Hemistola; species Hemistola chrysoprasaria. The sequence goes on from OX346723.1 coordinate 1,750,865, forward strand.
TATAGAATTCAATAAGTGTATATCTCTGCTCGACTCACCTACCTATACACATTAGGTTCAAAGAATAAAGTTCAATTTAGACTGCCTTGATAGCGTAGTGGGCGCAAGCTTCACTGCCTATTATGAGGTCCCGGGCTCTATCCCCAGGGCAGGCAAAGTGTGAGATATAGAATTTTTCCTGTTGTTGTTTGAACTGTGCCCGGTAGATGGCGATTGGTTTGCCCTCTATTACATGGGACCAATAACATACTGGCAAAATATGGGTGTACCTACTATGGGACTGAGTCCTGGGTCCACCTCTGCCTACCCCTTCGAGAAAAAGGGCGTGATCGTATATTATCTCTGCTCTCCACTAATCTTAAGGTTAAACGTCACTCATACAAAATGAAAATACATAGATATGAAGAAATAGGGAATAATTTTCCACTTAATTGTTTGTGGTAGGCTCTGGATTTGGCCTTTAATTGCGCGTAAACATATTTAGTTAAAGAAAACCGTATGGTTTTTTTGCTATTTCAAAAACATTAACATAACCCAAAAACTACTTTTTTACAATGTTTATAAATACGCAGAAACTGTAAGGCTTTCTTTAACAAAATATGTTTTCGCGCAAATAAAGGCCAGATCCAGAACCAACCATAAACAATTGATTGAAATATTGTTCCCTATATCTTCATATCTGTGTATTTTCATTTTGTATGGAAGACGAATCAGCTTAAGTTCAAACAATTTAGTTCACAACTCGCTTTGTGTTAGTAGTTACTAAGCTCAACTAAACAAAGCTTATCAGAGCTTACAACAAAGCAGGTACATTGTTAATACATATTAATATGTACGTGTAATCTGTAGTACATAACGGCAAACGGCACGAAACTGGCCATCATTGCGGTACAGGTATGTACAGTTACGTCGCCACGTTTTGTAGGTTGCGCCCGCGCCGTTGTTGCACTCGTTCGTAATGCGGATGTAGATACGGTAACGGAAGAAATACATGGTTTTGTTTGGTTAAAGTCGGATGCAGACAGAATGTAGGTACGGGACGGGCGCATGTCTTGGGTCTTGTTCAATTATTTATTATTATGTTTTTATTATATTATATTATTATGTAATCAAAATTTTGAAGGTTTTTGAACCTCATTTCCTTCCCGCCGTAACGTTTTTCTTTACCCCAACCCTTACGTTACCTAACACCAAAGTGAACATTTTTTACTTAGAAGTCACAATTATGTTGCACAAAGTACGAAAAAGTCGCTAAAATACCTTTGTTATTGTTTTAATCGCGTATGCGTGAAATAAATAAATCAAGAGATTTCAAATCAAATCAAATGAAAACTCACTTATTGCGAATACAGGTATAGCATACAAGTACAAAGTACATAGAGTATATTGATCAGCTATATTCGACCATTGGCTTGCAATAAGTATTAGTATAAAAACAAAATTCTTGATGTAAACATGATATGTCTAATAAAATTATTACAATGATTAATTAAACATAACTGTGTTCCGGTCTGAAGGGCAATGTTACCAGCGAAATTACTGGACGTGATGAGATTTAACAACTCATATCTCAGGGGGTGACAGGCACAGTGCAATGCCGCGCAGAATATTTTATTTTAAAAACACTGGGTGGCACTGTATCTGATATGGGCAATCATGATGCTTACCATCAGGCACCTGATGTGCTCGTCCTGTGACGCAATACTATAAAAAATAAAAAAATAAAAATAAATTTAGTTTTTAATTTTTAATTTCATGGAAAGCCATGAAATTAAAAATTAGTAGTGAACGTCCAATCACGCGACTAAAACTGGGATATTTAGAAGTTCACTATGAAAAAAACGAGACTACGAAAAAAATTACAGGGATATATTATATAGTTTACTTCACAAAAAAAATATCAGGATATAAATTTATAGGATGGGTTTATTATATTTGGAGGAAACAGGGGGTGAATAAACATCGATTTGGTAAACTTTTCATAGGATTATGTCAAATTTCTAGGATACGCTCTTTAAGCCCAGTCCCATAGTAGGTACACCCATATTTTTTCAGTTATGCTTTATGTCGCATGTTATAGTGGGCGAGCCTATTGCTATCATCAGGGCACAAATTCCACTTAGACCACTTAGACTCTAGACTTGGACATGTCCACGTCTAAAGACGACTTAGACTTTAGATATAAAATAAACATTAATATAATAATAAATATAATAATAATAATAATTATAATATTTTATTTAATAGACTCGCGGGATCTATTCATGAAGTGCTAATTAGATAATTAGCACGTCTAATTGCGCGTCAAAACTGAGTGAAATTAACTTAGTTTCCCTTATTATTTACCGCTGACTGCAAAGTAGGAATAAAAGATGTAGCACGCTTAATCTTCATACAAATTAAGAGGGTTGCGGTATCCATGGAGGGTATGTATTCATTAGATCCTCAAAGGGAAATTATATCGGCCTAACCACCTTAACATTAATTGACATCAGATTCATTATATTGACTCTCGAAATGACACGCGGTCACGTTATATTTTATACACATGCTTTATTAAAAAAATTTTTTTTGTTATAATACACTCCTTAGGTACATATTATATAATATTCTATCGTAGAAGTACTATGTAGAAATGATCGGTGTTGTGGCATGTTTGGTGCAGGAGGCCGACCTACTGACCCAGTTTCAGGCGAGATATCGCCATTGTACATTATGTACGTTACTTTAACATTATTTTAGCTGCGTTCTTCTAAACCTACATTTAAATATGAAATAACTTTATTTGCTTTAAATGTTGTACATAAAATTTCAGGTTTTTTTTTTTATGATAGTGTGTGACAAAACGAGCTAATCAGGTGCCTGATGGTAAGCATCATGATTGCCCATATCAGACACAGTGCCACCCAGTGTTCTAAAATTCAAAATTCTGCGCGGCACTGCGCCTGTCACCCTGAGATATGAGTTGTTGAATCTCATCATGCCCAGTAATTTCGCTGGTAACATTGCCCTTCATACCGGAACACAGTAATGTTTGTCCATTACTGCTTGGCGGATGAATAACTGGCAAAGGTGTGGTACTTCCCCAGGCGGCCTCCTGCAAAAGAGGTCTACCACTACAAGGTGTTATAGAGTTGTATACTTAGGCCAAAAAAACATGTTCATATCATTAATTATTATTTTATTTATGTAGATTGTAGATCATCCACATCATGTACATCAGTTATTATTGTTTGGCTACATTATAAACCTTTCTTAATTCTAACTTTGGGAGAAAACTTTGGGGAAATCTTTAAACTCTAATGGTGGCTTTTGCCCTGGTTAGGCAAGTATTGGTTTGTTTTGACTATAAATGGGCAAACCGCCGTGGAGTTACAGGCTTTAGAATAGTGCTCCACCACTCTCTACCCGTGGTTGTCGTAAGAGCCGGATAAGGGTTAATAGATCCAGAGGACGGGCACCAGCGTCCTCTGTAAAAAACCATCGTACTGCGCTCGACAACCCGCACAACAAGCGTGTCGAGTATTTGCAAAACCCCCCTTTATGGGAGAGGCCTATGTTCAGTAGTGGATTACCAACGACTGAGATGATGATTATTATGATAATAGGCCAAATACTTGGCCAAAATTCGTCAATTTAACCAATGGTTGAGTTAAACAGGTATCTCAGTACCAACCTTAGTAAAAACGACTGTATATAATTCTACTAAAATTGTTATTTTAAATAAGGATATCTCTTAATTCAATCCGTTAATTTTTTGCATATGTGTAGTTCGACTTTAATCAGGATTTAATGAAAAAAATCACATGTTTTGAATCATTTGCATAGATTAAACAACCCTGCCTATTTTCAAAGCGCTAACTCGTATTGCAGCTCTAAATGTAGCACTCTGAAATGGGATGATGTACTGGTAATGAAGTGTATAATGTAATACTTGATAATGTGATGTATTGGTCGCTTAAGGCTAAATTCAAAAAAACTTTGACTCAGATTGCTCTGATCCAGAAGAAAATCCAAGAAGAGAATCGAGAAAAAATAAGGAATTTTTAAAAATTAGTAATACAACAATAATAAATACTCTGCATTTTCTTCATAAAATTAAACATTATTTACTAATTTATTGCGTATTGATAATCTTAGGATCTCCAATAGTGGATTAGATTATTAGATATTATTAGGTCAGGTTTCAATAAAGTAAAAATTTGCGAATACTTAAAATATTCGTCAAATCGTGATTTTATTTTATCACCGTCGAAATCGCTTTAAGCTTCAAATAGGAAATCTGAAAATAACGGTGTTTTTATACTTGATTGTGCATTAAATCAGTATACCTATAATAGTAATTATAGACTATAGATATCCATCTATCAATCACATTTATAGCCAAATTAAATTGTTTCCATTGTTTCCATAACTTCCAGTCCTTGCACTTGTGGACGCTGTCTTTGAGCTTAACTTCTGTCAATGGTTTCAAAAATGGATCCCGTTTAGTACAATCCTTTAGATTGATAGCTCGAAGGACAAAGGGGCTTTACACGGTGGAATCAAAAGAAATGGTCTCCGTGCACTCCTGTCAAAAGACCGGCACCCTTATTACGGACGCAACAGAAGTGTGGAAAGCGTTTAAATTGCTAAATGTCTGTCATTTTTTGTATGCCGTTTGACAGCAAAATTTACTGCTGTTGATACGCGATTGCATGTTCGTAATACCACCCCGGGTACCTGTGGAACATGTTTGCGAGCAATGCCAGAGTGGATTCGCGAGAGCCTCGTGTTCGAGGGAGGATCTGAAGCATAAATGGCAAGTGGGCGAGCGTGACCAAGTGATCGCGCTTGAAGTCCTCTCCTACCCTTAGCCGCTCACACCAACGTTGTCACTCTCGTCGTCTTCTTTCCTTTATGGAAGATGGCTTTTATGGGGGGTCCGTTTAGTCCGACGGAAGTGGCAGGTGCCGGAGTCTGTAGCAATAGCCCGGTTCCCATCTAGAAATCACACCTATAGCCAAATCAAGTAGTTCATCCATCCATCCATTCACAATAGTCCTTACAAGCTCAAAGGGGCCTCTGCAAGTTAAACTTTAAAAAAATTGTCTCCGTGCATGCCTATCAAAAGACCGAATATAGCCCGTGTTTTCGAGAGGTATATCTGAATATATTATAATATGTTTAGGTAACTCATACCAAAACATTGTAAAAAAGAAAAACACTATCATGAAGTTGTATAATAATTAGTTAACGTTGTATTTTTATTTATTTTACATGAAACAAAACAGCTGTTTATCAAGACAAACATAATTATTAAATGATATTTTAATATTACATGATTGTTTATCATTACAGATAAACAAATACATTAGATAGTGTTATCACGAAATAATGTTTTAAATGTTAAACATCGTACAATATTATAGACTAACAAACGAGTTACGGCTAAAGGTCTAGACAGACGCACTGCATTTAGACTGCAATCCAACTGCAAATATGCAGTTTGAACTGCGCACCGACTCGTACTGCACATATATCAATGCAATCGGGTTGCACGAACCCAACAGCCCGATTGCAGTTTTATTGCAGCTGCTAGCTGCATTCAAACTGCAAATTTGTAGTTGAAATGCAGTCCGTCTGTCTAGATCTAAATATGTGTCACTTATCTCCATTTATTTTTATTACATGTTTAGCTAAATTATTAGTTATATTAATTTAGGTAAAGAATTTTACTCCCTATTTTTAGCTTACAGTTTTAATCTTAAGGTCATAATAAACTACTAGAATTTTTTATTCCGCCGATGAATACCATTAAAACACATTTAAAAGTTTCATAAGATTTTGTTTGTACGCGTGAATGGATAAAAACGCAAGTTATTTCTATAAAATACAAATAAGTTGTTTAGATTCTCTGCCTCTTGCTTTAGTTCGCGAACTGTGTTGCAGAAGGTAGTGTCCTCCCCTGTGACTATTAACATTAACACAGTAGATAACCTATTTGTAATTCCAAACAGTCTCACTTATAATATAGTGTAACGAGTAAGAATTATTAAATCTTATAATAAGCCTCGTACACCTTCTTTTACTATATTTTTCTCATAATTCACTCCATTTTCTATCATCACTACTTTGCCGCCATATTTCTGCTTATCTGCCTCATCCATAGAGTATATTATATCTCAGTACTTCTAATATCAAACCAGTAACCTTGTCACTGTCAATATTCTTGTTGACAGCGACCAAGCCACAGACTAAATCCAGAAATCCTTAAATTCACTAAAAAATACTTATAAGAATAGTGTAAGATAAACATAGCAGTAAGTAGAGAAATAATAACCGCGTTTTACCTGAAATAAAATGCAATACTTACCTTACCTGAAATGCTTAGCATTCTGCAAACTCTATTTATTTGGAGTTTGCATGTTGACGTCACGATCAGAAGCGCCTCGATTATTTAACTTCAATTTCGGCAAGTCAAGTCAAAAATTGAATGTTTAAAAATCAAATATAAAATTAATTTAAAAGTTGTAAATTCTAAATATGTATTTCAGTTCATAACTTTGTGCTTACACTATGCTATTTATAAATGTTTACGTGTTTCCATACACACACATAGGTACATACCATCACGCCTTTTTAGCAAAAATCTTAAACTAAACAATAACTATAAGCTTTTTTCTTTTAGCGTGTGTAGCATACCATTATTTTATAAATATTACGCACAACCAAAGGGCACCAGAAAGCGTGTGCATCATTCGAGATGACCCAACGTAGGTAAAGCCCTATTGTCTATACGCACTGCGCGGCCGCTTGGAATGCGCACATGTGGTCACCAACGATGAAGCTTTGGGCGCGAACGAGGAAGCATCCCCACGCCGCTCTTAGTATAAAAAGGCCCTCCAGGATCATAACCATTGATAGGGCCCTAGGACACTCCACTTCTAGGGTGCCAGGGCAAGTCTGACCCCACGTATTCTGGCGACGGCCCAAGCCGAGGTTCGTACCGTCTAGGTGCCCTTGTGCTAGTCGCCCTTAAACTTTGGGTCGAGCGCCTCCTGCGCTCACCACTGCCGCCCGGTAAAGCTGTAAAGGCCATCTGAGGCCAACAGCATAGGTCATTAAAAAAAAAAATCATCACGACACACAGTACCGAGTTGGCCCTCAACTCAGTAACTTGCCCTAGGCACTAACCGTCTGGCTATCCGACTGGTATGCTCTATGGGTTGGTTCTGAGTGAGTGACCCTAACGGCTTACCGTGACGCTGTACGCGCTATCCTGCAGCTGATCTGGACCAGTATAGTAGTCGCTAGTGGAGGCCGTCCTCACGTACTAGCACGCCCTATAAAGGCGTCGCGTCGCGCTTCGGGTGATACTACAAAATGCCACGTACCCACAGTGTAGTTCTTAATGGAAATCTGGAATCCACTAACCAGTTGGACGCCCCGCTCTAGAAATTCCAATAAGAACGAGAAAGAAGAGTCTTTTACACGTGTTATTTATTAATAACGCCTCGGACTCGTACTGCCTCGGTGGCGTAGAGGGTGTATGCTCGACTGCCTGCCAATCAAGAGGTCCCGGGTTCGATCCCCAGGTCAGGCAGTGTTTAAATATTGGATTTTTCCATTCAATTCAATTCATTTATTCATAAACAATCAATTAATTGTATTAGGAATTATCTCAATAACTGCCTGGAGTCTGGAACTGTGCCCGGTAGATGGCAATAGGCTCGCCCCCTATTACATGGGATCAATAACATACTGGCGAAATGTGGGTGTATCTACTATGGGACTGAGTCCTGGGTACATCTCTGCCTACCCCTTCGGGAAAAAGGCGTGAATGTATGTTATGTATGTTTATGTGTTATTTATTTATATATTTAGTAATCTATTGAAGACAGTTTGATTTTAAATTTAAACACCTAAAAAACATTACTATATAGGTATCTTATACTTTATAAAATTTTATTATGAAACTAGCGACCCGCCCCGGCTTCGCACGGGTAGCAGAAGTAGGTATAGTGGACGTTTATCAGGAGTAAATTCGTGATACATTGTATTTTAATAAATATAACCCTAATGGTTTACGCAGCGCACGCAAATTAATGACTATTTCTGTTACAATGACCAAACCTTAACACATGTTATAATTTATCGTGGGCTATTTTGAAGATATTGATGAGTACTACAAACCCCTAGTACATTACTTTATTCTACCACCAATACTTTTCACACCACATGAAAAATAATCACTGCTTCGATTATTGTGACTAAACCAGAAAAGATGGATATAATCTATGTATACTGTTTTGTAGGTATTGATAATTAATACAATCCCCTAGGACATTACTTTAATCTACCACCGATAGTTTTCACACCGCATGAAAAATAATCACTGCTTCGATTATTGTGACTAAACCAAAAAAGATGGATATAATCTGTGTATACTGTTTTGTAGGTATTAATAAGTACTACAAACCCCTAGTACATTATTTTACTCTACCACCAATAGTTTTCACACCGCATGAAAAATAATCACTGCTTCAATTATTGTGACTAAACCAAAATAGATGGATATAATCTATGTATACTGTTTTGTAGGTATTGATAAGTACTACAAACCCTAGTACATTACTTTACTCTACCACCAATAGTTTTCACACCGCATGAAAAATAATCACTTTTTCGATTATTGTGACTAAACCAAAAAAGATGGATAGAATCTATGTATACTGTTTTGTAGGTATTGATAAGTACTACAAACCCCTAGTACATTACTTTACTCTACCACCAATAGTTTTCACACCGCATGAAAAATAATCACTTTTTCGATTATTGTGACTAAACCAAAAAAGATGGATATAATCTATGTATACTGTTTTGTAGGTATTGATAAGTACTACAAACCCCTAGTACATTACTTTACTCTACCAATAGTTTTCACACCGCATGAAAAATAATCACTTTTTCGATTATTGTGACTAAACCAAAAAAGATGGATATAATCTATGTATACTGTTTTGTAGGTATTAATAAGTACTACAAACCCCTAGTACATTACTTTACTCTACCACCAATAGTTTTCACACCGCATGAAAAATAATCACTTTTTCGATTATTGTGACTAAACCAAAAAAGATGGATATAATCTATGTATACTGTTTTGTAGGTATTGATAAGTACTACAAACCCCTAGTACATTACTTTACTCTACCACCAATAGTTTTCACACCGCATGAAAAATAATCACTTTTTCGATTATTGTGACTAAACCAAAAAAGATGGATATAATCTATGTATACTGTTTTGTAGGTATTGATAAGTACTACAAACCCCTAGTACATTACTTTACTCTACCACCAATAGTTTTCACACCGCATGAAAAATAATCACTTTTTCGATTATTGTGACTAAACCAAAAAAGATGGATATAATCTATGTATACTGTTTTGTAGGTATTGATAAGTACTACAAACCCCTAGTACATTACTTTACTCTACCACCAATAGTTTTCACACCGCATGAAAAATAATCACTTTTTCGATTATTGTGACTAAACCAAAAAAGATGGATATAATCTATGTATACTGTTTTGTAGGTATTGATAAGTACTACAAACCCCTAGTACATTACTTTACTCTACCACCAATAGTTTTCACACCGCATGAAAAATAATCACTTTTTCGATTATTGTGACTAAACCAAAAAAGATGGATATAATCTATGTATACTGTTTTGTAGGTATTGATAAGTACTACAAACCCCTAGTACATTACTTTACTCTACCACCAATAGTTTTCACACCGCATGAAAATAATCACTTTTTCGATTATTGTGACTAAACCAAAAAAGATGGATATAATCTATGTATACTGTTTTGTAGGTATTGATAAGTACTACAAACCCCTAGTACATTATATTATTCTACCATCAATGCATTTCACAGCGCACGCAAATTTATGAATATGGTAATTATATTATGTAACACCTTGGTTCACAATATTGCAGTTTTCTTACGGATCCCCATTTTTTTTCAAAATCTCATATAGCCTATGGCACTCACACTGAATTAAGCTATCCATAAGTGAAAGAATTTTTAAAATCGGTCCTGTAGTTTCGGAGCCTATTCGTTACAAACAAAAAAACAAAAAAACAAAGTTTCTCTCTTTATAATATTAGTATAGAAGTATAGATAAATAATATATTAAATATATATTAAACGTTAAGAATCACAACATTTGAATTTGACGTTATGTTCTGTTATTTAATTGAAAACATGAATCAATTAGTGTTACTATATTAACTGACCTATTTATTTATTGAGCATTCCACATCATATACATATGAGGCATTTTAAAAAATACATTGTAGGTTTTGGTTTTGTAGAAATAAAACAGATGTATATGACAATTAAAGGAATACATAACTTTTTTTTGGCGATAATATAGGTTTATTCTTAGCTTTAAGCTATACATTAATAAAAAGACTATACAACATTAAATTTTATTTAATATAAATATAAAAATAAATTGAAAGTGTTATTGCTATTAGAATAAAATGTAGATTATCTATATTTGAATAGTTATAAATCTAGTTATAAAATATTGTAGTTAAACAAAGCCTCTATATACTTCATAGATTGCGGTCTCTTATAACGTTAGGTATATGTACTTAAATATTATGTAACAGAAGCGAGTATATTGTAACGCTCCTCTCTACACTTTACATACAAATACATACATACGAGTACGTATTAGCACACAAAGCTTTGAAAGTTGAGTGAAGGGTGGTTAAAATGAAGCGGGCTTTACATGAGTTTATTTCCTATTTTTAACGCAACCGTTAACCGTTCGGCAAACCGTGTTCCTCTACATTGAATAAACGTAGTGTGAAAGACCGCTTTATGTGATACCAGTACTTATATATGAAAACTTCGCAATATTTGCGTTAAGTGCGTATCTTAGCTACGGGAGATTTTGCGCAATCCTATGAAAGAATTACCAAATCGATGTTTTGTGTTCGCCTGTTTCCTCCGAATATACTTTTCCTATTCTATAAATGAGGAAGATGTAAATGAAAATTAATCGCATTTTTTTTGTCTTTAAAAATACTTTACGTAATTATAATAATATCTGCAAAAAAATTATTTCGATATCTTGAAAGGTGTTTTTTTTTAAAATCAATCAATTTTGCAGCTCCCGAAAACTATATCGTGATATTTTTATAGTGAAGTAAACTATGTCCCTGTTATTTGAATTTCTTTTATAAACTCTTGGCTTTTCATAGTGAAATTTTAAAAATCCCAGTTGTTAAATTACGCGAGTATTTGCGAGACGAGCAAATGATGAGGTGCCTGATGGTATGCATCATGATTGCCCATATCAGACACAGTGCCACCCAGTGTTTTAAAATTCAAAATTCTTCGCGGCACTGCACTGCGTCTGCCACCCTGAGATATAAGTTGTTGAATCTCGTCATGCCCAGTAATATCTCTGGTAACATTGCCCTTCATACCGCAACACAGTAATGTTTGCACATTACTGCTTGGCGGATGAATAAATGGCAAAGGTGTGGTACTTCCCCAGACGGCCCCCTGCTAAAGAGGCCTACCACTACAAATAAAGATATTTATAGCTTAGATATTTTAAACGACGCGACGGATTTTAATGCGGTTTTCATCAATAGACAGAGTGATTCAAGAAGAAAGCTTATATGTTTATTTGTGCCCCGACAAAAGCGACACGTAGCTAGTAATATTGTAAAACGTAAAAATTGTATCTACCTACCAGTATATTTTATAATAATTTTGAAAATATGGAAGAAAAGATTTCAACGAGAAGTGTCTTAAAAGAACTCGAAAGTGCAGAGAATATGGGTATAGTATGTTAAAATAACTTAATCTAAGCCTTTGTCAGATACGATTAGTAGTTTACCTAGAGGTTATGTATTGTAGGTAGCGTAGTGATCGCAAGCGCCAGCGGTCAAGCAAAAAGTGTTTGCCAATATAAAATCAAGACAAAAATTTCTAATATATTGTGTAAAAATTTGCAAAATAGTTATAAGTAGGAATAAATGAACACATATAAAATTGTAATAGAATATAAGAAAAATTTTGTAAAGATGTAAAATTGGTAATATTATGTTAGAAATACGTTATACAATATATTATAAAAGTAGAATTAAATAGATATAGTTTTAAAAATGTAACAAAAATTTTTATGAAAACAAAATAAAGACGAAGACGAGCAGAAATACTTGGTATGACAGAAAAAGGCCGATAGAAAGATAAGTTATGCTGAAAGAAAGACGAAGAATGCCAGAAGTAGTTAAAGCTCCGATAATGTTGGAGATAGAAGAGTGGGACCACAGAATCCTCCATGGGAATGTTAGGCAAGTACATAATGTGATAATTACATTGTCCCTACCAGATGCTTATCTTCACTTTAATAATTAGAATAGTTAGCTATAGATAAGTACTAATATTAACATTAACGTTTCCTGTGTTTTACATCTTGTGGTAAATAAACATTTCTTTCTTTCAGATAGCTTTATTAATATATAAAAAAAAAGCAAAAAGTGTTAAGGTTAAACGTCACTCATACAAAATGAAAATACACAGATATAAAGAAATAGGTAATAATTTTCCACTCAATTGTTTGTGCTTGGCTCTGGATCTGGCCTTTATTTGCGCGATATCATATTTTGTTAATGGTAATATAGTTTTTTGTTATGTAAAAAAGAACATTAACATAACCTAAATTAACTTTACAATTTTCATAAATATACGATATCACAAAAATAGTAACCGATAAAAATCTTAAAATTAAATGTAAAATGACATTATCAAAATTACTTATCAAAAATGTTCCGCCATTCCAATATTGTTCACTTCAACCAAAAAGTTTTTTTTGTTGTTCATTTTGAATTGAGTACTATAATGACCAACCTTTTTCATGAAACTCCATAGGTCTACTGAGAAATAAACAATTGAGTGGAAAATTATTCCCTATTTCTTCCTATCTGTGTATTTTCATTTTGTATGGGTGACGTTTAACCTTAAATTGAGTGATTAAGGAATTGTACATTTTGTGATAAAAATTATAACTCCATGGTTTTACGGCGAAGGTTATTGATATTGTATTAGTTACGCCTATGCAAAGTTATCTCTATTCTCTCAAAGCTTGAAAAGATGAAAGGTCAAAAGGTACTTCTTACTTAGATTTTTGAGCTGTAATGTATAAAGATATAACATAAAGCCTAGTCGTCGCAAGCTTGACTGTCGATCATGACGTCCTGGGTTCGATCCCCAGATCGAACTGTGTCCGGTTAGGCTCGCCCTCATATTACATGAGTCATAGGACCATAACATGTTGGCGAAATGTGAGTGTAAGTACCTACTATGGGCTATGGTAGTCCTGGGTACCAGAAGTGTACCCTTTCGGGAAAAAGGCGTGACGACATGTTTATAATACTAATCCGGGGCGGGTTGCTAGTTTACTCCACCATATTTCATTTTAGAATCATATTTGAGACGTAGAAAAATATGCAACAATAATCATTGACGTCAATTCACAAGACACTTGCAAGTTCAAGTGCATGTAAATAAAGTTAATATATTCATTGTTACCGTCCACAGCCCACTCTGCATATAAATGTACCGCCGTACTAAGTATTATTTTATTTATTTATTTTTATTTACAATTCAGCACAACGTTAGGACTAACTTATAAACTCAAACTCAAACAGATTTATTCAAATAGGTCATAATCTGACACTTTTGCACGTCAATAAAGATAAACAGTACTGAGTCTACCGTGCGTTCGGAAAGATACCTCTACAAGAAGAACGCACAAGAAACTTGTAGGGCTTAATTTTTTCAACAGATAGTTTTACAATATTTGGTTTGGTTACATTCGTTTTCTTTGAAGGTGCCGCGAGGCGGCTATGCAGAAGTTTCCAGGCATCTTTGTCCTCTATGTACTGGTTGACTTTATAATAAGCCTTCTTTAGTAAAGTAGATTTTATATAGGTTTTGAATTTACCCTCTGAGAGCCCAGTTATCTCTTTTGGGATTTTATTATAGAAACGTACACTATTTCCTAAGAATGTCTTTTTATTTGTTTTAGATAATCTAAAGCTAGGTGCAGCTATTTTGTATTTATTTCTAGTATTAAAATTATGAAGGTCACTATTTAATTTGAATTTATGTAAATTTTTACGCACATACATGATGTTCTCATAAATGTATAAGGATGGTAGGGTCAGTATGTTTATATCTTTAAATAATTCCCTCAGGGATTCGCGTGGACGCATCTCATAGATGGCACGAATCGCACGTTTTTGTAGTATAAAGATAGTTTCTATGTCTGCGGCTGACCCCCACAACAGAATCCCATAAGACATCAAGCTATGAATAAGATGCAAAGTACACTAATCTCGCCGTGGCTATATCTGTTAGTTGCCTAATTTTATAAACCGCGTAAGCTGCAGAGCTTAGTTTCCCTGAGAGCTCGGTGATATGAGTGCTCCATTGCAGTTTAGAGTCTATATTTATGCCAAGGAACAAAGTTGCATTGTCAATATTGAGTCTTTCACCGTCAAGAACTATGATTGGTTCTATACTACTGACGTTAGGCAACGAAAATTTCAAACATTTAGTCTTTTTCGCATTCAATAACAGATTGTTTGCTGTGAACCATCTGGATATACTTGCTAAAGTATTATTAACATGTACTAGTGAAGTATCCTTCCTATCAACTTTAAAAATCAATGACGTATCATCGGCAAATAGAACTATATCTGCTAGACCGTGGACCATGTAAGGCAAATCGTTAATATATGCCAAAAACAGGAAAGGACCCAAAATTGATCCCTGTGGGACTCCCATCTTGACAGGAGAACTAGCAGATGTGATATGTAATGCTAGTATAGTATCTTCTACCAGTTATCCTAAAACTAGAGAAAATAAGAGACCGCATTTGTACAGAAATATAGGTCTTGTAAGAATCTGGGTGAACTGGGTCTAAAAGGTCAAAAAGCCATTTCGACTCGAAAAGTGAGAAGAAGAAAAAATATGCTGTGCTTATTATGACCACCCAACCCATAATATTTTGGGTCCGTCGTTGCTGGTGGGTCTGTTTGCCGGTGTAGTGGTTGGACAGGATTTTGAGAGGCCGTATACGAAATCTAGACGATATTAGGAAATTTAATGCACACATGCGAGAACGCACGGTCGCTGGTGTGCGTTAATTCGGAGTAGTCGATGGCCAGTACGACTATTCAACTATTTTGATATATTTGATATACGTATCTTTTACTCATGTGATTTTTATCATTTGAAATAAAAGGTTTATTAAGAGTTTTAATTGCCAATTTTTTTTTTAATATTTGAATTACATCTACAGGAAATCAAATTGATTTTGAACTAAATTTTATATCTGTGGTTTTAATTTTAAGTGTATCAAATTCTATGTAGCCGAAATCAAAAGCATTTCTTTCCCTATTTTGACTAAAATTTGCGTCAGCTTAATATTTTTTACTGAGAAATTTTATATAAAACTGGTTAAAAGAAAATATCTATACATTATATAGACTACTTTCACAACAATGCATTGTATTTTTTTTTTCATACCGGTCAAAGCGATCCAAAAATATGAGATGTTCTCAGCCTTTCACAGCAAAATTTACAAACCAGTCTGTGGTTTGAGTTCGATTAATCAAAATTGAATTACATAATAGCATATAAAATAGGCCGTGGAGTTACCGGCTTTAGAATAGTGCTCCACCCTCTCTACCCGTGGTTGCCGTAAGAGCCGGCTAAGGGTTAACAGATCCAGAGGACGGGCAGCAGCGTCCTCTGCAACAAAATATCGAACTGCGCTTGACAACCCGCCTGCCAAGCGTGTCGAGTATTGGCAAAACCCTCCTTTATGGGGGAGGCCTATGTTCAGTAGTGGATTACCAACGGCCGAGATGATGATGATGATGATGAATTACAAAAAATTGGCTCACTTATTAGATCATAATTGAAATGATCTTTCATGTTATGCATAAAACTTATAAAAATACAGTATTTTAACTGTAAAATCACATAATCAGCTAAATTTCTTATGGGCCGTATACTTAATAAATTTGATATACAACTTTAGAGCCTCAAGCAGTGTATTGGAAAAAAACTGGTCTGTTAAAGTATAAATTGCTAATAAATTGATATTATAGATTTTACTAAATATAGGCTATATTTAGTAAAATCTTTAAGCACATTTAAAGCTGGTCCCACACGCTATAGGGTGTACCTGACAGGCTTAGTAGTACAATTAAGTTGTACACTCAAACCGGAGCTTCCATTTGTGGATAATAACTGTGCAGTTTTCCATACATACAAGCTCCAGTTCAACTGAACATGTTAACCTGTCAGTTAATTATTATATTAAGGCACACATCTTAAGGCGCTGTCCAAAGCAAATTCGACCTCTCGCTCACACTCGTTTTGAAAGATCTAAAAAAATACTACATGTAATTACGTAAAATAAAGACAACTACTATCTGTAGTGGTAGGCCTCTTTAGCAGGGGGCTGCCTGGGGAAGTACCACACCTTTGCCAGTTATTCATCCGCCAAGCAGTAATGTGCAAATATTTAACGAATTAAATAAGAATTGATATAAGTATAGCTCGACAGAAAAGAGTAGAAACGGAATTAATTAAAAGTGTATGTTTTGATTAAATAGTTTTTACTATTGTAAAGGACAGTGGCGCCCCCATTATTTTCTACTCTTTTCTGTCGAGCTATACCCCATGTGGATCATCGTAAATATAAATAAAATACTTAATTAGGTATGTTTTGTTTTGGGCACTATTTATAGTTCCTTAAAACGTTTTTTGTCAGTATTATATGAAATTGATTATATATATACCTAATAGAAGTTACAAAACTGCATAAGAACGATGTCACAAAGCTTCGAGCACGGACTATACTCGTACCTACGTCCAGGGGAAGCATCGTGTGTTGAAAAGACATCTACAGCCAGGCGCAAATAGCGTGGCCTACGTTAATGTTACTATTCTAATCATGATTATTGGCAATGTTTAAAGCGAAATAATTAATAAAAATATATTGACAACAATTTTGTCAAAAAATCATATTATAAAATATTGCTAAGGTAAAATATAAAGAGTTATGGTAAAGAGTAAAGATACGAGTATTATAATGCCTTTGCATCGATCGAGCTCCCGTTCGGAGCGAGCGAAGAGTCGAGCCGTCGCGTCGCACTGCGCATGTCCGTAACGACTGGCGCTGACGTCACGCGACCTCGCCTCGACGCGACGCCATCTTGACAAGTTTACAACTCCACAAGTTACTATTACACCACGCTTGTTTTTGCATTATTTGTTTTACGAATGCTGTTTAAACTTACTTCTTGTGACTTGTGTTCATATAAAGCTGCATTGAAAATAATTTGTGCTGTGCTGACTTTTTAATGCGGGATTAGGACTGCAAGAAGAATATTTGCTGTCACTGTTATTTTCTTTTGTTGATTTAAGCAGTGTCCACCATACTTGAGGCGGGAACTTACGAAGACTGCTTCACTAAGTAATTAGTTGATTCCATATACAATTTCATTTGTTTATTGCATATTGCCTCGTGCATGTTCCGGCGTCCGAAGTTAAATATAGTGTGGAACATAGAATTTGCGATAAAACATGGATAAAGTAGTCGGCAAAATAATAATACTGCGCGAGATCTGCGAGAACAAGACCAAACTGTTCGGCCCTTTTAGCGAAGAAGTCACACTACAAAGAAAAGTAGATATATGGACTCAAGTGCTTAACAAGGCCAAGTCACTTGGTCTAGTGTCGTATGACAAAGACTACAAGTACATGAGAGATATATACTGGCAGAATCTAAAGAGAGGCGCGCTGGGCAAAAGGGACAGTGTGACCAAAACCGGAAAAGAGAGAAAGTACAGCCCCATAGACGACTTGGTTTTTGAGATACTTGAAAAGTCTACTGCGCCCGTTCTGCCTATAGTAACACAAACGTTTACTAAGCAAGAGGAGCCAGAAGAATCGCTGGATTCTGTTAAAAACGACGAAGAAGATCCAAACGTGGTATATATTAAGTCTTCGGAGACTTCATCCCCAAAGAGAATTAAGAAAGGATCAAAATTCATAAGCGAAGAGAAGATGAGAAAGAAGAAGCTAACTTTACAAATGGAGTACATGGAACTGCAGAACTATAAAATGAGACTCGAACTGCTTGAAATGGAGAGGAAGCTGGGTGTGAAACCGTCCAAGTTCACGAAGGAAATAGCCAAGAATATGAATAAGAATAAAAGCGATTTGAAAGACGACGACGAGACTGATTGTGATTCTGATAATGATTGAGGGTTTTCTATATTTGTTTAATTTTGTAATACATTTATTGATAAATAAATGTTGTTTTATTCACTTACCTTGTCCAATAAGGTTAAACGTCACTCATACAAAATGTAAATACATAGATATGAAGAAATAGGGAATAATTTTCCACTCTATTGTTTGTGGTCGGCTCTGGATCTGGCCTTTATTTGCGCGAAAACATTATGTTAGTGAAAACCGTATGGCTTTTTTGCTATTTAAAAGAAAACATTAACATAACGTAAAAACTAATTTTTTACAATTTTTTATAAATACGAAGAAACTGCAAGGTTTTGTTTAAGTCCCGTGTGTTTACCCACTACCTGTCTATCTAGCTGTCTTTCTTTCCTTTTACACTTTTCACTTTATTTATATATATACAAGATATTTGTGTATGTATGTATATATTTGAATGATTATGTATGTAATTTATGTATTATTATTATTATATTATTATTTCATCATATCTGCGTAATCAAGGTTTTGTTTAAGTCCCGTGTGTTTACCCACTACCTGTCTATCTAGCTGTCTTTCTTTCCTTTTACACTTTTCACTTTATTTATATATATACAAGATATTTGTGTATGTATGTATATATTTGAATGATTATGTATGTAATTTATGTATTATTATTATATTATTATTTCATCATATCTGCGTAATTTCATATTGTATGGGTTACGTTTAACCATGACTGCCTCGGTGGCGTAGAGGGCGCATGCTCGACTGCCAATCAAGAGGTCCCGGGTTCGATCCCCAGGTCAGGCAGTGTTAATTATTGGATTTTTCCATTAGGAATTATCTCAATAACTGCCTGGAGTCTGGAACTGTGCCCGGTAGATGGCAATAAGCTCGCCCCCTATTACATGGGACCAATAACATACTGGCGAAATGTGGGTGTATCTACTATGGGACTGAGTCCTGGGTACACTCTGCCTACTCCTTCGGGAAAAAGGCGTGAATGTATGTTTTTGAAAATGAAAGTTTGCTTTTTATTTATTAAGGTAGGTAAAACGTTTTTTTTTAACTTTTGTAAGAATAAATATAGGACATCTGATATAGTAGATATTAGCTTAAATTATTATAGTGTCTTATTTGTATGGTGGATTGGATTTAATAACTAAAATACAAAGTTTACGCACGTTAAAATGCATGACCTTTATTCATAAACGTATTAATCAATTGTACAATCTTCTAGTTACTAGGTTTTTCTTTAAAGATCGTAACTAAAATAAACTTTACTTAGAAAAAAAATTATATGCCGCTAAATTTATAATAACCTTTTAAATTAAAGAACTCAGTTTAAGTTCATTATAGTCTTAACAAGTCAGATCGACGAACTAATTATAATATATATTTACCCACTAACATTATGAGATTATTAATAGTTTTCGGTGTGTTTTCACGTTTTCGTTACAACATAACATCACGCGTTTTCCCGAAGGGGTATGCATAAATGTACCCAGCACCCAGCCACATAATGGGTTCGGTTGTAATAGGAAGGGGCGAGCCTATTGCCATCAATCGGGGACAAACCTAGACTCCAGGCTGTCATTGACATAATCCTAGATAGATAGGGGGTAACCCGTTCTATTAGAATATAAATACAAATTATTATTATTATTATTATTATAGATAAACTCTTTATAGTTACACCACAAACAAGAAACCTTAAAATTAAAATACAAGTATAACAGATAATTGGCGGTCTTATCGCTAAGAGCGATCTCTCCCAGAAAACCGTGCAGGGAGAAGAGCGTATAGTAAATGACATTTGGTCGTTCCTAATGGAAAATTCCAGTAATACTTTTTGCCTGATCTTGGAATCGAACCCAGGGCAAACCTCAACACTGCGCCAATGAGACAGTCATATCGGTCCTATTTATAATCATTTCACAAAAACAAATATATTAAAATAACATACTAAGAGTAAATAATAATTGTAGTGGTAGGCCTCTTTTGCAGGGGGCCGCCTGGGGAAGTACCACACCTTTGCCAGTTATTCATCCGCCAAGCAGTAATGTGCATACATTACTGTGTTCCCAGCGAAATTACTGGGCATGACGAGTTTCATCAACAAATATCTCGGGGTGACAGGTGCAGTGCAGTGCCGCGTAGAATTTAGAATTTAGAATTTTAAAACACTGGGTGGCACTGTGTCTGATATGGGCAACCATGATGCTTACCATCAGGCACCTAGACTTGCTCGTCTTGTTACTCACCATCATAAAAAAAAAAACATTTTAATTAAAATGGGCACACACGATCACACCTCCCTTTGAAAACATAAATCGAATTTAACGAAAATTCTTCATTAAAGTCAATCAATTATGAGCTTTATTGCTTTCAGAATAGAGCCCATCGTAGCATACCATATGAAAAACAATAAATTGTGAAAGTTATTAAAACGCATTGAACGTAAAATTTAATAATGGTAGCCAATATTTGAAATGTTTTGGAATCGATCAATGACCTTCGTAGCTCGTAGCACTTTCGTAGCATCTGTGGTGCTACGAACATGTTTGTATAATTTTTATATATACATAGGAATATATAAACAATAATATTATTCATAAAACGTCATCATTAGATTTATTCAGCCTCGTTGGCTCAGATAGTAGTAACTCTACTCTGTGTCGCAGGCCCCGGGTTCGATCCCCGGCCAGGTCAAACATTTGTGTGCATGAACATGTCTGTTTGATCTGTGTTATAAGCTTATGTAAGTATGTATATCAGTCCTCTGGTTACCATAGTACAGGCTTCTAGCCTAGTTTGGGACCAGTTGACCGTGTGTGGAAGTTGTCCCATATTATTATTATTGTATGTATTTATTCTTTATTTAGATTTTTACGTTGCGTAAATGACCCATATATAAAAATTTTCGTTCTTGTGCGTGACCGTTCTTTTTGTCCACTTCTTTAAAGACTAACAGTTGCCGCTATAGATGTAAAAGGTTGACGGGTATATAAAGCCCCTTAAGTATTACTACACCCTTATTGTAACACATATCATATAAACATAACATACATTCACGACTTTTCCCCGAAGGGGTAGGCAGAGGTGTACCCAGGACTCAGTCCCATAGTAGATACACCCACATTTCGCCAGTATGTTATTGGTCCCATGTTTACAATATAATATATATAATATTGCAGATTGCAGTGTAGTTATATCATGATTTTTTGTATGGAATTGAGTCGAGTGTCCGGGGTAGGGGACAGTCGTTAGGTCGTTTAGGAATCTAGAACATTTCCAATTTGAAACTCCGACATTCGTGCTATGACAACTCCATATATTATAATTGGTTTCTTGGACAGTGTAATTAGGGAAAACAGTTCTGTGACTATTTAAACAGAAGTGAAACAGTTTGCTAAATATTTGTACCATTGCATTTATTTCTTGGAATTTTAGATCTTTGCACTTTACGTCATATATGCTTAGCGCGTTTCACTAGGAGTTTACTGACGATCCGCTTCCTTTGCCGCCTTGTCGAAGAATGTGTCATTGCCTTCTAACGCTCTATTCAAATCTGCAGGGCGTAGATAAATGTAGATGCGTTCCATAGACAAGTCCATGGACTGGCTGGTGAGCTTGACGAAGGTCGGTCTACTCTGCAGGATTAAGGTTGGTATACTCGGCAAAGGCTGGTATCGTCAGCTAGCAATCCGGCAGGACTAATCGGCCTAATAGTCCGGCCGGACTTAGCATGGGTTCGCCTGGCTTGGCTAATGGCTTGGCTAATGGCTTGGCTTATGGCTTGGCTATTGGCTTGGCTTATGGTTTGGCTTGGCTTGGCTATCAGGCACGGCATGGCATGCCGTTCGCTTTATATGTGCGCGTTACACTATATTAATTCCAGTTTTTATCACATTATGGCGTCTATAGTATCCCAAATTCCCTCTCGCTCGCACATTGGCACTGTGTCTGATATGGGCAATCATGATGCTTACCATCGGGCACCTATGATTTGTTCGTCTTGTCAATCATTACTATAAAAATAAAAAAAATTGCAACTTAAGGTCCATAGGCATTAAATTTCCAAAAATCATAAGTTGTGTTTCTCAATCATACCATTTATAATTTATTCAAGAAAACATAGTTTTGATATCTTTTAATTTAACAGAAGAGATAGAAAAACAACCTGTTATTTCCTTTTTTGTCGTTCTACTCCATCACTTAAAAAGAAAAAAAAAGTAAACATAGGTACTTAAAAACGTGCATTGTTATTCAATTTGTTTATCTAAATTTAGAACCGCAATAACATAAAAAGCACTTTTTATCCCTATATTCCCACGGGAACGAAGACTACGCGAGTGAAACCGCGGGGCACAGCTAGTCTTGAAAATACTTTGACATTGATAGCATTTTGACATTTTACAATTACTAAACCATAGACATTCTAAGTTTGACATTTTAAATTTTTGTTCATGATTAATATGATATTTAAATATAATTTCATGTTTTATAAACTTTGTAATAAAACTCAATTTTAATATTTGTACACCGGAAACGGTAGGGTATTTGAAACTTTTTTTATTATCCAAACACCATGTACACAATACTCTAAGAAATAAAGCTGTTTGTATTTGTATTTGTTGTATTTGTTGTCCAATAAAATACGTCGCAGAAAAATATTAAGAAAACACTTCGTATGTTATATTAGCTTATCTCATTTCAGTCTCGTGCATGGGACACGTGCCTTCGATCAAACAAAACATATATGTACATATATACATGCTATAGGTACGATCTCTCGTAGTATACTGCTGTTTCCTTATCATATATTTTAATTAAACATAATTTGATAGTGATTTTATTATTTTACTGTTTGATTTTATTCAATGATGTGATATAATAAGGTCACCCTTTTCTCATGCCGTGGGAGCCGTGAGACAGCAGCAGCGCTCTCCGGCACCAAGTATTCCAACTACTGCGATCACCAAGCCGCACAACAAGCGTGGTGATTAGGTACGGCAAAATCCCCACATATGAATAGTTTATGGCGTACTATGGAGGAGGCCTGTCTTTAGCAGTGGACGTCTACCGGCTGATAATGTGATTATAAGTATTCCAATATGTATGTATTGAATAATATGTGAGCTACCGGAAATGTGGTATCATTATAAAACCACAAGATTTAATACAATTGGTGTTATAAATAAATATAATTAAAAATTTATATAAGTCTTCGTTCCCGTGGGAATATCGGGACGAAAAGTATCCATGATCTAAGCTTATCTACATACCAAATTTCAGCTTAATCGGTTCAGCGGTGATTATATTGATATTTATATTGATTGAGATATTGATTCCCCAAACAAACTTCCACCCCCCACCACCCCCCCCCTTTTCACCCTCTTAAAGGATGATTTCTGGGAAAAAAACTATCTCTATACCCAATTTTATCAAAATCGGTTCAGTAATAATAAAAATTTTCTTATATTAATAATAACTTATTACATACATTATTTAATATTAGTATGGATATGGATCGTTTGTTTAAATGTATAAGATATTAATTAAGTATTGGTTGAATTATTTTCATACAGTTTCTGTCCAATCAGTGAATTATTTTGATATTAAGAGACTATTAAATTACCTAGCCAGTGGAAAATCCTAAATGACTCACTGATTGACGCTTTGCTCACCAAATGAAATGTTTTTCTAGAAATATCAGGAAAGGAACATACATACATACACATACATACAGTCACGCCTTGTTCCCGTTGGGGTAGGCAGAGACTATTTCTTTCCACTTGCTACGATCCTGACATACAACTTTCGCTTCTTCCACTTTCATCACATTCTTCATGCATGCTCGTCGGTTGTTGGTACTTTTGACCTGGCCTTTCCTTAAGATAACATCAACTTGTTCATGAAAGGTACGCCTAGGTCGACCCCTACCGACTTGACCATTCACACTAGCCTTATAAATCTCCTTTGTTAATCTCCTTTCGTCCATCCTCTCCACATGTCCGAACCATCTAAGCAATCCTTTCTCTATCTTTGTCACTACATCTTCTAACACGCCACAGCGTTCCCTTATCACACCGTTCCTCACTTTGTCCATCAAGGTCACTCCAGTCATACTTCTCAAACTTCTCATTTCCACAGCATTAATCTTACTTTCATGCTTCTTCTGCCAGACCCAACATTCACTACCATACGTAAGTGTGGGGATAAGCACCCCTCTATGCACAGCCAGTCGTGCCTTTTTAGACACTTTCTGACTGTTCATAAAAGTATGCAACGCCCCATTCCAGGAAAGGAAAAAACACATAAATACATAAAATCCGACAGCAAAAAAACCTCATCTAAAAAAAAATTACATCCAAATCTGGCGATCGGCTACCGAGATACAACATAATATATACCTATATTATAGTGTGATTGCGAAAAACCGGATAACTTCGAAATATAATTTTGTCATCTTCCTAGCTATTTTTAGAAAATTTGCGAAAACCCAATGTATAAAAGGATAATCGTGAATAACAACCACTTTATGAGCAATAATTGGCGGATGAACTTGACAGGAAAGAGGACTATTATAAAGTCAACCAGTATAACATAGAGGACAAAGATGCCTGGAAACTTCTGCATAGCCGCCTCGCGGCACCTTCAAAGAAAACGAATGTAACCAACCCAAATACCTATTGTGAAACTATCTGTTGAAAAAATTAAGCCAGTTACTTGTGCGTTCTTCTTGTAGAGGTATTCCGAACGCACAGTAGACTCAGTACTGTATATCTTCATTGACGTGCAAAAGTGTCAGATTATGTCCTATTTGAATAAATCTTTTTGAGTTGAGTTTTGAGTTTGAGGACCTCTTAGCAGTTTGATACAATCCTGTGGAAAATTGACTAAATCGGTGTTTTGTATTCCCCTGTTTCCTCCGAATACAGTGAACCTATTTGATATATTTTTATATCCTGATTTTAAAAGATGAAGTAAAGTATGTTGTTTATAAACGCTACATTTTTTGTAAGGAACGTTCACTATTAAAAAACCAAGGGTTTTTAAGAAAAATTCAATGACAAGGACATAGGTTACTTCGCTATGAAAATATCAGGATATAAATTTATAGAATGGGTTTATTATATTCGGTCGAAACAGGGCAATACAAAACATCGATTTGGTAAATTTTTCATCGGATTGTGTCAAATTCCTAGAAGGCCGCGTACGCTCTTAACGAATGCTCTGATTAGTGGAAATCGCTATTGGAATAAATAAAAAACGTGTAAATAAAGTGTGTATATTAAGAAACAGAAACGATACTTATGCAATGTTTTCATAAGCAAAAAAACCTCAGATTTATTCAATTTCAGATTCTATTCTTACGATCTATTTGCGAGACTCATAATCCATTATTCACATGGGAGCGTTATCAAAGGCATCCAAAGCTGACGGAATTATAGTTTTCCTAGGTATTATAAGGCTATCACATTAAAATGAAGCTTAAATAGAAGTAGGTACATCATATTTTTTCTGCGTAGAATGTGCGCCAGAAGTGGTGATGCATGAAGGACTTTGGCAAAATGTCAATATTGAGCAAACACCACTAACTTAGATGTTTATGTGGGAAAAATTGGAACTACGGCCTGTCAAGCGCCATTTTGAGAATTCCGCTGTCGAATGTGTCCACTAGCGACGCTGTTAACTGAACAGATACGATGGTGGGAATAAACAGAAAATAACACGTAACACGACCTTCTGATTACATATGACTAGATTATTGATTTTAATAATCTTGATGTCACCGACGTTGTTTCTGTGATTTGTATTTATAATCCTGACCGAGGAACGGTAGGGGTCTTATAAGTTCGAGGTGTCTCTGTAACTGTCAGTCCGTGTGGCATTGTATCTCCTAAATCTATTTGATATAATGTATCGAAAGTGTTCAGATCAGTTATTTTCAGCAACTTTGAGGTTTGAGCATTGAGGTCTGATCGATTCAAAATTTAGTATCCTGTCACTACAACAATGTTTCAAGGACTTCGTAACCTCGCCTGATGCTGCACATGGGCCAATAAATATAAAATTTATATATATATAGTAAAACAAATTTAATATAATATCGTGATAAGGGTCATTGGAATCGTCTGAAAAATGATGGAGTAAGAAGAGTTGTTTTTTTTTTATTTCATAATATATACAATACTAGCTGTGCCCCGCGGTTTCACCCGCGTTGTCTTCGTTCCCGCGGGAATATTGGGATAAATGTAGGTACCTACTTACCATATGTTTTATTCCGGAGTCTAAGCTATCTACACACCGAATTTCCGCCCAAACGGTTCAAAAGTTTTTGCGTGAAAGAGTAACAAACATCCATCCATCCATCCTCACAAACTTTCGCATTTACAATATATTAGTAGAATAGGATTAGTAGGAAGTAGGGATAGTAAGATTTTTAATCAAAGTTAGACTTATTACTGTCTGTGTAGTTTGTTTTGTTATCTTGTACTTCCTAGTAGACTTTACTATACGTTATTACATGTAGTATTTTTATATCTTCAAAAATGTGGGTAGGTGTGAGCGAGAGGGCGAATTAGGTGTGCACCGCGCCTTAAAAAGTCTAATAATAATAATTTCACGATATAATCTCCTTGTTTACCGTCAGTCTCGATCTACGAATTAGTCTAATGATATGTAAGCGGATGTACAGATAAGGTGATGTTATCGAAGTCATCTGGAATGAATGGTTTAACTGTCATCCATTTATTGTTCATACAGTAACGCCTTCACGAGCTCTTACTTTGTTAGGACCCACTTGCACGCTTATTAGGGTTAAATTTTGTTATTGATTCCACGTGATAGGGGGCGAGCCTATTGTCATCTACCGGGCACAGTTTCAGACTCCTGGCTGTCATTGAGATGATTCCTAATGGAAAATCTTATAACACTTTGCCTGACCTGGGGATCGAACCTGGGATCTCATGATCGGCACTAGAGCTTTCGCCCAGTACGCCACCGAGGCAGTAGAGATTTACATAGATGATATGGCCACCCAGGTGAACACAGTGGAATAAACCATTATGTTTAGGTACACTCGCGAAAATAGTATAGGTACGTTGTTTTGTTACTTTGTTCATTTATCCCTACCATGGCAAACCAAAAAGGTTCACCGTCATCATCTCAGCTGTTGGTAATCCACTACTGAACATAGGCCTCCCCCATTAAGGGGAGGTTTTGCCAATACTCGACACGCTTGGCAGGCGGGATGTCGAGCGCGGTTCCATGGTTTTTTGTAGAGGACGCTGTTGCACGTCCTCTGGATCCGATCGGCAACCACGGGTAGAGAGGGTTGAGCACTATTCTAAAGCCGGTAACACCACGGCTGAAACCAAATGGGTTGTTTCTATAAAATTGTAACATTAATAACATATGAAAGCAAGTTAATACTTGTTACAATAATTTTGTTACAAATGGTTACAAAATTGTTGGTATACCAACTAATTTCACAACAATAACCGATGCTCCAGCGGTCGTCAAAACCTTTACTATTGACATTTTATCAGTTAAAAATGTACAAAGTTTAATATTGGTCTTACCTGAGAATTGACAACGGCTAAGTTGGTACAACTGAGTCTTAGTTTTGTACACGCATTATCATAGTAGATATCTATGTAAAGGGTGAGGTGTGAGCTTATTCGGATAAAGATAAAACATGAATCACTCCGTTTCCACTACATCAGTTGAAATCCCAGTGAGTCACGTCTATCCGCCCATTAAATGCATTATTACCACGAACCTATAAGAAAAATGTAATTATTAATATTGAGGTTTTCCCTTTTTGGTGTATTAATAAACAGTTTAACTAATTACGTTTCATTGACGCGCCCTAACAAGAATCACGATTTTGGTAATTAAATTTGCACTTTTTGTAATCTAGAATTCACATATAAACATCCTTCTAATATTTATAAAAGCCAAAGTTTGTGAAGATGGATGCATGGATGGATGTTTGTTACTATTTCACGCCAAAACTACTAAACCAATGGGTTGCATTTTGGTAAGAAGGTAGCTTAGACCCTGGAATAACACAGGGTTGTACACGTACAAAAGTGTCAGATTATGACCTATTTGAATAAAGCTGTTTTGAGTTTGAGTTGACATGGGATACTTTTTATCGAGATTTCCATGGGAACGAAGACTAAGCAGGTGAAACGGCGTAGTACCGCAGTAGCACCACATAGCTAGTAATATATAAAAAAAAAACATTTTTAAATCAAAACTTTCATCATATTTGATGCCAAAATTACTGAAAGATGCATTATTCCATAAGACGTTAAAAATTGACTAGTAAAAGATTTTAAGCGTCCTAACCTTTAATCTGTAAACAATGTGCTAATTAGATCCCATTCCCATGGCTGATTATAATACCAAGCTACATTCGCTTCGGAAGCGTCCGTGCATCAAGACGACATTAAAAACAACATTAGCATAAGCTTTTACACGTTGATAGTCAATTGCTAAGGTTAAAAGAGACGGATGTTATGTACGGCCAGTCAGTTGTCTATCTTTGCATGTCACACACCGGTATTTATATCTTAGCTATTATAGTGACTCAAAGCCGCTATCTTGATTGTAATAATTACATTACATTCAATAATTAATTATATAAAAATGTTTGCATGTCAAAATTGACTAAATGTTTTGGACTAAGAATAAAACTCTATAACACCAGAAAATTTACGTACAACATTTAAAGCAAATAAAGTTATAAGAACTGCGTTCTAGGCCACAGCCGATGGTACTCCAAAATGGTACTCTTATAATTCCCAAACATCCAAAGTCCATTATTTTCATAAAAATAATCTTCAATTAAAATAATTATGTCGTTGTCTACATATGCCCCTTGGTTTTACCCGCGTAGTTATCGTTTCCGAAGGAATATCGAGAAAGAGAACCCTATCGAGTTTATAATAATAGTGTGATAGAGGTAAATCAAAAACTTTAATTCTGACAAAAGTTTTTGATTTATTTATTTTTCTCTTCTGATTGAAATTTATTTGGTTTTATCAAAAATCCAGTCTAAGTTTCAATAAATCGTTTCGAAGTAAGTTTACAAGAAGATTAAATACTGTGTCGGTATGTATATGTGCACATGCGACAGTCGTGGCACTTGCGTAGCGGTGTTCGACCTCGCGCCGGTTTCCGGGAAATGGCGGACGCCGCCATCTTGTCGACGCAATGCGCGCGCGCATCCAATGCACCGTCCTTGCTTATATAGGGATTAGAACAAATAAATATACTAATCGAAGTACCTTTATTCCGTAGAATACTTATAAATTACTGTATTAACAAAAATACTTAATATAAACTGAAAAAAAAAAAAAAAACATGGAGACCAAAATTGTTAACAGTAAAACTGCACCCACAAAACCGGCTTAATATATAAAAATTGTAAGTAAACAAGGGAAAACATATACCATCATAAATTGATTTTAAAACAAACAGTGAATACCATCCCTACCAATGTATGAAATTAACAAATGCTTATTTCTATAGTTAATACTTACCTAGTACAAAACCAAGTATGGTAAAAGGAGGCAAATGAGAATGAGAAATGATTGTTAGAACTTTATTAATCTTGTGAAAGTTAAGTTTTTTTTTTGTTAGTTGACCGCGCAAGCCACGCGTTTTTGCTTCGAGAATGGCCAAAAATGCTTTTGTCTGGATGTCCTTCTGTCACTCTGTCTCGCCAACAGGTCGCAAATATGAAAAACATCTACCAAATCGATCTTTTGTATTTCCCTGTTTAATCCCAATATAATTACACCTTTCCTGTTATCCTGACGATCGTGAGGCCGGGAACCTGTTAATCCAAGAGAGATTTCATGTATAAAAAAACCTGCAAAAAGTTTGGATTAAATTGGAGTTTTTACTAGTATTGTTATTTTCTAGAACCTAGTTGTCTTTATTTTACGTAATTACATGTAGTATTTTCTAGATTTTTCAAAATGTGGCTACGTGTCAGCGAGAGGACGCATTAGCTTTGGACAACGCCTTAACTGCTAGGAAGTTCGATCTAGTTTTCGGTCCTTTGCAATCATTCAAGAATTGTCGCAATTATTAATACAATACGTATGCATGTATTAATACGTTGAACGTTGTTAGTATAAGGTAGTCTGAAATACTGACAACATTAACTACTTATAAAACACTTCCTATAGAATTTATATGGATTATATTATTATTTGACTGTCTCGGTGGCGTGGTGGGCATGCTCAACTGCCGATCATGAGGGTTCGATCCCCAGGTCAGACAAAGATTTTAACATAGGATTTTTCCATTAGGAATTATCTCAATAACTTGCCTGGAGTCAGTAATTGTGCCCGGTAGATGGCAATAGGCTCGCCTCCAATTCATGGAACCAACAACATACTGGTGAAATGTGGATGTACCTACTGAGTCCTGGGTACACCTCTGCCTACCCCTTCGGGGAAAAGGCGTGATTGTATGTATGAATTTTATCTATCACAAAATTTTGCTAACTAGCACTAATCCCAATGAAAGTCCATATTGTAGTAATAGTAATAATTACATCAATCCATCTGGCAGTTTTATAAATGGTAAAACGAACCCTAAACGGTTGGAAAAGCTGTCCCACTAATAGTACTCAGTGCCATAGGGCATAGGGCATATATTATTTCCGTTACATAAGTATTTCAATAATAACATGTCTATTATTATTACGTTCAATGTTTGGAAATATGTTACACGCCTAAGCCGCTGAACCGATTGTCATTGATAGAATTTGATTTGATTGATTGATAGAAGATGATTGAAAGGGTAGATAGAGTACGTTCTCTCAGCGCTTACTTACCAAATGGCATGTGCAATTTGCTCAGTGTGAAGTTTGCACAGTGACATATAATGAACAAGATAGAAAGACGTACCTAAGACCGAAGTGCGACCGAGACAATATTTATTCGCTTGTACGACCTTACTTTACTGACGTACGTGGACCTAATGTGATCTAATTTGAGCTCGCCATTTTCGATAAACCATTGCCGTGGAGTTACCGGCTTTAGAATTGGCTACACCCTCTCTGTGGTTGTCGTAAGAGCCGGCTTAGGGTTAACAGATCCAGAGGACGGGCAGCAGCGTCCTCTGTAAACAACCATCGCACTGCGCTCGACAACCCGCCTGCCGAGCGTGTCGGGTATTGGCAAAACCCCCCTTTATGGGGGAGGCCTATGTTCAGTAGTGGATTACCAACGGCTGAGATGATAATAATAATGATTTTCGAGAAGCCAATCCTTTCATCTCCCCTTTTCTTTACATCAATGCCATGATGTGATGTATTTTGGTATTGAGATTACGAAAAAAAGAGAAAGAGAAACGGAAAGTTGAGAAAGGACATAAAGTTATATGTATATACTTTTTATGAAAGTGAACGAAGCGTAAGTTGTATGTCAGCATCGTAGCAAGTGGAGGGAAATAGTCTCTGCCTACCCCACCGGGAACAAGGCGTGACTGTATGTATGTATGTATGTATGTATGTATGTATGTACTTTATGTCCCGATATTCCTACGGGAACGTTGCCTACGCAGGTGTTGCAGCGGAACACATCTCATTAAGTTATAACTATAATAACTTCTCCATGTTTCTCCACGGCCAAGTTGTCAATATAAAGTCGATATAGATTACAGCTACATATAGTCGAGTATATATAGCCTACCTTCAGATAAGCGTCGTCTCTGAGAATACACAAACGTTCTGATAAGATAACACATCGTTAACTTGTTATTGATTTGCGATGGCACTGTTCGAGTTCTAAATAAAAAGTTTTGAGAAGTAAAATATATGGTTACAATCTTTTTATGATAGTGAGTGACAAGACGAGCAAATCAAGTGCCTGATGGTAAGCATCATGATTGCCCATATCAGACACAGTGCAACCCGGTGTTTTAAATTCAAAATTCTGCGCGGCACTGCACTGCGCCTGTCACCCTGAGATATGAGTTGTTGAATCTCACCCAGTAATTTCACAGGTAACATTGCCCTTCATACTGAAACATAGTAATGTTTGCACATTACTGCTTGGCGGATGAATAACTGGCAAAGGTACTTTCCCAGGCGGTCCCCTGCAAAAAAGGCCTACCACTACAAAAACATAACTCGTTTCTTTTTTTTAAAAAAAGGTAATTCCATTTAGGTATTTGTTTAATTGATTCATTATTAAAATAAAACATAACATACATACACGCCTTTTTCCCGAAGGAGTAGGCAGAGGTGTACCCAGGATTCAGTCCCATAGTAGATACACCCACATTTCGCCAGTATATTATTGGTTCCATGTAATAGGGGGCGAGCCTATTGCCATCTACCGGGCACAGTTCCAGACTCCAGGCAGTTATTGAGATAATTCCTAATGGAAAAATCCAATATTTAACATTTGATTCTTTATAGTGTACTCTATTCATTTTACAGCATTTAAATAAAAGCTTGTTTTAAAAAATATTTTGTTTGCCAACGACGTTAAATTGCTTTTAAAGCTCACACATTTTGGTCACTTTATTTTCAGCTCATTGAGTTCAGTAGTGAAGAGGTAATAAACATTCACAATACAAATAAGAGACACAACACACACACACACACACAAACATTGGCACTTATAATTGCTTTGAACCTCAAATAACCTAAAGATAGAATAGTCTCCTTTAGACACAACTAATTTTATGTGACTGCCTCGGTGGCGTAGAGGGCGCATGCTCGACTGCCAATCAAGAGGTCCCGGGTTCGATCCCCAGGTCAGGCATAGTGTTAAATATTGGATTTTTCCACTAGGAATTATCTCAATAACTGCCTGAACTGCACTTCCAGACTCCAGTCTGGAACTGTGCCCGGTAGATGGCAATAGGCTCGCCCCCTATTACATGGGACCAATAACATACTGGCGAAATGTGGGTGTAGGTATCTACTATGGAACTGAGTCCTGGGTACACCTCTGCCTACCCCTTCGGGAAAAAGGCGTGAATGTATGTTATTATGTTATGTAGGCCTATAATAAGTAACAAGTATAATATATTTCCTCGGTGTTTATTTCAAGATTCTCAGAATCAGGGCGGCACCCCCACCTTCCTACTTCAGTATAATATTACGTTCCTAATAAGTGGACGCCCACAATTTCGCCCACGGTACCTAGAAATTACCTTTAGGAAACTATGGATTTTCCCTTAGAAACGAGTCGTATTGATCGCATCCATAAAGTTTACCGTTCTTAGAATAATACGCAGGTCTCGTTATAAATATAACGAGGTCTGATAGCCGGGTATGTCACCAACTAGACACGGAGGAGTGGTGTCGAGTTGGTTAATCTGGAAATAGTGTCACTGGTTATATCGTCATGATTTTGATTATTATTATTATAAGCCTGATCTGTCCCACTGCTGAGCAAAGGCCTCTCTACCCTCAATCCATTTGTGGTTCATGAAGGTAAAGGTTTGGACGTTTATAATGGATTTGCCGGCCCTATGCGTTAGGGTCATCATAGTATTGTTCTAGAATACTGGTGATAGTCATGGAAGCCAGTGTTTGTTTACTCTTATGGAAATTGAAATAGTGCATTCCTGTATCTAATATTAAGTTATAATTATAAATAGCTGATATTTCACCCTTTCTACCTGTGATTGCCGTAAGAGCTAGTTTTCTTTATTTTTTATTATTTTATCTCACTACCTCTGCAATCTGCAGAGCCTGTGCTATATGTACTCTTTCATTCTAGTTCTCGCTTGTATGCCTCTCGCACATTCATACTTCATACTAACATTGCATACATAAGACGTATGTACTAAGAGCCACTTAAGGGTTATGAGATCCAGATGACATATAGATTCTACTAATAATTCTATTGAGTATAATATTATGAATGCGAAAGCTTGTGAGGATTATTGAATGTTTCACAATTTAAAACAAAACATTTTTTTATTGGAACATTATAAATTTTAATGTGTAAATTTTAACAATAATTTTCAGTAAAAGAACATAAGTATATGTAATGTTTGTAACTCTATCACGCAAAAACTGATAAACTGATTGGGCTGAAATTAGATGTGTAGATAGTTTAGACCGCGGTGAAACCGCGAGGAACGGCTAGTCGTGTTATATTCATAACATGAAACGAGCTTTACTTTATGGGATGGTGAAGTAACTTTATTTTTTCAGATAAAATGGCCGATTGTAAATTATCCTACTTTAATTTTATAAACATACTAATAAACTTGATGTTAATATTAAAATTGTATAATTTTATTCCGACAATCCTCCGGTCCTCATAGATTTTATCTAAGACATGGTCTGAAACACACAACTTAGAGTAAATAACTTGTTCCGTGATCTGTGGTCTGAAATAAAGTTGAAGTTATTAAAACCATCTATTCATTGATGATTACCACAATGCATTACATACCACCTACCATCTATTATTATGTCATGAATTATGCAATAAAGAAATTGAAATTGATAAGATTGATACTTACTTGCAAAAGATGAATTTTATTTTACGGGCTTTCATAGGTATATCTACCAGCCCCTCAATATATTCCAAAGCCGTTTGAAACTCTAAAAAACGTTGAATAGTACCATCATTATAATAGGTTGATCACACAATGCGACAGATGCACATCGTGAGTCGAGCTATTATTACAATCCTTTGTGCGCTACTTACCTGCGACTGTGGAGACCCTTATTCATACCGTTCAGAGAACACGCATTTACCTATCTATATACGTAACGTATATAAACGGAGCAAACTCAGATTCGTTCAATTAGGTCACAATCTGACACTTTTGCACGTCAATGAAGATAACAGTCATGAGTACCGTGCGTTCGGAAAGATACCTCTACAAGAAAAACGCACAAGAAACTTGTAGGGCTTAATTTTTTCAACTGATAGTTTTACAATATTTGGTTTGGTTTCATTCGTTTGTCGCGGTGCCGCGTGGTAGCTATGCAGAAGTTTCCAGGCATCTTTGTCCTCTATGCACTGAGAGACTTTATAATAAGCCTTCTTTAGTAAAGTTGATTTTATATAGGTTTTGAATTTCTCCTCTGAGAGTCCCGTTATATCACTTTTGGAATTTTACTATATAGAAACTTATTTATTTATATTGTTTTATACCATGCAGAGGTGGCATTAGCGTTGCACACCAGCTCATAATAAGCTCTATAAATAGTTCCCAATTAGTATTGAAATTAACATTCTTTGCCATATCTGCCGTCAAGTAAAAATTTTTTTTTTTGTTTTTTGGTATATAATTATATATTTACGATTATTCTGCTCATAAATGGCATCCATTGGACATTCTTCATCACTGTAATATATACGACATTTTATTAGCTGTGGGCCGCTGTTTCACCCGCATGTTCTTCATTCCCGTGGGAAAATCAGGATAAAAAGTATCCAATGTGTTATTTCAGGCTCTAAGCTATCTACATACCAAATTTCAGCTCAATCGATTCAGTAGTTCTATCGTGAAAACGGAACAAACATACACACAAAAAACAGCGCTGGAGTCGAGTTAGAACACGCTAGCGTTATGTTTACATGTTACAAAGGTAACTTTTTAACATTGTTCTGAGGGTTGATATTTATAATATTACTAGCTGTGCCCCGCGGTTTCACCCGGGTAGTCTTCGTTCCCGTGGGAATATCGGAATAAGAAGTACTTTTTATTACGAATCGATTGTATGGGAGTATAGAAAAGTGTTGTTTTTAGACTTTCTCAGACAATATTTTAATTTTTTCTCTCCGTAAGAACCATCCTCGTACTTCAAGGAATATTCTAAAAA
This sequence comes from Hemistola chrysoprasaria, assembly GCA_947063395.1. NCBI lineage: Eukaryota > Metazoa > Arthropoda > Insecta > Lepidoptera > Geometridae > Hemistola > Hemistola chrysoprasaria. The sequence goes on from OX346723.1 coordinate 1,787,041, forward strand.
AAGAATTAAAGCGAAATTGGTTCAGCTGCTCTCGAAATTTGCGCTTAGCAACACATTCAGCGATTCATTTTTATATTATAGATAAGGATTAAGAGTTGCGCTTCAGTAACGTCCTCTAAATACGGATCCACACGCGACCTGCGTCGTTCCAAGAGGATGTGTAATGCACTCCTGCACAATTAGTTATTATTACTCGTTTGTACCTACGTCGCTCTCCACAATATGACATTGTCGGTCTTCATATGTAATATCGTATTGTCACTTATTATTTTAAGGTTATGAAATACGATAAAGCGCGTCAAATACGGCAAAGATACAATAATATTTTATGTTAACATGTCCCAATATAATGATATTTATAGTATCTTAAGATATCAAGCGCGTCACACACGGCGAAGATAATATAAAATATATATTATCTTATGGCAAATTTCCGAATATCGCTCACCATAGAAATCCGAATGGCATCACACACGACGAAGATAATATATTACATCTTCAGTATGTTAACATACCGAGCGATACGATAAATATGAAAATATATATTTCGTACCTTAATATTTTATCTTAAGATATGAAATATACGCAACTAATATAAAATACATGGTGTTTTTATTTTTGGTTCGATTTGTACGGAACGAAATTTCATACTTTATTATTGATCGACAGCAAATAGTAGTTAATGTTTGATGTCGCATCTTATCCACAGATCATATAAAAAATAATTTTAATAATATATAATATAATATGGAACAACTTCTACACACGGTCACCCGGTCCCAAACTAAGCTATAAGCTTATGTGTTTAATGTGCATAGGTATTTAAATATCTTGAACACTTCATTCATCAGGATCAAACGGATTTAATGCATGTGACGAATTTACTTTTAATGTATCATTATCATCATCTCAGCCACAGGACGTCCACTGCTGAACATTGGCCTCTTCCATAGATTTCCATCCAGTTCGGTTGTAAGCGGCCCGCCTCCATCGTGTTCCTGCCGTCTTTATCAGATCGTCTGTCCACCTTGTGGGTGGATGTTCTACGCTGCGCTTGCAGGACCGTGGTCTCCATTAGAAAACTAGCTATCCATTGTCACTTCAACTTGCTAATCCGCTAGGCTATGTAGATAACTTTCGTTCGTTTACGGATCTCCTCATTCCTGATTCGATCTCGTAGAGAAATCCCGAGCAAAGCCCTCTCCATAGCTCGTTGCGCTATTTTGAGCTTACTGATAAGGCCCTCAGTCAGAGACCACGTTTCAGATCCGTAAGTCATCACTGATAACACACACTGGTCGAAGACCTTCGACTTGAGGCACTGAGGTATTTTGGAGCTTTCCTTGAGGCTTTCCATAGTTTAATATATTCAAGATTCAGATTGATGGATGGATGGATGTTTGTTACTCTTTTACGCCAAAACTACTGAACTGAAACTGGTACTGAGCTGAAAATCGGTGTGCAGGTAGCTTAGACCCTGGAATAACACATAGGGTACTTTTATCCTGATATTCCCACGGAAACGAAATGAAACCGCGGAGGACAGCTAGTACATTATATTCCTATACTAATTATTAAGGGTGATCAATAATCAGGTAAAGTTGTTTGTTCATTATCTACAAAACTAGCCAAAATTTTACTGAAAACCAAAACCAACGCTTCACGTGTCGCGGCATCGCTTGATAAATTATACCACGTTGAGTTTTTTTCACAGTGCTCTGCAGGTAGTTTAGAACCGGTTCTGTCGACGAGAGACGAAAATTGTTCGACCGACGCGACGCGACGTAGCTCATTTTATTGATATTTGTTGAATGACCTTGTTTAACATGTTTTAGTTATTACATTAGACTTTTAGTATCCTGTAGACTGTTGATTATCATTTTAGATAATAGAAAGAAAAATGCGTTTATTAACAAACCTTAATTACAAACACGTCATTACATCTGCTAGTACATTATATATTGAGACAGTGGTTGTGGTAATCGCTTGTGCTCAGCATGTGCTGCGCTCGGCTAACCGTGCACAGCGCTGTTTTTCAGCACCTACCGTCAAACTCAAACTCAAACTCAAACAGATTTATTCAAATAGGTCATAATCTGACACTTTTGTACGTCAATGAAGATACAGTACTGAGTCTACCGTGCGTTCGGAAAGATACCTCTACAAGAAGAACGCACAAGAAACTTGTAGGGCTTAATTTTTTCAACAGATAGTTTCACAATATTTGGTTTGCTTACATTCATTTTCTTTGAAGGTGCCGCGAGGCGACTATGCAGAAGTTTCCAGGCATCTTTGTCCTCTATGTACTGGTTGACTTTATAATATGCCTTCTTTAGTAAAGTAGATTTTATATAGGTTTTGAATTTACCCTCTGAGAGCCCAGTTATCTCTTTTGGGATTTTATTATAGAAACGTACACTATTTCCTAAGAATGTCTTTTTATTTGTTTTAGATAATCTAAAGCTAGGTACAGCTATTTTGTCTTTATTCCTAGTATTAAAATTATGAAGGTCACTATTTAATTTTAATTTATGTAAATTTTTACGCACATACATGATGTTCTCATAAATGTATAAGGATGGTAGGGTCAGTATGTTTATTTCTTTAAATAATTCCCTCAGGGATTCGCGTGGACGCATCTCATAGATGGCACGAATCGCACGTTTTTGTAGTATAAAGATAGTTTCTATATCTGCAGCTGACCCCCACAACAGAATCCCATAAGACATCAAGCTATGGAAATATGCAAAGTACACTAATCTCGCCGTGGCTACATCTGTTAGTTGCCTAATTTTATAAACCGCGTAAGCTGCAGAGCTTAGTTTCCCTGAGAGCTCGGTGATATGAGTGCTCCATTGCAGTTTAGAGTCTATATTTATGCCAAGGAACAAAGTTGCATTGTCAATATTGAGTCTTTCACCGTCAAGAACTATGATTGGTTCTATACTTCTGACGTTAGGCAACGAAAATTTCAAACATTTAGTCTTTTTCGCATTCAATAACAGATTGTTTGCTGTGAACCATCTGGATATACTTGCTAAAGTATTATTAACATGTACTAGTGAAGTATCCTTCCTATCAACTTTAAAAATCAATGACGTATCATCGGCAAATAGAACTATATCTGCTAGACCGTGGACCATGTAAGGCAAATCGTTAATATATGCCAAAAACAGGAAAGGACCCAAAATTGATCCCTGTGGGACTCCCATCTTGACAGGAGAACTAGCAGATGTGATACCATTGACGCTAACCTTCTGCTGCCTACTAGACAAGTATGATTCCACCAGGTTCAGGGCATTCCCATGAATTCCATATACTTCTAACTTGCGCAGTAACGTGCAGTGTTCTACACAGTCGAATGCTTTGGAAAGGTCACAAAACACTCCAATGGCATCCTGTGAACTCTCCCAAGCCTCCAAGACAAGAGTCATGAGATGACAGCCTGCATCGGTTGTTGATCTGCATTTGGTGAAACCATACTGGTTTGAATGCAATATTCTATTTCTATTGAAATGTGACAGCAGTTGGTTTAGCATCAATTTCTCAAAGATTTTACTTAATACTGGCAAAACAGAGATTGGCCTATAGTTTGAGGGATCTGTCTTACTTCCCGATTTAAAGATAGGAGTGATTTTACTTATTTTCATTAGTTCTGGAAACGTGCCTTTATCTATGCATAGGTTAAATAAGTCTGCTAAGTAAGGAGCAATTGTGTTTATTATAGAATCTAGCATTTTTACAGATAGACCCCATAGATCTTCAGTAGCTTTAACATTTAAACTCTTGTACGTCTTTTTGATATCGTCTTATTCAGATTTATACATATGTATTTATCCCTGTGGCATATGCACACCATGCCAAATTATTTTATTTTATTGAATATATCAGTAGGAGCCGTGTGATTCTCGGCTATATAATAGGGCCATCCTTTTCTCATCCCGTGACCCGGCAGAGGGACATATTCGAAGAGTGGGTAGCAGCGCTCTCCGGCACCATGTATTCCATCAAGTGCAATCACCAAGCCGCACAACAAGCGTGGTGATTACGGCAAATTCCTCCATATGAATAGTTAATGGCGTTCTATGCGGAAGGCCTGTGTTCAGCAGTGGACGTCTACCGGCTGATGATGATGATGATGATGATATCAGAATTGGATCGAGTTTTGTGGGAGCTTTTCAAAACCTTACAGGCGCTATAGCTCCTTTACCCCCCGACAGAAGGAAGGGATGTTATACGTGAGTGTCTGACGGTGTCTGTGTACTTGGTTGTTTTCGTAGATCCATGCCGCAGCATCAGGTTCAAATATGCCAGTTGTCAGATATATATGCATTATGCCACTCCATTCCACGAAATCGTGGAAATCGCTCCACGAGCTTTTAATATTATAATATATTTTAAAATACAAATATAAGTAGTATCTTGAGATTGTCATTTCAGATCGAGTAACTACATATATATATTGGATTGATTTTTCGAGATTAGCTTTTCAAAGGTCTGTTTTCTTTTTGACCGAATTTATAACTTGACTTGAGGAGGTTCTCAATTTGACTTTAAATTGCTTTTTTATTTGTATTTTAGTTATACGATTACTTCGCTAATAATCAGATTGTTATGATTATTTTTTTGTTTGGTTGATAGTTATGTTCATGGTTATGTTTGTACATACATATAAGTTGTTTTTTTTTTCTCTAAAAGTAAGTTTATAAATCGTACTCTAAAATTATTAATATATTATCTGTGAGCACTTTCCTTCTAATATTTTATCGAAAGTAAGTATCTGATTAGTGCAGTCAATGTGCAGGAAAACTGTTCGTAAAATACTGGTCTATGTTTTATTGTAGTGGTAAATAAATTTAAGAGGTATATTAAGAGGTTACATTAGAACTAGACTGTAAATTGTACGTTAAAACCCTTGGTCCAACTAGTATTCGACGTAGTTAGTGAATTTAGACAATTAAATTTACTATCAGTAAATAAACTGAAGTCTAAAATATATAACTACTATATGTAAGTAATTAGTGCACAAGCGTCACAAACTACGAGTGACAGCAAAAAGCGCGCGTAGGTATCTCACTGTTATCAATGTGTGTGTACTCACAATGTTAACTCAAACTTTCAGGACCAGCGCGACAGCGATAGATTTTTAAAATACCTAAATTTTAAATTTCTCGCCGCCCGTAAGCTCTTAAAGCATAGCTTTTCATTCGAAAATGTAGGTCACCAAAATTTATCCATCGCGTTTTTGTACTTATGGCATGTCGTACTTACTTACCTCTATATTTATGCTCGTTATACATTATGTTACAAACAGTGTATTAATACTTAAGAGGGTGTATTTCCCCGTCGACCTTAACAACTCCCAAAAGAAAGAACTGCGAAGTTCGCAAAAAAAAACTATTTACTATCTACCCATATAAAATGCCAAACAGCTGATCCATTTTGTTTGCGAAGTCAAATAATTTAGCGTATTCTGAAACTCTTTTTAAAACTTGTTTTTTAAAGCCACCCCTTGACGTCACAGATGCGCCTGGCACACCTCTTTAAAACGCGATTAAAACGTTGGCTTGTCCAGCAAGCTATACTTTAGACGAATTTGTTAATAAAAAATGACTTGTCTACAATTTGTGTAGGTTTTTTCTTTTTACTGTAATTTTATGTTGTGTGTTATTTTGCATAAGTATGCTATTGTTATCATAATTAATTTATATAACAATTTTTGTATTATTGTCATGTATGTATGTATTAAGTGTAGCGTCTATGTAGCGTCCATGATCCAGCGGGAATATGCCCGACTTTAAATCCCTTTAAGGCCCTGGATCCTGAATCTCACCGTGTGGACTTTTCGCCTGGGCGGTACCGTGTTTCGGATGGCACGATAAACTGTAGGTCCCGGCTGTTTCCTATAAGATATGTAGGGAGCAGTTGTTAGGTCTTGTCGGAGGCCTTGTAGGAATCTTGACGACCTGAAACTCTGATAATATGGGTTGTCCACATAACCCATATGAATTGACTCGAGCAGTGTAATTGGGGTAACTCGTTCTGTTAGAATATAAATTCAAATTATTATTTAATTATTATTATATATGTAATCATATCAATAAATATCTATTAACTATTGTGGTCGACGGGCACATGCGCCCCCTCTCGGGTCGGATATCATCAGCTGTACTTACAAAAGAGCTTTAACGCGTGGCAATGCTTGACTAACTTGTCTTTCTCTATTGTCAACAGAGCGAGAAATGGTTGTCCTTCGAGACCCTGAAGGAAGAGATAATGGAGAAGATGCGCAAGCTGGAGGAGGAGAGGCACACCGTGGACCTGTGGAACTGCGGATCAGAGTGGGGCAAGCGGAGACGGAAACGACAGGTAATATATTATGTATACCTTTATTCTATATGTCTACTTTTATTTTACTGTCTCGGTGACGTAGTGTACGCATGCTCGACTGCTGATCAGAAAGTCCCGGGTTCGTTCCCCGGGTCAGGCAAAGTGAAGTGTTAAATATTAGATTTTTCCTTTAGTAATTATCACAGTTACTGCCTGGAGGCTGAAACTGTGCCCGGTAGATGGCAAAAGGCTCGCCCCCTATTACATAGGACCAATAACATACTGGCGAAATGTGGGTGTACATACTATAGGACTGAGTGAGTCCTGGGCCTTGGGTGTACCCAGTACCTTTTTCCCAAAGGGAAATGTATATCTGCCTACCCCTTTGGGAAAAAGGCGTGATTGTACGTTTATTTAACCAGGGACATTGAGACTCACAGGCGGGCGTTTTGTAACTTATATTTAAGGAAGAATAACTGTTAAGAGCGTACGTCACTTATAAGGAATTTGACGATGATGTTTTGTGTTCCCCTGTAACCTGCGAAAATAATTAACTCATTCGATAAATTTATTATATGTTGATGTTATTAAGATGAAATACCATGTTATACTATCAATATATTATTTTATAAACTCTTCGTTTTTATCTAATGAACTACTCTACTCACTACTCACAATTATATTCGCAGAAAACAGAAATACGAAACATCGATTACATCAGTTTTTTCATAGGATTGTGTCAATTCGTTATAGGCGGCGAACGCTCATAAGAAAACTAATTATATTATAATGTCGACTGAAATGACAAATTAAGATTATTTTAATGAAGGCTGAAACTACCACTAAATTCTCACGAGCCCCGCGGTCTCACGAGCTGAAAAGTACACTTAAGTTTAAGTTATCTACATACCAAACTTCAGCCCAATCGGTTCAGTAGTTTTGACGTGAAGAGGTATCGACAACCTATCGCATTTATAATATTAGGAACTATTATCCTGGCTAGCATTAATTATATCTTTGGGGGTCATAAAATCCTAAGATTTATTGCGAAAATCATATATGGCAAATGATATAAGTACAAAAGTATATAAAAGTTACATATGCGGTAGTTCCCGGCTATATAATAAGGCCACCCCTTTCTCATCCCGTGGGAGCCGTGAGACCCGGCTGATGGACATGATCGGAGAGTGGGCAGCAGCGCTCTCCGGCACCAAGTATTCCAACTACTGCGATCACCAAGCCGCACAACAAGCGTGGTGATTACGGCAAAATCCCACCATATGAATAGTTTATGGCGTTCTATGAGGGAGGCCCATGTTCAGCAGTGAACGTCTTCTGGCTGATGATCATATGACATAAGCTTTACGTCAGGATCGTAGCAGTGAAGAGAAAGTCCCTGCCTACCCCAACGGGAACAAGGCATGACAGTAAGTATGTATGTACGTTTTATTTCCACCCCCAGGTGACAGTATCTCCCCCGTACGTGGTATACATGCTCCCCGACTCGGACATCATGGAGGACTGGCGGCTGGTCAGGAAACTATTGGAGAGAGACTGACGGCACGACTCGGCTTTCAAGCCAGACCACATTTATAACAGAGGCAAAAAGATTATCAAGAAAAAGTGATTTGTTTTTAGTTCATAATTAAGGCTATCTTAGACGAGCGTTTTTCAGAACGGTCATCCTTGTTTGTATGTTTCCGGTGCATATGTGTACGATGCATTAATTTTATATTAAGTATGTTTAAACATTGGGTTGAAAAGTCGGCATCGTCTTAAGAACGTATCCGATCTACGAAAAATTTACACAATCTTATGAAAATTTTACCATAGCGATGCTTTGTATTATCCTGTTTCCTCCGAATATAATTAACCCATACTATAAATTTATATCCTGATATTTTAATCGTGAAATTAACTATGTACCTGTCATTTGAGTTTCTCTTAAAAACACTCTGTGTTTTTCATAGTGAACTTGTAATAATCCCAGTTTTACTCGCGTGATTAGACGTTCACTACAAAAATTTAAAGAGTTTATAACCAAAAATAAAATGATAGGGACATAGTTTATTTCAACTTTACAATATTAGGATATAAATATATCAAATAGGTTTATTATATTCGGAGGAAACAGGGGAAAACAAAACATCGATTTGGTAAATTTTCTATAGGATTGTGTCAAACTGCCCTTACCTGTTATTGTTAAAGTTATAGCTGGTGCAAGTCAGCCTTCGCCTCTTTAGTTTTCCTGGAATTCTTATTGAGGTTTCTAGCCGAAACCCAAAGAGAAACTAATATAACAGGGCCATAATTTAGTTTACTATAAAAATTTCAGGATATAAATTTATAGGATGAGTTTATTATATTAAATACAAAACATCGATTTGTTATATTTTTCATAGGATTGTGTCGAGTTTCTCGTAGGTAGGATACGCTCTTAACTGACAGTCGAATCTCTTGTTAGACTAATAATATGCATTTGATATTATTTTTAGATCATTTTTATCAATTGCTAAAATGGTCCAACGCATAATTGGTCTTTAACTAGAGATTTGAGGGCCGATGAGGGCCGAACACTTTAACAATTGGTTATTGTTAAAGTTTGTGCAACTCGGCTTTAGTATTAAGGGGCCGTATACGAAATTTTGCTGATTAAGTGATTTGACAGACGTGATTTTACAGTTAACATACTGTATTTTTATACTCAATCCACCGACTGTTATATAAATTTTGCTGTCAGAGGTTTTGAATATCACAAATTTTTTAATCGTTTTGACGGCATAACGGTTTGACAAAACTTACAATGCATTGTTGTAAAAGTCATCTATATAATAAATGGATCACTTTTATCAGATTTATATAAAATGTGAGAAAAAATATTTTATTGAATCATATTTTTGTGAAAATAGGTAAAGTATTGGTTTTGATTTCGGCTTCTTTGAATTTAATACATATGAAATGAAAACCACAGAAATTAATTTTAGTTCAAAATCAATCCACATCCTGAAAATTAAATTCTAATATTTAAAATAAATTGCAAATTATAATCTTTTAGTAAACCTATTATTTTAAATGATACAAATCACGAGAGTAAAAGATACGTATAAATATCAAATGGATCAAAATATTTGAATAACGGTACTGGCCATAGACTACTCCGGATGTGTGCGTGACGTTTCAGAATATAGTCTCGATTTCGTATACGGCCTCAGGGTCATCGCAAACTGGGCGACTTGTCGCCGCTTCTAGTCGCCGCAACTAGACGCGGCGACGCACTTCGGTCTTAGGCATGTCTTTCTATCCTTGTTGTTCACAATAATAAACAACAAGGAAATAGGACGAGGCGCTAGTTTATTTATAAAATACGGTGTATCTTGGAAATAGTTAGATTTTGGTGAAATTTTATATCTATGTAAAAAATGTTTTGGTTTTACTCATCTTTTTAAAAAAAAGGGGAGATAGGGTACGTTCTCTCAGCGCTTATTCAACAACTGACGCGTGCAATTTGCTGTGTCAAGTTTTCACAGTGCAATATTATTATATTGCACATTAAATATAAAATTTCAGCAAAATCGAACAGTTTCCAAGATTCACCGTATTTTATTAATAAACTAGCGCCTCGCCTTCTATTCGCTCCAAGTACCATTCATATAAAAACCTTCCTCTTGAACCACTCTATCTATTGATGAAAACCGCATTAAAATCCGTAGCATAGTTTAAAAGATCTAAGCGTACAAACGGCGGGAAGTGATTATATTTTATACTAAGTAAAGAAATTATTAAATACGAGTATATATTGCAAGAATTATATTTTATACTCGTTTAGTTAAATATAATATAAAATTAGGTACCTAAGTTTTTATCAGCGTTTAACAGAAACCTGAAGCGTTTTTTTACGCTGTTCATGTCATTTTGTGTAGGTAAGTGAAAGATTTATCATAAATATTATAAATATAACGTTTTTGAACTTCGCAGTACCTTAAGTCTTGGAAGTTGGCTGATTTCTTGTGCAAAGTTTTAAAATAGTAATTAAAATGATATGTCAATAGTAAAGTAGATTCTTTTTAATTGTAAAATAACTTATTTAGAAACTTTGTAAATTATTGATTAAAGTAATATTAATAAGTACTTATAGGTCTGAAACCTTATAGTAAAGGCTTCCTTGTGGTTTTAATAATTTGTAATATTCAACTTGTTACAAAAGGGTGTAGTCATATTAAAAGGGGTGTATCTACTCGTCGAATTGCACAAAATTCAAATGAAAAAATTTCCAAAAAAAATCACAAAAAACATTTCTGCTTCCCATACAAAATTGATCAGTTGATCGGCAAATTTTGTTTACGTTAATGGGTAGATAGAAGAAAGGGTTCCCCCTGAGGTATTACTATAATATACCTCTTTGAAACACGTTGTATAAATATTACATGGCTGTTGTTACAGAAAAATACTAAAATTTCATGTTCAGGCTATCATTATACGTATTCAGTTGTGTTCTCTTATTTTTCACACTAGTTTTAAGAGGAAAAATATAGTTTTGCATTTAATTGGTATTAAATACTTAAAATAACTTAATGTTTTTTATTTGCAGAATAAAATTCCTTTTTAGCTTAGTGTACAAGCTTGATAGTTCAAAGTCTTTTAAACTTATGGTAAGTATTGGTGTCGTAGGTTTTTTAAATTTTCGAAATCCTAAAATTTTTGCGAATTAAGAAATTATTTCACGTTTTTCTTCGAATTTTAGCGCAATATAGGTAAAATTTGTGGTTTTCTATGTTTCTACTATAATACGTCACTAAAGTATTTTAAAAAGTCGCCTATGTGTGCCCCTAGGTGAACAAGTGCGCAAGTGAACAAAGGACACTACTTTTGTCGAATCAATTCACCTAGGTCAATTCACCCAGGTGAATTGATTCCAAGACGCCTTTTTTCCACTTTGTTCACCTAAAATTAGGTAAGATTTCGCGTACATCCTACAGTTTCAGCCAAACAAGAAATGATTTAGCGTTATAATATCTCTAGATACTAGCGGGAGCGGGATCTTTGAACTCATCTTCTGATAATATAATATCTAGGACGAAATTAATTATATTTTTCGGTCAAGTATATTATATTTTTATATTTTTCGACTAAGCGGTCTATTCGCTTCAAAACACAATTGAAAATGAAAATAGGAAGAAAAATATCACCCACGGGCGGGACTTGAACCCGCTACTTCCGTACTCTGCAATTGAATTACCGTAGAAGTACTACTTACTAGCCATCGGCGAAATGTTTCTATCCCACCTACTACCGTGTATAGGGGCGTGTATGTCATCTATAGGTAATGAATGCATTTCGCATTCTACCTATCATTTTCTGATTTTGCTGATGATGATGATTTTTCAGGGATAGACCCCGATAGGTGCTATCCATAACATTTAGATTAAAAGCTGAAATGGGCATCTGTACGTTGCATTCAAAATGGTCTTGTACGCCTGTATCGCCCGTGTTGTCGAGTGATCCTTAGTACAATGAAGTATGTACGTTAACTGTTTTGTGCCTGTTTTTTGTCTCGATGGTTTTAAAAGAAAACCTAACATACTGTAAAATTTGTTGTGTTTTTAGAATGGCTTATTTTTCATTAAATCACGAAATAGCACTGATATAAAGATAAGGGGAGATGAGGTAATGACTTCTCGAAAATGGCAAGCTCAAATTAGGTACCATTAGGTCCCCGTACGTCAGTAAAGTAAGGAATAATATTGTTTCGGTCGCACTTGGTCTTAGGTACGTGTTTCTGTCTTTGTTGTTCATTATATGTCACTGCAAACTTCACACTAAGCATATTGCACGTGCCAGTTGTTGAGTAAGCGCTGGGAGAACGTACCCTATCTCCCCTTTTCTATCAATACGAAATAGGTTGTTTTTATGCTATTGGTGGCAAACAATTGTAGTATGATGACATTACCAGTCTGGGTAGTATGGGCATTAAAAAAACCCTATATTATTTTCTATATAGAGAAGAATAATTGAGGAGGATGCTGCGCCCATCAGCGTTTTACGAAAAATGCTATGAAAAACTACTTACAAGTTTTTATTTAAATCAGTAATTTTCAAATTTTATTTAAAAAAGATTTATTCAAATAGGTCACAATCTGACACTTTTGCACGTCAATGAATATAAACAGTAATGAGTCTTCCGTTTCATTGATTTTCCACAAAATTTTGCTTTCCATAAATTGAATACTATGTAACCGGGTAAGAAAAATACCGTGTTACGAAAATAGACAGAAAAGTTCTCTCTGTTACGAAAAAAGACAATTTCTTAATAGGTATAACTGGTTACGAAACTGAGTAACGATGTCGGCCGAAAGGAATCGAAATCGAAAAACAGCCGAATTGATCCTTATTAATGACACTATCAGATGGAAAAATGTCATGATAGTAACCTCCTATAAAACGGTTATAGAATGCGTACTTCTTATAATAACTTAATCTATTTTAACTATTTTCGAGATAACTATGTTCGATGCACATAACATCATTCATTAACATCACAATCACATCATTAATAATCATAGTATGGACAATTATAATTTATTTCTTACAACTAGTATTAATATAACTAATTTCAAATGTATTTTAATTGATTGAATGCGACTACTTATATTGTATTATTCTTTTATAAATTGACATTGATGAACTAATTGCATAATTAATTAGTGTAAGAGAAGACTGGACATTTTTTCGCATAACAATAATTTGAAATTTTGCATGTCTGTGAGTCTACGGGCGAAGTATGTGAAACTTACAGCAATATGTACAACTCAACTAACTACCATACTTCAGGCAAATAAATATATTTCATTTCATTTCATTTCATAATATAATATATTATATACATATTATGTTCATAACTGCCTCGGTGGCGTAGTGGACGCAAGCTCAACTCGACAAGCTGGTCAAGAGGTCCCGGATTCGATACCCAGGTCAGGCAGTGTTAAATGTTGGATTGTCTAGTAGGAATTACCTTAATAACTTCCAATAGGTCATGGTAGGCCCGACTGGAACTGTGTCCGATAGATTGTAATAGGCTCGACCCCTATTACATGGGACCCAATAACATACTGGCGAAATCTGGGTGTACCTAATACTATAGGACTGAGTCCGGGGTCCGGGGTACTATAGGACTACCTCTGCCTAGCCCTTCGGGAAAAAGGTGTGATTGTATGTTATGGTTATGTTCCCAACGCATAATGGTCGACTCGACTCAACTACTGCTTAACTTGACTTGGTTTTGATTTAACTAAAATTGAACTTAATTTTTGATTTAACTAAAATTATTCGTACTAACCTTGAACGAATTAACCAAATCGTCCTAGGTACTATAACGAACCATGAATTTAATCTAATGATATTTTAAGGTAAGGTGTTTCAACTATGTTCGAAATAATGGACTATTCGCCTACATTATAAGTACAGTATATGGTATAAGTAATTATTGCTTTGTGTCGTTTCTGTAACTCAATTCGACCTAACCAACTCAGTTCTGTCGGCGTGGGCTCCTGCCAAAAGCACTAACGGTCTCCCCCGAACGTCGCTTCGCCACTCTCCCATCGCAGCAACGAATCATCGAGGCGGCGCTCCGGACCTCCCTTGGGCTCTTGCACTTTATAAAAACACGGGTGTGAGCCACAAGACCACGTGGATTCGGGGTGGTCTGTGTCGGTTTTGACAATCTATACGAACTGTTACCAACTCCAGGTGCTCAAGGGTGTGCCATAGGTAATAAATAACCGTGAAGCGTCCGTTACTCCAATCAACCTTAGTTTAATTAATAAACTGAAATTGAATAAACTGAAGGAAATTTTGTTTCTTTTTGCCGTTTCGGAGATGAGCGAGAATGAAAAAGGGATTTTAGTGTTTTAAATCTATTACATATAATCCTGTTTCCTACATAAAAGTAGCCCTGGAGGTTCAGCTATCTGCGAGTCAAAAATCCCATTAAAATCAGTCCATCCGTTTCTGTGATTAGCGGCAACAAATATACAGACAGACAAAACATATTAAGTTGTACCTATTTAATAAGTATCGCATTTTCTTTCATATGAATTTAGTTAAAACCTGTAATGTTTGTATCACAAACAGACACTGCAATTTTATTTATTTGTATAGTTGTAAATGTTCAGTATCACTAGTGCGAGGTTATTGACCGGACCGCTTCTTCGCCACGACTGTACTGAAACAGGTAACGATTAGGTACATTACTAATAATAGCCTTACGCCACACCACCTTTTAAGAACTTGACACAATCCTATGAATGATAAGCCAAACCGATGTTCCATATTATTACAAGGAATACGGGTGTACTATATTGTGGAGCTATACGAATGTGTGCCAGTGTCAAGTTGTATGAATTTGCGAGTTTTGTGTCGACTATATTATTATTAAATTAGCCAGTGCAAGTATTACATTTACTAGTGTAAGAACAGCGGCTTTGCCCGCTCGCAATTATGAAATATGGGAGTTTAATACCAAAACTTTGACGCCCTTTTTGGACCACTTGTAATGTGAATTTTTAAAAATCCTTTTTTAGGGGTCGTCCATTAATCGAAAAGAACCTACATTCCAAGTTTCAAGTCTCCAGGATCAGTGGTTTGGGCTCTGCGTTGCATGAAAGTCAGTGAGTCATTTAGGATTTTATAATATATGGTGATAAATAAATAAGCGTATGGTAAATTAGTGGGTACCTATCGGAATGACCTTTTAGCTTTAAGACGTTTAAGTGAGATTGACATAAAAGCAGATTGCCTAAACAGTCAAAAGTTTATTAAGCTAGAAATGACATGAAAGCAGAATGCCAAGTTACCTGATACTCATCCTAGCTGGACGATTAGTTAGGTCATTTGTGGTCAGACAAGTACTTAGACTTGTCCAGTTATAAGTGATAAGAAGACCCATTAAAGTTCATACATACGTACTTCACACCTTTTTCCCCAAGGGAGAGGCAGAGGCAGGTGCGGCCTTAGCCATTGCAAGGTTCTGGACGGCACATTTTTGCGAGGCCCTTGTCCGTTCTCTAAATTATGTGTGTTTATAATTTGACTTGAAAGTGGGTTACTACAACGACTGCACTTTACCTGATAAAAA